>OZ035881.1:18569996-18787496 GCA_964034835.1 Muscina levida
AATCTAAATATCCACAACAACAACATGTTACATCTCTCAATATCATAATGAAATAGCAACAAAACGAATTGAAAAAAAAACAAAAGAATAATAATCTCTTACTACCGGTAAAATGTTACATCACATGGTAATAGAAACGGAAACGGATGCTGATATGCCATTAGCCCCTAGAGTTATACTAGAGTTTTTGTACTTTCAAAATATTCAAATTTATATTCATGTCTATGTCAGGGCAATAAATCTGTCTGGCAGTAATGAAATGAATTTGTGTGAGAGAAAAAAATCTTTACAAGTTTTATTAACAACACTTGTGTAATATCAAACATACATTGTTCTAAGGCAAGAAAATCTATTTCTGGCTTTTCAATTACACACACATCATATGTAGTTTCCACACCTTAAGTTTAAAAAAAAATATTTTGTTAAAATTTAACTTTCAATTATAATACAATTTTTCAATTTATCCAAGAAAAATTCCTTTAGTAAATTATCAAAAAATTTGAACAAAAACCACAAAGTTAAACTGTAAACCAATATGTTCATAACCGAATTGCTTATGTCATTTAGTCAATGGACCAATTACTAAAAATATTATACTTCAATAGATTTTAGTTAAAAACACCAAAAACTAACATGCTGCAGATGTTCAACGAAATGTGATTGGTTTTTACTGACCTTACGATGCCATACTAATATTTATCTTTAATTTATTTGTCTATGAAACAGAAGCCACAATCTATGACCACAGCATTCCCAAAGCATTGATGTAGACCATGGTTTGGCTTGAGATTTCAAATCTCAATATAGAAATTTCACAAATGCTTGCTTACACTCATAATCTCTGTGCCCCAACCAATCGACCAAAGTCGTCCTCTATGTCCAATTGAATATTCTGTGTTATTTACATTTCACCGAAAGGAGTGATGGCTTCTAAAGAGCATCGGAGAAAATATATACTATAGATACATTTATCGTTTAACTTTTAGTGGTGGCTATACCTGAAGAATATTTAGCACTTCATTATCAGTGTCTGTCTATGTGTGTGTGTGTATATAAATAAGCAGATCTATATCTGCAGTGGGCAATTCTACTCTATGGCAATAGATTTTGGTTTTGACCAAAGAACACAGTGTAAAATGGTTAGGTTTTCTCTTACATTGCTTTCGTTGGCATTTCACAAAAGAGTGATAGCATTTAGCTAAAGTGTTTGCCGTTACCACTGCTGCGGTTTGAAGCACGTGATTTATGGTCGCCAATATTCAATTAAGTTTTTCGAAAAGTTTCGTTATTTCAGTTTTATCTTCTTCTCTTATCTTCTTTTGCTGTGGCATAAGTTATAAATGATTAACGGTAAAAATATTTCTATTTAACGTTTAAGCTGTTAGATGTTCAAATATAAAATTTAGTGCTATTTTGTATATAAATCTATGTTTTATGGGGTTAACATCGTATCAGCATATCGAAATCAAAGCACGTATCTGTTAACATTGTGTGTGATAATTTATAATATCTGCTATTCACAGCCATTCATCAATTTCATATGTTTCATATATATTGAAGTTTTTTTTACGTATGACTGATATGTAATTAATGGTGCTGTAGGTGTGGTATGAGTGATATAATTTTATATGCAGATGATTTCATATCACTCATACGCAATGATATAAGGTGAAATATGAAAAGGGTAACAAAGAATATTAAATAATTTTATAACACAAGGAACAATAAAAATATAAAAATATAAAAATAAAAAAATATAAAAAATATAAAAATATTAAAATATTAAAATATTAAAATATAAAAATATAAAAATATAAAAATATAAAAATATAAAAATATAAAAATATAAAAATATAAAAATATAAAAATATAAAAATATAAAAATATAAAAATATAAAAATATAAAAATATAAAAATATAAAAATATAAAAATATAAAAATATAAAAATATAAAAATATAAAAATATAAAAAAAAAAAAAAATATAAAAATAAAAAATATAAAAATATAAAAATAAAAATATAAAAATATAAAAATATAAAAATATAAAAATATAAAAATATAAAAATATAAAAATATAAAAATATAAAAATATAAAAATATAAAAATATAAAAATATAAAAATATAAAAATATAAAAATATAAAAATATAAAAATATAAAAATATAAAAATATAAAAATATAAAAATATAAAATATAAAAATATAAAAATATAAAAATATAAAAATATAAAAATATAAAAATATAAAAATATAAAAATATAAAAATATAAAAATATAAAAATATAAAAATATAAAAATATAAAAATATAAAAATATAAAAATATAAAAATATAAAAATATAAAAATATAAAAATATAAAAATATAAAAATATAAAAATATAAAAATATAAAAATATAAAAATATAAAAATATAAAAATATAAAAATATAAAAATATAAAAATATAAAAATATAAAAATATAAAAATATAAAAATATAAAAATATAAAAATATAAAAATATAAAAATATAAAAATATAAAAATATAAAAATATAAAAATATAAAAATATAAAAATATAAAAATATAAAAATATAAAAATATAAAAATATAAAAATATAAAAATATAAAAATATAAAAATATAAAAATATAAAAATATAAAAATATAAAAATATAAAAATATAAAAATATAAAAATATTAAAATAAATAAAAATATTAAATTTATATAAAACAATTAAAATATTTAAAACAATAAAAATATTAAATATATTAAAAATATTTAAAATATTCAAAATACTAAAAATATTTAAAATATTAAAAATATTAATATATTAAGAATATTAAAAATACTAAAAATATTAAAAATATTAAAAATATTAAACATATTTAAAATATTAAACATATTAAAAATATTAAAAATATTAAAAATATTAAAAATATTAAAAATATTAAAAATATTAAAAATATTAGAAATATTTAAAATATTTATAAAAATATAAAAATATAAAAATATAAAAATTTAAAAATATAAAAATATAAAAATTTAAAAATTTAAAAATATAAAAATATAAAAATATAAAAATATAAAAATATAAAAACATAAAAATATTAAAATAAATAAAAATATTAAATTTATATAAAACAATTAAAATATTTAAAACAATAAAACAATTAAAATATTTAAAACAATAAAAATATTAAAAAAATTTAAAATATTTAAAATACTAAAAATATTTAAAATATTAAAAATATTAAAAATATTAATATATTAAGAATATTAAAAATACTAAAAATATTAAAAATATTAAAAATATTAAAAATATTAAAAATATTAAATATATTAAAAATATTTAAAATATTTAAAATACTAAAAATATTTAAAATATTAAAAATATTAAAAATATTAATATATTAAGAATATTAAAAATACTAAAAATATTAAAAATATTAAAAATATTAAAAATATTAAAAATATTAAAAATATTAAACATATTTAAAATAAATAAAATAAATTTAAAATAAAATATTATAAAATATTATAAAATATTATAAAATATTAAAAATATTAAACATATTAAAAATATTAAAAATATTAAAAATATTAGAAATATTTAAAACTAGCTGGCCCGGCAGACTTCGTCCTGCCTCCAAATTATTTTAAAAGATTTTGAGTGCAGTTGATATCTAATAACGATTGGTTTATTACTTGGCCTCTGAAATATTTAAATTAAAAGGGCGAGGTTTTCCCGGACATATTCAGTACTTCATATAAATCTATGAAATTACATTTGTAAGAATTGCTAAAATGTTTCAGCAGTGTCGTCCAGGATATGATAAGAACTTACTTATTGATAGGCATATATTCTAAAACCACATTTTTAAGTCGATTTGCTCACATAAACTTTTTTGTATTGGTGTACTGGATGATTGATACTTTAGGTGTTTGGTCTGAGGTGTTTGGTCTGAGCCATGATAGTACCTTGCCCCTTTTTATTCCAAGGAGTTCCAGTTTCCAAAAATCCCTTCATTTGGCCCTATTAACCGTTTGGTCTGGGTGAGAGCAACAGTTGTTCCCATTTTCGTGTTTGTCCCCTAAGTTCGAAATGCGAAAAACCACTTTGTGAAACTCTCTAATTCTATAGGAAGTGCACCAACATAAATGTTCGCCATTCTACCTAAAGCCATTTTGCGGTCTGGGTGACCATCTACAACCCATCCCTAACTTTCACTGAAATTTTGGGACAAATGGGGTCAACCGTTTTCACAATTAGTGGTGACATCAAAATGTATATCTTTTTTATATATATAGACTTCTGAATAACTATGATGTTAAAAAAAGTGACTAAATGATATGCCAAAAATTAAGTGTATCATAAGCTAAACACCGGCAACTGATTTCAAACATACATTCAAAATTTTCTCATGCCAAAAAAATCTTATATTTTAAGTTTGAGTAAAATCGAACAATCGATATAAATATTCGAAATAATTCAACCCGAGCCAAATCAACTGCGGGTCCATATATACAAAAAAAAATTCTCATAAAAAAACAAATATACATTCTAAATTTCAGTCAAATTGTTTAATTCGTTAAAATTTTTATTATCATCATAGCGACACCTACCGGGTCAATTTATACCAAAAAACTTTTCTCAAGGATCAACAAACATAAATACTAAATTTCAGTTAAATTGGTACATACAATGAAATTTTCGATATAAATCCACCCTAGCGTCATCTACCGGGTCCATTTGTACATACGATTTTTTCTAATGATCACACAAACATAGTTTCTGAATTTCAGTTAAATTGGCCCATTCGTTAAAATTTTGATTGTAAACCGACCCCAGCGCCACCTACCGGGTCCATTTGTACATAAAATGTTTTCTCATGATCAAACAAATATCCATTCTAAATTTCAGTTGAATTGGTACATGCATTCAAATTTTCGATATAAATCCACCCTAGCGCCACCTGGATTTGATTTTTTTCAACACAAACAATCTACGGAAAATTTCGAATCCAATAAAAGAAAAATCAGCCAAATCGCTCCAGCCGTTCTCAAGTGATGGTATGACATACGTGGACCATTTCATTTTTATATATATAGATATTTAAAATATTTATTTTAAATATATTTTAAATATTTTAAACAAATAATTTAAATTATATATCAAAAATAAATAAAATATTAAGAATAATAAAATATTGAAAATATTAAAAAAATATGTATATATTAAAAACTGCTATGTGTTTCTAGTGTATCTTCAAGTATTAACTCAACATGTTCCCCTTGGGACCGGCCGTGGCATAGTGGTTAGAACACGTGACTACCATGCGGGAGATCGCAGGTTCAAACCTGGCTCCAGTCATCTTAAAAGAAAAAAATAAATGCAATTTTCTTTCATTGTCGGCTCCCCTCGAATGTTGTTTGACAGCAACTTCGCAGTATTAAGCGTCGATTCAATCGTCGTGTCTAGTAAGAGCTTCTCAAAACAGTGACGTTCGCATTCGTCGATAAATAAGTAGGTGCCGTTAGTTGTGAATCTAAAAATAGAAAGCGTGTTAATTCACAACAACGCGAGAAGCTATCCCATACCTCATTCATGGGGTGCAAAGGGAAATTAAGTTTTTTTTTTTAAGTAAGTTCCCCTTCACACCAGCCTACAATTGCGGTATTCCACCGTAATTTGTGCCACTTTCTTAGGTATTTCAATAACCTCTCCAACCATAGCCGCCATTACTCACAACTTACATATATGTAACTCACAAACAAATATCTTTTCAACTTTTCCTTAATTTGCCACTGCAGCAAATAAAACAAACGCTCTACTACACCATAATCCAACAACTCACATACACACACTACGCTTTCATTTCAAATCAAAATCTTACTCATAAATTGTTACATCTCATAAAATTGCACTTTTATACTAAAATTTTTCCACTATTTTACGGTTGTGTGATTCCATAAGGATCGCTTCGTTGTCGACTCGCGGTTATCTTCAAAACTTAAAATTTTCAAATTAAAAACTAATAACAGAACAGGCGAAATTCTCCTTCTTTTACAACTGACTCCAACGCTTGATATTTGAAATACCCCTACCAATAAACACAGGCATAAAAACGCCACCACCACTATGACTTGTTTTTTTGTGCTTATCCAGAGTTCTCACCCTCCCACCACACCATGTTTTTGGTTACGACCGAAAACCAAAAATAAAAACGCAAAGAAAATGCAATAAAACTTGCAACCAACACAACTACAAAAAGAACCCTAAACTATTATTAGTAAGGAATTTTTTTTGTAAACACACAAAAAATTCACTGCATACCATTGGGCGCTCTAACTTTACAAGACCGAAATAGCCGCCTTAAATGTTTCACTATGTAACAAAACTTAAACTACACGTCAAACGCTACACCATCACTAAGAGAAATTATATTTTTTCCATAAATTCTGTTCGAAAGAGAACAAGAAAAAAATATGATTTCTGCTTAAATAGTTGTGTATATAAGCTAACATTAAAGGTAAGAAGATTTATGTACATAAACTGAAATCCGGAGGATAATGAGAATTTCTATTAGGGAATTTTAGCGAAAAAAACAACAAAATGTATTATTGAAATCAAATTGGAGGCAATCGATCATTCAAAATCAGCAACATATCATAACATAACATTAAATATCATATAAATATATAAAGCACATATCGTCAGGTTTGGAGTAGACATCTAAAAGCATGCAATCAAAATGCAATTTAACACTTCTGTTATTTTATTACTGCTATTAAAATCTTATTAATTATTTTAAGATATTTCTATAAAAATTTAAAATAAAATGATTACCAAATACAATTTAGCTAATGTACTTCGCCCTATTTATATTTTTACAATTACTGAAATATAAATTTACTCCTTCGATATTACAATTTCATTTATTCTATTATTGAAGTTTGTTACCTTAACTAAACTAAATTTTTGCATATGTTATACTCAACAATACAAAATTAAATGTATATTTAAAATACTTATATAGCAATATTTGGGTATAACTAATGCCTGCCTTTATTGTCTTGCCCTCCACGGTATGCATCATATTTTCTCCAATACTAGTTATTCCCCATTTTTTTACTTTGATCTTCTTAAGACTTGTTTTACATCTGCCCCAATATTCTGGAAATCTTCAGTATTATGCTAAATTAAGTTTCCTTTTACAATCTTCATTAATTCTGCATAGTTAGTTTTTCTTTGGGAGACTGCACAAGTAAAAACGTTCTTATAGCAAATTGTGCAAATATTGTGGTTTAGTACGAAAAAAATAGTTTTCAAAAAATAATTTTAGTAAGACAAGTTTCCTTAAGTGTTTGGTCAAGAAACTTGTCTTCTGTGCCCTTATATTGTATATCTGAGCATTGCACAGCAACTCACCAACTTCTACTCTACCCTACTACTCAATAAACAGAAAGAATATTGAAAGAAAAACTTCAACATACCCACCAATTGGAGAACGATAACTCCAGCATACCCCTTTATATATATTTCGTCTCTATTAATGAAATTACAAAGTGCAAAAACAAATTGCAACACTGAAAACAAACATATTCAGTGCTATAAAAACAAATGGTAATGAATGTTTTTACTTCGGGCACTTCATAATGTCAAGTATAAATATAGAGCCTAAAAGCATACTTCATATTTTTTTCGACTGTTCAGCCAAGAAGCATACTTCACTTTCGTCCACTTAAAACAACAACAAAAGTTATACATTTCATTTTGCTCTTTATTAACAGAACTAAAGTAAATTAAAGCAAACGAAATAAAAATGCAAGCAAAATAAGATAAGAAAGTTAATAATAAAAACATTCGTTAGAAAATTTTTCATTACTGCTTCGAATAGAGACTCCAGCTTAAAGATCAAATAGTATGCCTCTCTTGCCAATTGCCGTTTAAAGCTTAATGTACCTAAATATCCACTGACTTTACGACATTTTTGACTGAAATCTAATTTGTTAAATTTTCTAACAACGTTAAGTGGCGGCTTCCATTGCTTTGCAATTTATCTAAATTCAATTAATGTCACCCTTTTTTTTTGCTGTAGCTTTTCATTTGGGGCAACTTGCAAATTGGTTGACTGTTAAATTATTCATCGAATTTTTTGCTATCGCTTGTTGTTAGCAACGACTGAGTACCGAACGCGCCGGACACAACATTCAATTGTCCAATCAATTGTGCATTTTCCGCTTTTCACCACAAAAATGGCTAAACAATTTGCCATTGTAGTGATTGAATCGGGTAAACAGTGAACAACTTTAATAAGGGTCAGAGTGCATGGTGCATGGACAACCACAATAAGGGTGGGCCGGCTGCAGGATATATCTAGAGCACTAGAAAACAAATACAGGAAAAATTGGTTATCTTACCTTAATAGACTGCTTGTTGCAGTGCCCTATTCATTATTTGAATAAGTGATTCCCTGAATCGTTAAATCTTTGAATCTTTGCATCATTGAATCATTGAATTTTTGCATCATTGTACAACTAAATCATTGAATCATTTAGTCATTGATCATGAAATTATTGAATCATGTAATCATTCAATCATTGCGTTATTGAATAATGCAATCATTGAATCAATGAGTCAATGAATAACTGAATCATTGAATCAATGAAACAATGAAATGAGTCAATGAATAATTGAATCATTGAATCAATGAATAAATGAATTAATCAATCAATGAATCAATGCCCCAATGAATCAATTAATCAATGAATCATTAAATCAATGAATCATTGGATCAATGAATCAATCAATCATTGAATTCTTGAAGCTTTGAACCATTGAATCATTAATTCATTGGTTCATTTAACCATTGAATCATTGCATCATTAAATCCTTGAATCTAGGAATCATTGAATTATTAAATCATTGGATTATTAACTCATTTTGTCCTTGTATTATTGATTCATTGACTCTTGGAATCATTGAATCATTTAATCATTGAATCATTGAATCATTAAATGATTAAATTATTGAATCATTGACTCATTGAATCGTTGAATGATTGAATCATTGAATGTTTGAATCATTGAATAATTGAGTCATTGAATAATTGAATCATTGGATCATAGACTCATTGAATCATTAAACCATTGAATCATTGAATCAGTGAATCATTGAATCATTAATTCATTGAATCATTAAATGATTGAATCATTGAGTCTTTAAATCATTGTATCCTTGAATCTGGGAATCATTAATTCATTGAATCATTTTAATGATACAATGTATCAATGATTCAATTTAATTTAATTATTTAATGATTTAATAATTTTATGATTTAATGATTAATTGATTAATTGAATGATTTAATGATTTAATGATTTAATGATTTAAGGATTTAATGATTTAATGATTAAATGATTTAATGATTTAATGATTTAATGATTTAATGATTTAATGATTTAATGATTTAATGATTTAATGATTTAATGATTTAATGATTTAATGATTTAATGATTTAATGATTTAATGATTTAATGATTTAATGATTTAATGATTTAATGATTTAATGATTTAATGATTTAATGATTTAATGATTTAATGAATTAATGATTTAATGATTTAATGATTTAATGATTTAATGATTTAATGATTTAATGATTTAATGATTTTATGATTTAATGATTTAATGATTTAATGATTTAATGATTTAATGATTTAATGATTTAATGATTTAATGATTTAATGATTTAATGATTTAATGATTTAATGATTTAATGATTTAATGATTTAATGATTTAATGATTTAATGATTTAATGATTTAATGATTTAATGATTTAATGATTTAATGATTTAATGATTTAATGATTTAATGATTTAATGATTTAATGATTTAATGATTTAATGATTTAATGATTTAATGATTTAATGATTTAATGATTTAATGATTTAATGATTTAATGATTTAATGATTTAATGATTTAATGATTTAATGATTTAATGATTTAATGATTTAATGATTTAATGATTTAATGATTTAATGATTTAATGATTTAATGATTTAATGATTTAATGATTTAATGATTTAATGATTTAATGATTTAATGATTTAATGATTTAATGATTTAATGATTTAATGATTTAATGATTTAATGATTTAATGATTTAATGATTTAATGATTTAATGATTTAATGATTTAATGATTTAATGATTTAATGATTTAATGATTTAATGATTTAATGATTTAATGATTTAATGATTTAATGATTTAATGATTTAATGATTCAATGATTTAATGATTTAATGATTTAATGATTCAATGATTTACTGATTCAATGATTTACTAATTCAATGAATCAATGATTCAATGATTTAATCATTCAATGGTTCAATGAATCAAATATTCAAAAATTCAATGATTAAATTAATTCAATGATTTAATGATTCAATAATTAAATTTTTATATGATTCTATGCTTCAATGCGATTCAATGAATCAAGCAATGATTCAATGATTCAATAATTCGGTGATTATTAATGCATTTATTCATTAATTCACTGCTTCATATAAATTATTGACTCACTGATTTATTGTGTAATTATTGCATTGAGACATTTATTCATTGTTGCATTGCTTCAATGTTGTATTTGTACATAGTTGCATTACTTTAAGGATTTATTGTTTAATTGACTCATTAAAGATTTCATGGTCTGAGTTATGGATTTATTTGAAAGCTTGAGGGCACTACTTTCAATTGTTATTTCATTCTCTCTTCCTTCAGAATATCAATTTAATAGAGTCTAATTTACTTTTATAACTTCCCTTACCAATAGCATGATGTTTCCCTTTATCTTCTTACCAATATCAATAGCATGTAATACTTAGCTTACATCCACGTTAACATACAAGTCATACATGTACATACGAAATACGTTACAATATTTACCCCCTCTCTCTCTCGCTCGTTCGTTCTCTTACTCTATCTCAATCAATTGAGAAAACAAACATCCTTTCATATCTAATTCAAACCAAAAACATAAACAAATTCTAAAAAAAATGTAATTGAACTGTTTATTGTCATTGTACTTGTGTAATTGTTATTAATACCCTTACATTTATTTCCCATTTAGGTGTACCGGGAAAACGTAATGAAATCTACTATAATTGCTGTCCGGAACCATATATCGACATCACATTTGCCATTATAATACGACGAAGGACGCTGTATTATTTTTTTAATTTAATTATACCATGTGTACTGATAGCATCGATGGCTTTATTAGGTTTTACACTGCCACCAGATTCGGGTGAAAAATTATCATTGGGTAAGTTCAGCCACACAAAGCAATGACCTATTTATTATAAGTATAACGTAATTTTTTTTATTTAACAAAATGATAAATGGGAAAATAAATTTTACAATATTATAATTGGATTTTGGGGAAAATATAGTAGCTATTAATGTTCAGTGTTTGGTATCGAGCAGAGGGGGTCAGAATATCAGCATTGTCATATGACATGAATGATTGTTCATCAATATATTGTATATATACAGTTTAAGATATTTGCAAATTGGGTTAAATTACTTGATTCGCATCATCGTTGGGAATATTCGATGTTAATCATACATCATTGATTTACATATCAAGATATAGTGAAGAGTAGTAATTAGGTCAGTGTGTTATGAAATATGTATTAATCATACAGACATACATTGTACAATATGTCAATGTAATAAAATACTTTTGAACAAGCGCATAAACAATACAATAGTTTGATGTACAAATATGTATGTATATTGCAACTATCGATTGTGACATGTTGGTTTTAACACGCAACTATCATGCGGCTGACCTGAGTTTAAACTCTGTTATAGTCATGTACAAGATGCTAGAAATAGCAAAATCTTTCTTATCGTCACACATATGACAAATTTCATCTTTTTTTTGTAATATTTTGTGAAAAACCCACAATTCTATATTTAGTAATTTGACCACGACAATATTTTGATGTTATGGTCAAATTTTCCAGGTCAATAAAAGGTCCGTCCTGAAAGAATTTAAAATTTTTATTAATAACTATACAAAATATTATTTCAAGCACTTTGCTAATATTTTTTTAAGTCTACTTTGTAGATAATCTCTTAACCTTCATGCGTTTGCAAAACTCATTACGTTATATCTTAGCATACTTTAGGGATCATGTTTGCTTTAAAATTTATTGCATACTCTATTTCATTTTTTCAGATTTTCTTTTTTCTCTCAAATTTCTTTGCATAAACATTCGTTTGTTATTGCATGATGCGCAAAACCTCTAAATCCATCTCCGTTAATGGCATATTAAAATGTATTTCTAGTCAGTATTTAGCATAAAATCTCTTTTGTTTTTATGCTGCTTCGTTGCGTTGTCGCTGCCAGTCAAAGTGAGTGCGCACACAGTGCACTTTTGCTAATCTTTACTACACATTTTGCACAAACACAAACTTGAAGATACATTAATTTAAATCCACTTAGAAGTGCAAAAACGTTATACTACATCGTTAACCCCCCACTCGCCCAAAAGAATCAACATCGTGCTCTTGTCTTGCCAACAAAACCCGATGGGGGTTTCGAGAGCATATACCTATAGAGGATGAATGATGCCTCAAAGAAATGTAGCAAAAGCAAAAAAAAAAGAACCATCATAGCTGATGATCTACTCAAAGACTTCTTTGCTACCATGGGTGGTGGTATTTTAGGGGGTCAGGGTTACAGGCTTGATGGACGGCATAAATTGTGATGAATTCCAATGAGGCTGGGGTGCATTAGTTCTTTTCGCTGTTTCAGTGATGTTTTAAGTTTAACATTTTAGTTGGCAATTAAAGGGATTTTTTTTTGGATGAAGAACTTAATTTGATTTTTGTTAATACAAACGAAAAGATTTTATGCAATTTTGATTTTTGCCGCATATATATGTTACAAGAGACGCACAGTCTTTCGGTTATTGCAGCCACTTAAATGTGTTAATCTGGCCACACCTACTTCGTCAGTCCAGTTTGACTCGGGACGAGGTGGGTGGTCCTGGTTGGACATTAAAATTGATGCTTAGACGTATATGGACTTAGATCGCGTGTTGGGCTTACAATGGGAGTGTTTGGCTCAATTCGAGCCCAGTAAGAATTGAACCTACAAAACCAGCCAGACCGCAGCTGCGCTAGAAACGATTTCGTGATTTATGTCCGATGTAATAACGGGAGGATGATGTCCGAGAACACCATTCATGGGGTAAGAGTTAATGTCCTCGGTGACACTGTCCCTATGATTGTCGTTTAGACCCGCCTGGTATGCTTGCTGAACTAGAGACTCTCTCTCATTTGTAGCGCTGGACCTCACTCTCTAGATCATAAAGATAGCTTTTTATGTGCGAGGGTGGTATATTCAACCCTATAAGATGTTGGTTATGTGGGCTTCTCTTGTCGCACCCCAGCAGGTACTGTTTAAGATCACTTCTTTTCCTCATAAATATCTCTTCTTATCTGCCGGGGTGGGGTATCCAATCCTATGAGATGGAGATTAGGGTGGCTTCTCTTTGGGACCCTAGCAGGTACTGTTTACACAACATTTGATTGTGTACTGATCGGTTAAGTAAGTTTAGTAAGAGAACCACATTAATTGGGGAAGAATTGATGGCCTCGGTGACACAGTCCCAATGAATGCCGTTCAGACCTGCCTGGTAAGTTCGCTGAACTAGGGACTCTCTCTCTCATTTAAAGCGCTGGATATCACTCTCTAGATCATAAAAATCTATTCTTATGTGCCGGGGTGGTGTATCCAACCCAATGAGATGGTGATTAGGGTGGCTTCTCTTGCGGCGCCCCAGCACGTACTTTTTACACAACATTTCATTGTGCACCGAACAGTTAAGTAGACGATTATTTTCATATTCTCACCCTTCTGGTAGGAGGGTATATATCATATGATACGACCCAAAAGTGTAACACATAGAAGGAGTCACTTTAGACCCTATATTTCTTTGAACCAAATTCGATTCACGACTTTTTAAGTCGTTTGAGCCATATCTGACGTAAGCAATTGTTTTGAAACATGGCATAGGTTAATATTTCCCCAATTGTTTTGAAACTTTGCATAAGTTAATATTTCCCCAAAACTACTTATGGTATTGGAAATAGGCTACATGGACATACCCCTTCTGGTACCTTCCATACAAATGTACCATTCCAACCACTTTAGAAATCAAGTAATAATATCAATACGCCCAACGCGATCTTACCCAAATTCTCTGCTTAGTAAAGCTATGGCAGGTTAAAGTTTTGAAGGAAAAAAATTGGAATTCTAACCACGCCTCTTCTGGTACCTCACATTCAAATGTACCACTCCGCCAACTTTAGAAATCGATTAATAATATCAACACACCCAAGGCGATCGTGCCCAAATTCTGTATTTTGTTAAGCTCTAACAGGATAAAGGTTTTAAGAAAAAATGCAAGTTCGGCCACGCCCCTTCTGGTACCTCTCATACAAATGTACCATTCCGGTCAATTTAGAAAGCGAGAAGTACTACAGATGCACCCGAAACGATAGTGCCCGAATTTTGAATTTAGTTAAGCTATTCCAGGACAAACTTTCGGAGAAAAATTTGGAAGTCCAGCCACGCCCCTTCTGGTGCCTTCTATACTAATGTACCATTTCGCCCACTTTAGAAATCGAGTAATAATATCAACACACCCAACGCAATAAATCCCAAATTCTGAATCATGTTCAGCAAATATTTAATTTTTTTCTGAGGGTGAGTCTGTTTACCCGACTGAAACTTTCTCACTTATTTTTTTCGCAGATATCATCTAATTATGGGCCCATGGCGTCTGGCAGTCGTCATAATATGTTATGATCTTTACGCCATCAGATGGTTGTGGAATTCTAAAAACGTAGATGTTAAACGCCGTCGGATACTGCCGTACTTCTTGTTTCATTCTACCGGGTTGCAAATTCTGCTTTCTGAATTCTACAAATGACTGTCGCCCACCCATATAGTTAACCCAACGTTTCAAATTGGCCTTAAAGGTGGTATTCAAAATTTCCTCAACTGTGTCGAATGCCTTCGACAGGTCGAGAGCCACAAGGACCATCCCATTGCAAGGCCTATTCTGGTTTAAGCCTCGGCTTATATATGTGGTTGTTGTTGTCGTAACAGCTGGAGGAAGTAGCTGGTGTGATAATTCTTTATAACGATTTTCAATATATCGGCACTCGATCGGGCATGTAATCCGATTATCATACGATCATTGTTGGCAATTCTGTTTCGATCCTTTGTAAATAACAAGGTTTGTGTCAAGGATTACTAGTTGTTGTTGTTTTTGAGTTTTAACCACCATTTTCCTCCAAGAGATGGCGCCAGATGGTTTTATTGTTTAATTTTTAAGGTGTTGATAAATCATATCCTTTTGCCCTTGGTCCTTGCGCAATCTGGATTTTTGTAGTGGAAGACTTCTAGGATGAGTTTTGTTGTATGGAGAACTCGAAAGTATTTGAAAAGTAAGTTGTCATCGATGTTTTAGCCTGTGCTCCGGCCGGGAATCGTACCCGGCACCTTCGGATTGCAAATCTACGTCGCTTCCGCTGAGCTACCGAATATATATGTGGTGATGGCTTACAGCGCGGCACTTGAAGTTCAATTATATGTGGAAATCTTATTATCACACAACAGAACAGTCACTGGCATTTATTTTATTACGCCTTTTTCATTCAAAAAATACCGGAAATTGTGCCGTTGACGCCCTGTTCGAAAGTTCCAACCTCTTAAGCCACACTCTCAGCTATATTCAAAATAATCTCCTCACTATGGGCTGAATGCGGTCTTTTCGGTCAAGTTTTTTTCTCAAACGTATACTGAGACTCAAATTTGCTATTGGTATTGACAATATAGGGCTCGCACAGTTATCAAATCTAATGATTAAAAAAGTGATTCATTTAAATCCTACTTTTATATAATTCTAAATAAAACACTATTATTGCACAAATATTCCATGATCCAAAAGACCAGTCCCTGCCAATAATTTCATAGTGCTTATATCAGTCAAATCTTGACCTTATCTAGGCCCTGAAGACCTATTTGGAAGGTCAAACTTCTTAAGTCACACTCGCTGCTAAATTCAAAATAATCTCCTCACTTCGGCCAGGTTACGATATTTTCGCTCACTTTTTATGCACGAGCGTATACTAATACTCAAATTTGATTCAGGGTTTGACAATATTGGGTATGGACAGTCGATTATGTTTATAATATGTGGACGAAAAACATTTTTCACACAACCCTAATTTTCGTAACGCAGCTTAATACTTTGGAGTCATACACTTGGTGTAAGTCTTATCATGACCAATTGTCAAGGAATACTCAATATCATATATAAGATCACAGTTCAGCCTTAATCACTCGTGATCTGAAAACGTCGAAACAAATAAAAACAAACCTCGTAATGAATTAATCGTTAGTAACATACTGCCTTCCAATTATAATCGAATTGTTCATGATATATTTCTATTGGTCTGTTTCGCACAACTTTACAATTACTATAAAGTAAATTTGTATAAAATGATTTAAATATGTTTAATCGAGAATAGCTTCAAAATATTTAGACACTACGAATATTTTGTTGAGATGCCCGTTTTACATAGCATCACTATTAAAGGCTTAGATGTCTTTTACTGAGCCTAAATTATAAACACAAATAAATTAAATAAAGAGTCTGATTGTGGCATGATGGTTCAGACAAGCTACTTTTATCCGGGTAACCTGGGTTCAATTCCTGTCCTTGTCATATACATTTATTTGATTGGCGGCCTTGTTTATGTTGTCTACAGCAACTTTTAAGTCATTCGGCATGCCTAGTAAACAGCTTCTCAACCAGCTGCCATTCGGATAAGTCATTAAACCAAGGTCCCGTCAAAAAAATAGAAGGTTTTTAACCTCTCAAATATGAGAAGCTCTCCCGCATTTCATTCATTAGTTATAAAGGAAAATAGGTAAGTAAGTGAACTATATCAACAAAATTTACTCCCATATTTAACATTTACCCGATGTTGCTTAAATTTGTTAACTTGCATATAATGACGTACACAATTGATGCAATTATAAAGCTTTTAAACTGCCACTACTTTGCAGCTATCTGTGATTTTATTTAATTCGCCCCAAAGTACCATGCAATGCACTCGCCCAATACCTCCCTCGAATTCGTTTTGCATACAAATCAATTTCAATACCACATTAGCCTGTGCAAATGCTCGCAACCCAACCACATGCAAGTTAAGCTTTTGCATAACCCCCCTTCCCCTATTTGCCTTTCGCATGTACTTGGCAATTCTCTTTGTATTAACATACAAATGTTAATAACAATGTAAATTACATTGTAAATGCTGAGAAATTAACCGGTGCTGCAAGTTAAGCGCTCAGCGCTTGGCTGTCCGCACTACAACATCCCGCAAGGCTCCCAGTGCAAATTCCAATATACCAATTGGCTAAATGGACCACATATACGGACACACACACAACTAAAACTAAATTATCAGTAGGAGATACTAACTATATTGAATTTCGATACGATTGTGTTTAATTAGAGGCTTTTGGCAATGGCAATTCAATTGCAATGTACACACATATGAGACATTTAATGCATACTCTAAGGAGTGAATTGTAGAGATTCTATTACATACTTTTGAGCAGCGAGTGATGAGGAGATGCTGCAAATATTTTGTAATAGTATATCACAGTAAGTATAGTGTATTTCTTGGAGGTGTCTTCAAAGAACTAGAACTAGTAATTAGTGCAAAACAATATGAATTTGGTGTCATTGTCTTACAAAGAAATCTAATGAATAAGCTGATGACCTGAGATGCTAATGATTGTCTTCATCATGGATAGAACACGCGACTATCATGCGCGACGCTAGGTTTCGATTTATTTAGATATCATTAATCAGCGGTTCCCTCGATAGGGTCAAAGTAGGCGATTCAATTCTTAAACAGCTACCGTTCGAATTCGTTTATATAGTTTGGACCCCGTAGTGTGACTGTAAAAATAGAAGCGTTTTTATTCAGAATAACGCGAGAAGCTATCCCATTCCTTAGTCATGGTGAGTAATGGAAAAGTAAGCTAGTTTTTTTGTTATAGGCTTCCAGTTGGGTATAAGATGCATTTTCTAAAGAGTGAATTGTACAGATTCTATTGCATACTTTTGGGGAGCGAGCGATGAATGTATGGTACAAAAGTTTATGGTAGCATTTCACAATATGTATAGTGTACTATATGGATGTGTGTTCAAAGAATAGTAGTAAAACAATACAAATTTGCTGTCGTTGCTTACTTACTTACTTAGCTGGTACTTCTATGCAATCCCAGTGGATTATATACCGCACGTAGAATAATATTATAAGCGCCTCGATCTTCTGCGCTTCTTCTCCAGTTAGTCACACCGAGTTCTGTAATGTTCTCAGTAACCTGGTCTTTCCAACGGAGTTTTGGTCGCCCTCTTCTGCGCCGTCCATCGAGTTCATTGTCAAAGACTTTTCGAGCTGGAGCATTTTCGTCCATGCGTACAACATGACCTAGCCAACGCAACCATTGCACCTTAATGCGTTTAACCACGTCAATGTCAGTGTACAGCTCGTACAGCTCGTACAGCTCATGATTCATATGACGCCGATACTCTCCGTTAACGATGATGGGCCCATATATTTTACGGAGTATTTTTCTCTCGAATACCGCCAGAACCGATTCATCCGCTTGTGTCATAACTAGGGCGACCATTTTTCAGCACGAAAAAAACGGGTTTCAGTACTTAAAACAGCATGAAAAACCCTTGAAACAAGCAGGATAGATTTTATATTCAGCATTTATAATTTTTTATAATTATTGAAAAACAAACAAAAAACAATTTCATATCTATTAAAGAAGTAATAAAAAACAAATTATTCAACCGTGTATTCATACAAAGAAAGTAATTTTTAAACCAAAAAAATTTCTTAAAGTGAGATTATACCTTGGTCAATGTCACGATTACAATTAAGCACTAAGTGCATTTTTTAATTTTCCAAGGTGAAACTTTTACGCTGTTTTGTAAAAAAATTTCCATATATAGAAAAAACGCGTTCCACGTCACACGATGAAACGGGAGAGTATTTAAAAAATGTTGATTGAGCAGGCGAATATTTTCCCATGAACGCACATGTTGTTTTGGAATTTTTAAAAATAATATTGTTGATTTCCATGCCAGATGCACTTAAAGTTAATTTTTATGAAGGAAAATTCGGATTACAAATTTTCATTAGAACGAACCTCTTTGCTTTGTCGCAATGCTTCAGAATCATTTTCGTTAAACTCTTGAATGACTTCCCATATGTCTTCCAAATAATTAGTATAATACTCCGATTCTTCCAACAACGTTCTTATCGTGTCGTTATTGGTTAAGGTTATAGAGGCACATTAGGTTTCATTAGTTTACATTTTTGTTTTCGATAAGGCGCCTGAAAACTATAGGAATATAACGAATCGAACGATCTAAGCAATCGATAAAAAAAGGCCCATTACAAAATCTTGAACACAGGCTGTGTTTAAAATAAGAGGATAGTTTGCAAATTGAATTCTACCTGTCATATTTTTATGAACCGCAAGGGCTTTGTGATATGTAAAAATTTTCAATTAAGAGAAACATATCTTATCAAAATGTATCAAAAATTTAAATAAGACTTTTTCATGCTGTCTTATTTAAATTTTTGATACATTTTGACACAAACCTTTTAAATAAGCAAGATCGCTTGAAATCGTTAAATTAAGCAGCGTCAGCAATATTCAGCATGTGCTGAAAATTGGTCGCCCTAGTCATAACCCAGGATTCTGAGCCATACATTAAGACAGGTAGAACCAGTATCTGGTATAGCTGGAGTTTTGTTCGTCGAGAGAGGGCTATGTCACTGAATCGCTTGCTTAGTACGTTGTAGCATTTATTTGCAAGCAGGATTCTTCTCCCTTGAAACTAATAACTTCGTTTTGTCCTCGTTCAACATTAGGCCCATTTTCACTTATTCCTTCTGTATACCTGAGAAGGCTGCAGTCACATCCCGCAGTTTTCGACCGATAATGTCTACGTCATCAGCGTACGCGAATAGCATGTGGCTTTTGTTGAATATAGTGCCACTCGTGTTTACTGCAGCTTTTCTCATTATCATCTCCATCACAATGTTGAAGAGATCGCACGATAGGCCGTCGCCTTGTTTTCGGCCTCGTCTGGTATAGAATGGCTCCGTAAGGTCCTTGCCAATCTTCACTAAAGATTTCGTGTCAGCCAGCGTCATTCCGCAAAGGAGTATCAGTTTCGCTGGAATACCAAACTCAGCCATGGCTTCGAGTAATTTCTGACGTATCGGTCTGTCGAAGGTATCTTTATAATCGACGAAAAGATGGTACGTGTCGATCTGTTTCTCTTGGGTCTTTTCCAGGATTTTCTGAAGTGTGAATATCTGGTCAGTTGTTGATTTACCAGGTCTAAAGCCACACTGTCAAGGCCCGATCAGGTTTAATAACTTTTGGCTTTAGTCTTTCACATAGCACACTCGACAGGGCCTTAAATGCGATGGATCAAAGGCTGATCCCGCGATAATTGGTACATACACTTGGATCGTCTTTCTTAAGCACAGGACATAGTACGCCTAGATTCCAATCAGCGGACTTCTACTCGTTAAGCCAAACCATGCGTAGGAGCTGGCGCATGCTCGTAATCAGCTCCTCGCCACCGGACTTGAAGATCTCTGATAAAGTTCGTCGGCACCGGCTGCTTTATTATTTTTCAGCCGCGATGTTGCTCTTCTTATATCGGCTTGGCTTGGTGGTTGGCAATCTTAGCCGTCGTCGACAATTGATGTGATACCTTCATTTGCGCTGCCTTCTGGAACCAGCAGTGGATGGAAGTGTTCTCTCCATATATGCAGCACACTCTGAGTGTCTGTAACCAGATTTCTATCCTTGTTCTTACAGGAAGGCAGCCCATTACCGTAGTTTTTTTGCTTTTACTTTCTTGTTAAATTTTCGGGCCTCACCACTGCCTCCTTGTGCCGTTACCTAACTGCCCGGGTTACAATTGGCTGTATGGAATGCGCAACTCTGTATGTATCAAGAACGTCCGAAGTAGAGGCGTTGCGTCGTAGCAGTTGGGAGAGCTGGTTAGAGTAGGTAGTGGCTATATCTGAGGTTTGCAGCTTCGCGATGGCCAACTTTCTTTGTGTTTGATTATGTGCGTTTTTCGCTCTGCTCAATCTTGTGCTAACCTTGGCAGCAACCAGGTAATGATCCGAACCAATGTAAGCACCAATGTTAGCACCACAACACTAGATGCACGCCTTCTGTCAATTACCTCATGATGAATTTGATTTTTAGTGTTTTGTTTAAGGGGTATCCAAGTTGGAATCTGGTTTCACTCACTACCATGTTCCTTCCCGCTGGGGGGTTCCGTTTTTTACTTTTTTTTAATGTGTTTTCATAGCCATTAAAGGTGGCTAGCCGAAACATTAGGGTTCGTCGCTCACTATCTGCCGCTATTAAAGATAAACAAAATATCACGAACAACGTTGCCCAGGTGCCACCACTGAGATGCAAGATTCAGTTTACATCACCAACGGCACCCAAGTCAATATCTAAAGTTTTTATAAGATTTGTTATCAGACGATTTACTTAAATATACTTGACTAATATCAAGTTTGATAAAAGTATAACTTGGAAACTAATAATTTAGATTTAAATCACATGAGAAAACTTAGTTATGCTGCAATTTTTTTTTTAGTTTATATTAATCTGCTTTATTCAACTAATCCCCCCAAAATACCAATTTTTCTACTCTCCCATACGCTCCCCCTCACCAACTTGTATCTGTTTTTGTGCCTCACCTAGTTTTCAGTTTTTTTTTCTTTACTTTGATCTCGTTTCTTCAAGTGTCCTTAACCAGCTTGAGTTTCTTTACTTATGGTCTGCCTCTATTACACTTGTGATAATTTAGCAAATGCAAATTGTATGCAGGTCCTGTCCAACAGCACTGCTGCTCAGTATTTACATTTTAAGCTCTGTACAACAGCAAAAACAAGACGAAAATTTGAAAAACTTTGCTTCTTCTCTTTATTTTGCGGCTGATTGTGAGGTGTGTGAGGTGTTTAAAGATTTATTTCACATCAAATATTTAACAATGTTAAGTTAATTTATCAAAGGACATAGAACAGTTTTGAAGAAGCATCAAATAACTGAGGGTATATTTGCTCAAAGAAAAGGCGAGAGAGAAAAAAATATGTTACGAAGAATAAAACCTTGACATATTTTGTGCAGAAAAAAACAAACACAAAACACAAGAATTGAAAGTATAACATAAAATGATGTGAAGCGGAAATTCAATTTATATACCAAATTGGCATTTTTATGATGGGTTTACGATATTGTATGAGTGTGGCATAAAGGGCAAGACAGGCTATATAAAATACTAGTGGGCCCGGCAATGCTTTGCTGTTGGTTACTTGAATACTTATACTATAATTGACGAATACTTTACAAATAGGGCTAAGCTCAAGCGAAGTTCTTGTACGCTATGTAAAATATTCGTTACCCCAAGTTACTCTCTAAACTGTTTAAACTAACAACGTCTCACTAACCGATATTAAAACATCCTTCTGCAAATGCATATTTATAGTGCCAAGTACTATCTGTATACAAATATTACTTTAATGAGTTTGGTTTCATTGTTCGGTTCAAGATCTATTCTACTATTGCTTATAGAATCTGTTTTACAAGAGTTGTGTGAAATGGATTATGTTAACAGCTGGCAGGGCGGATAGCTATTTCGATAGTTGGCAAACTATCATCATCATCACCCTTCGTTGTGCCTTCTCCACTCATTATCACATTATTAAATGTTAAAATCTTCAAGAAATCATCGAGAAGCCCAAACACACCGGTGCGAAAATGGTATCAACGAAGACCACACGTCAATATAATCTACACAAGCTCTTGTCCTTTAAACTTTATATAGTCCTCAAAACATTCTTTCCACTTTCCTTACTGCCCACCGATCGGAAATATAATCTTCACCTTCATATGGTACTTAAACATCACTGACAAAACTCTGAAAAACATGTTATCCAACGAGTCAGCAAAAAAAATAAAATAATATTATAAATTTAGGAAATATCTCTCCTAGTTTTTTGATACAGTAAAACCAGTAAGAAAGTTTCAGTCGGGTAACCCGTCTTACAAATACCCTCACTCTCAGTAAAACATCACATTTTCTATTATATTGATATTATTACTCGATTTCTAAAGTGGGCGGTACCAGATGGGTACCGGATGTACCGGATGGGGTGTGGCTTGACTTCCAATTTTTCTCCAAAACTCTATCCTGCTATAGCTTTACTAAATAAAGAATTTGGGTACGATAGTGTTGGATTTATTGATATTATTAATCCATCTCTAAAGTGGGCGGAAAGTTACATCTCTAAAGTGTATGGGAGGTACCAGAATGGGCGTGGCTAGACTTCCAATTTTTTCCAAAACATTATCCTATTGTAGGTTAATTTAATACAGAATTTGGGTACGATTTCGTTGGGTGTATTGATATTATTACTCGATTTCTATAGTGGTCGGAGTGGTACCGTTGTCTGGGAGGTACCACAAGGGGCGTGGCTATACTTCTTGTTTTTTTCTCCAAAACTTTATCTTGCTATAGCTTTACTTAATACAGAATTTGGGCATGATCGCGTTCGGTTTGTTGATATTATTATTATTCGATTTGTAAAGTGTGCGGAATGGTAAATTTGTATGGAAGGAAACAGAACGGATGGGGCCATGTAACCCTTTTGCAATACCGTGAGTAATTTTTTTTTGAAATATTGACCTATGCAAAGTTTCAAAATAATTGGTTCCGTCTTTCGAAAGTTATCATGCGTACCAACTGGACAAACAGATGGACATGGTTAAACGAAAAAACTCCAAGTTTTTGCTTTTTGCTTCTACAACAGTATTTCTTAATAAAAATAAAAGTACTTTTTGATACAGTAAAAATAATTTTTGACAAAATTAAAGAACTTTTTGATACAATTAATTCTACTCTTTGGTACTAATAAAGTACTATTTGACACCATAAATGTTCTTTGTGGTACAATAAATGTAAATTTTTTGGACAGTAAAAGCACTTTTTGGTACAATAAATTGTACTTTTTATTGCAATAAATATACTTTTTATTACAATAAATTGTACTTTTTATTGCAATAAATGTACTTTTTATTACAATAAATTGTACTTTTTAGTACAATAAATTTTTTTTTGATACAACAAATTTTACTTTTTAGTACAATAAATGTATTTTTCGATACACTAAGTTTTACTTTTTGGTACAATAAATGTACTTTTTGGTACATTTATACAGCCTTTGGCTCTAAGTCTAAAATACCGTTTTTCCACGCCCCCTCCGCCCACTGTTACAAAATTAAAATTTTGTTTGTATATTCATATTCGTGTTGCCGAGTACTAACTGTGTACCAAATTTTATATCTTTGTGGTTAAAATTAAATTTTGCCACACCCCTCCGCCCACTGGTCCACAATTTAAATTTCGTCTACATATTCATATTCTGTGTATCAAATTTTATCTCTCTAGCTCTAAAAATATTTTTTGCCACGCCCACTCCGCTCATTGAGTCAAAAATCAAAATTTCGTCTGCATATTGATTTTTCAACTGCCGAGTACTATATGTGTATCAAATTTCATCTCTCTAGCTCCAAAAAAAGTTTTTCCACGCCCACTTCGTCCACTGGTCAGAAATTAAAATTTCGTCTGCATATTCATATTCGTGTCGCCGAGTACTATCTGTGCACCAAATTTTATTTCTCAAAAACTAAAATACAGTTTTGCCACGCCCACTCCACGTGTCTTCCAAATTTCATTGAAATCCGTTCAGACGTTAAGTCGTGATTGAGCACAAACATAAAAACAAACAGAAAGACAGACATTCTAATATATATTATTAATAAGACATGATAATATATTTTATAGCTCCGTGTTAAAAACCATAACACAGTACAAAATTTTCCAGCTCATTGATTTGGGACTCAATTCTGAGAACTGCACGTGAAAGTAGCCCCAAAAAGAAGAACTTCTGCATCATTCGTTTTGTCAAGTTACATGCCATAATAACTTAATATTGATTTGAAGTTAGTAAGTATCGTATAAAGGAATTTGTCACATTTTAGGCTCTCTGTTTGACATAACTTGAGAACCACCAGTCCAATTTAGCTAAAACAAATTTAAAAAAAAAATTCCTTTAATCTGTTCATATAAGGTTTCCCTACATAAGCAACAGTTTTACTTTTAAATTGATGAAGTGATTTTGAACTGGGTTTTTTCTGTAGCAGTAACAATAAAACTGTTGTACTGCGTGCCGTATGGAATATTACTTATAATAATCATACGCCACCATATGACAATGTAACAAAAGAGCCTAAAACGTGACAAATTCCCCTATACGATACTTACTAACTTTAAATCGATATTAAATTATTATGCCATGTAACTTGACAAAACAAATGATGCAGAACTCCTTCTTTTTGGGGCTACTTTCACGTGCAATTCGCATAAATGAGTCCCAAAATCATGTGTTGTACTGTGTAAGGGAAAGTGTTAATCGATGCAATTTGATGCGATATTGCATCGAGACCTCCACTTACTAAAATTATTGAGCTGGGTAAAGTCGTCGGTTGCTACCGCAGCGAAGTTTATTGCTAAGTTGTTCTTTACACGATCTCCCCTCTGTTCACCATTTCCCCCAGGGCAATAATTTTTCGAAAGAAATTATCTTTTGTTTAATGGGACTTCGGTCTGTTGAATCGGACTTCGGTCCGTTAAATCGGACTTCGGTTTGTTTAATTGGACCTCGGTCTATTAAATTGGAATTTGGTCTGTTGAATCGTACTTTGGTCTGTTGAATCGGACTTCGGTCTGTTAGATCGGACTTCGGTCTGTTGAATTGGACTTTAGTATGATGAATCAAACTTCGGACTGTTGAGACTGACTTAGGTCTGTTGAATCTAACTTCGGTCCGTTGTATCGAACTTCGGTCTGTTGAATCGGACTTCGGTCTATTAAATCGGACTTCGGTCTGTTGAACCAGACTTCGGTCTGTTGAATCGGTCTTCTATCTGTTAAATCGGATTTAAATCAACAGTATAGTATAAAAACTTATATATTAATACAAATATTTGTTATTATGCCTCTTTTTTCTCATCCATATGCTAATACTCTCTTGTGTTCCTTTTCTCTTTTCCAGGCGTCACTATTCTACTCTCTCTTACCGTTTTCCTTAATATGGTAGCCGAAACAATGCCGGCCACCTCTGATGCAGTTCCGTTGTTAGGTAAGCCCTTACTGTGTTCCAAAACCACTTTGAAAACCAAATGTAAATGTATTTCAAATTTTTTTTGCGTTAAGTAAACAACTAGTATTCTTTATATGTGTGCGTGTGTGTCTGATTGTATTTTGTGTTTTTAGTTAGAAAAGATAACTAAAAAGATGCTATATAATGTTTTATAATTTCAAAATGTTTAAGTTTGTTTTCTCATTTCCGTTTCTGTTTATGTTTTGTAACAAAAAGAAAAAAACAAACAACCATCAACCAAACTCGAAAAAATCGTAGTATTCAAAATCATCATGCAGAATCTAACAAACTATCATCGTAAATATTAATCATTATGTTCAAATCAAAACCTAATTTAACTAAAAAAAATCAAAAATCCTCCTCCCCCTATTCTCGCTCACTCGTTCTCTCTCTCAATCTCTCTCAGTATCATGATTCATTAATACAAACCTTTCCCTGCCCCCCTCAACTAAACTAACAAAACAATAACGATAAATAATTCAAATGCATTTCACTTTATAGTTCGAAGAACATGAATAAAAAGAAAAAACCAAAAATTCTAAAAATGAAATTTAAACGCAAAACCAAAAAAAAAAAAATAAAGTTGATGATTTTATGATATTAAAACTTTGACACTCAATAATGAAATGAAACTAAAATTAAAACTGTCTGAGTTATAAGCGGCCCAGGTAGTGAGAAATGACAATTTAATTATTTTGGCAACTTCTCTGTGGCTTTACTCGTTACACCAGTAAAGCCGGGAAATTGCTGAAACCACTACTAAGCCAAATAACTGATGATTACGTAGCAAATATAGCAACAAAAACCAAAAAAAAAAGTAATTCTAAACCAAAATTGAATTAAAATGGCTCAACCCACCTCTCCCAGCCCCCTAATTGACCTCAAAAGCCAATCCGCTGCCACCCCACGCTCAGCCACTACTACCTTCAAATCAAAACCCCCTCTCGCCTAGCTAACATTTGTAATATGCACCATTTAAATATTGATTGACTCCCAAACAAAATACCAAAAAAAAAACTAGACCAATCCAATCAAATTTGCATTCGCTTAACGAATTTGCTTCATGTCCTGCTCACAATTTAGTTTTGTGTAAACCATCTTGATCTGATTCGTAATTGAGATGATTTCGTTTCGAATAATTAGGTTTCTCTTTTTTATACGTATCTATATATATATGATTTGGTTTTACTTTTACGTTTTTTTTTTCTTAATATCATTAGAGTATCAGTGATAATATTTTGTTGTTTGTTAAGATATTTAAGAATAAATTTATCCAACAAAAAAAAAAAAACCACATGTTTTTTTCGATACTCCCTCTCATATGAAATTTTGTTGTATATTTCCTGTTCCTTTCCGTTTCCGGTAGTCACTCGAAAATGCACCATTTGTTTTATGGGTTTTTCGTATATACATATATTCGATTATTCGTTTTCGATCTTTCTCTTTCGCTCCACACACTCAACTTGAATATGTTTTATTGCACGTTTTTTTATAATAACAAATGAGTCCCAGTTGTTTTTCTACCGTAAATATTGAATAACTTTAAATATATATATAACATTTTAAATACAGTAAATAAAGCAAAAAATAACAGAAACAAAAACAAAAACGCATAAACGAAACAAACAACACTACCACCGCTCCCCACCATTTTAAACAAATATGTCATAAATAATTTTAATGCTAAACAATTAAAATGTTAATTTTAAATAAAAAGTGAACAAAATGAAACAAAAAAAAACATAAAACAGTTTTTTTTTTGTTTAAACTTATGCAAAGAGTACAAAAACTGGTTGATAGGTTTAATGTATAATTTAATTGTTCTCACAAGTTTAGTAATTACTGATAGCATAGGATTTAATTGTAGCGTAATTACAGTATGTAAAACATAAAGTGTCACTGCATTAAATTTAATACAAAGCTTTAGGGTTAGTAAGAAACAAACGTGATCCGTTAACAAGTTAAGCATAATTGCTGTTTGAATTTCATGGGTTTTGTATTAAATTGATAATTTCTTTCATTATAGAAATGTTTAATAACGGAAATTATTATTAATCATACGTTAGGCGTTCAAACAACAACGACAATAAATATTACTCATACGTACTGCAGACATTTCTGTTATTTTGACGCTATTTGAATTTAGTGAGTTTTATATTGAGAAACTGCATTCGATTAGGCAATTTCCTATCGTTATAAACAATTTAACAAATAACAATTTATATTAAAGACAATGACATTAAATATTACTCATACATAATTCGGAAATGTATGTTGTTTGACGCTATTTAAATTTAATGGGTATCATATAAGTACAATAATTGCATTAGATTGTGACAAGTTCTTTCATATAGAATATTTTACCCACAATGAAAAACCAAAATTTTTATTAATTCTACATTAGGCAGTTAAATAGCACTGACAATAAATATTACTCATGCGTACATACTGTGGAAATTTCCGTTCCACACACGTAAATGTTGATGACCCCCGCAAACGTTATAAGGACCATGATTTAAGAACATGCTCCTGGAATGTCCGAACTCTATACAGAGATGGTGCCTCTATCCAACTGGCGGATGTACTCGACAAATACTAGCCTCATATCACCACCATACAGGAAATGAAATGACGGGACAAGAATGCACAAGACGAAAGAACTGTGACATCTTTTAAAGCTGCCATGCAGATAAACACGAATCTGGATTTAGTTTCATAGCCAACAAAAGTCTACGAAAACTGGTCTCGCGGTTTAACCATGTAAGTGACCGAATACCGACTATTTCCATCCGGGCGAAATATTTTTACATTACGCTGTTTTGTGTACAAGCACCGACGGAAGACAAAGACGATGACATTAAAGAGGCATTATATTAGCGCCTGGAGGAGATATATGCTGCTGCTGCCCTGCAAATTACATTAAAATTATTCTGGGAGATTTTAATGTTAAAATAGGAAGGAAAGATGATCTTCGGAAACCTCAGTTCGGTTGAGAGTGGAACCAGATACCCGCATAAAGATAACCAAAAGGCAACCTGGATACCTCCTGATCAAAGTACTAGGTATCAGATTGATCATGTGGTAAGTAATTTCAGGAATGTCTTAAGCCTTTTGGAAGTGCATGGATTGCGCGATGCAAATATTGACTCGGATCACCACCTAGTTGCAGCCAAGGTACGCACTCGATTAAGTAGTGCTAAAAACACTCGTAACCAAACGCAAAAGAAAATAGACATCACAAAGGAGCATACCACCGAGATAGCCAACGCATACTCCAACCAACTCTCTCAATTACTTCGAACCAACATCCCTAATGCTTATATTCCCACACCTAATGGCAGCATATTGCGAATTCTATGACCACTGCTGGCACGACCGTACTGGGTTATGAAAACCCCAGGTACGATGATGAATGTCGCGAAAAGTCTGAGGAAATGGATGCTGTATACAAGGCACGTGGCATAGTGGTTAGAACACGCGACTACCATGCGGAAGATCACAGGTTCAAACCTGGCTCCAGTCATCTTAAAAGAAAAAAAAATAAATAAAATTTTCTTTCATTGTCGGCTCCCCTCGAATGTTGTTGACAGCAACATCGCAGTATTAAGCGTCGATTCAATCGTCGTGTCTAGTAAGAGCTTCTCAAACAGTGACGTTCGCATTCGTCGATAAACAAGTAGGTGCCGTTAGTTGTGAATCTAAAAATAGAAAGCGTGTTAATTCACAACAACGCGAAAAGCTATCCCATACCTCATTCATGGGGTGCAAAGGGAAATTAAGTTATACAAGGCAAAACTGCAGCTAATGCCGACGCGTGCGGTGACGGAGTATTATAATGAGAAGAGAAGGGAGATGAAACGTCTGTTCGAACGGAAAAATCGTCTGTGGAAGAAAAGAGAGAGCCAGGATATCGTAAACTACAGGGATAGAGGTGAAGCCCGACAGTTCTACCAAAATGTTAAAAGCACAGGTTTTGGAACAGGTATCCCACCTGTAAGGTCAAAGGCAGAAATCTGGTCACGGACACTCAGATTGTGGTGCAAATATGGAGAGAACGCTTTCGTTCTCTTTTCGTTCCCAAAGATAGGATAAGTGACGAAATCACACCAATCATGGACGACAGATAGATTGTCCCTCACCAAGCCAAAACGAGATCAGCACGGCGGCCTCAAGGCTTAAAAATAATAAAGCTGCGGGAGGCGATGGACTACCGGCAGAGCTTTTTAAAGCCGGCGGCGATGAGTTGGCAACATGCATGCATCAACTCATGATCCGGATTTGGCTCAAGGAATGCTTGCCCAATAATTGGAATCTGAGTGTTCTATGTCCTATGCTTCAGGAAAGGCGATCCAGTGTGTGTACCATCTATAGCGGGATTAGCCTTTTACCCATCGCATACAAGGTCCTGTCTATTGTGTTATGTGAAAGACTAAAGCCCATTCTGGCAAATCCGATTGGACCTTATCGGTGTGGCTTTAGACCTGGTAAATCCACTACCGACCAGATATTCAGACTACTGCAAATCCTGTTTATCGACTACAAAGCTGCATTCGACAATCAGGTACGACAGAAATTGTTAGATGCTATGGCTGAGTTTGGTATCCCGCGAAGCTGATACGACTTTGCGGGAAGATACTGACTGACACAAGGTCTTCAGTGAAAATTGGCAAAAATCTGGCAGAACCATTTTCTACCAAGCGAGGCTTTAGACAAGGTGACAGTCTGTCTTGCAATCTCTTTAACATCGTAATCGGAGATGATCATGCGGAAGGCTGCAGTAAACATGGATGGTACCATCTTTAGCAAAAGTCACAAGTTGCTCGCGTATGCCGATGTTATAGATATCATTGGCTGTGAATTGCGGGATGTTACTGCGGCTTTTTTGGGCATTGAAAAGTAGTCGGCGGAAGCGGATCTGGTAATAAATGAGGACAAATCCTTGTTATTTGTTTCAGCGAACAAAGCGTCCACTCGTCCATGCAGCGTGAACGTTGGCAACTACAAATTTAAAGTGGTACATTATTTTGTCTACCTTGGTTCCGCCATAAACAAAAATAATAATGTCAGCCTGAAAATCAAAAGACGAGTATTGATCGCAAACCTCTGCTACTATGCGCAAAGCAAGCGATTTAATGACTAAGCTCTCTCTCGAAGAACAATGATCCAACTCTACCAGACTCTGATCCTACCTGTCTTGCTCTACAGCGCAGAATACTGGGTAATGACACAAGCGGATCAATATATTCTGGGAGCCTTTGAGCAATTGAAGTTATTCATATGATTACCGACGGCTTCCTACCCTTTTCAAAGTGAGATCCCAATTTATTTCAAGATATGTTCTACGCAAAATCTTAGCGATTTTAAGACTATTGTGTGATCAAAAATTAAGCTCCTATTTGCGACAGGAAGCTTTGTTTAGAAGATAAAGTCACAACGTTTTTTGTCAGAGGAAAGAGTCATTTAACAGTAATTTTCAAACCATTGACCTGTTATCCACACTATATAAATATCGTACTGGTGGGAGATGTATAAGATCATAAGGAGATATATGCGATCATTCGAAATTGTTGCATTGAGGAATATTGATTACAGTTACTAATTATCAGCTTGACTTTCAATACCAAAATTTTAACCACAATCACTTTATAGGGTGCTATTGGACTGGACAGATCATATAAAGTATTAAGGGATTATCATCGACAGAAAACAATCATAGAAATCCAATGTGGAGGAGAGGCTTAAAAAGGCATCGGTTACTCTTGACTGCCGTAAAGGTGTCTGAGGACTGTCTCCATAGTTCAAAGATTAGCTGATTAGTGTTAGTGAGGGGCAACAAACACAACTTTAGGTATAACACTTAGAATATGCCGTTAAGTTATCGGAGATGCTAAACTACTATACAGGATCAACTCAATTCCCTAAAAAAACCCTTACATAGTAATAAATCGAATGACTTTTATTCGGTATAGTATTTCAAGCTGCAGATGGATCGTAGTTGGACGTGAGAGAGAATGCTAATGGCATCCATTCACCGAACCTTAATAGAAATACGTCTTACAAGCAGCCAGACCATTACAGCGTATTTCAAGCTGAAATCACTGCTATACCTGAGGTTGCTGAACTGCTTAAAAAATTTGTCACCACCTGCACAGATAGCCAGGCTGCTATTATATCCCTGGAAACCATGTTTTCTACATCCCTGACAGTGAATGAATGTTTTTTGTCTCTTGAGGTGATGGCTGAGTATTGTGACTTTAGGCTATCGGGACACAGCGACATTCCAGGTTATCGCTACACGGACAGGGTACTGCGACATAGATTCTTCCGACAAAAGAAGTTGCTGCCGTCTGCACATCAGGCAATATGCCGCTAATATATTGAATGATAAATGGATACTTACTCCTACTTATAAACAATCTAAGGTTCTCTGGCCTCAGATGAACAAAAAGAGGACTAAGCAACTACTTAACTTACAGAGAGATAGGATGTTCGCAGTTGTAGGAACACTAGCGGGACATTGTCTTGTTGAAAAACACACCCTTAGATTAGGTCATAGAAACTTCACTCTCTGCAGATGCTCAATGTAGGAGAATGAAGAAACAACAAAACACATTCTTTTGGATTGCCCATCATTAGCTGGACTTAGAACTAGGTTATTGGGAAACCGTATAGTAAGCTGGAAGTAGGACTATTCTACAAATGTATAAAAAAAAACGTATTGACTAGTTAGCAAGTCAGTAACCTAAAAAAAAAAAAACTTAATTTCCTTTGCACCCTATGAATGAGGTATGGGATTGCTTCTCGCGTTGTGCTGGATTAACACGCTTTCTATTTTTAGATTCACAACTAACGGCACCTACTTGTTTATCGACGAATGCGAACGTCACTGTTTGAGAAGCTCTTACTAGACAGGCCGATTGACTCGACACTTAATACTGCGAAGTTGCTGTCAACAACATTCGAGGGGAGCCGAAAATGAAAGAAACTATTTTTTAAGATGATTGGAGCCAGGTTTGAACCTGCGATCTCACGCATGGTAGTCGCGTGTTCTAACCACTATGCCACGGCCGGTCCCGTCAGTCAATCCCGCAAGTCAGTAACTGCTATAGGTAAAATAGCAGCTATCAGAATGGCCTTCGCTAGCTTAAACGAGCTATACAATAAGCTCTCTGTCAATCTGTCTAACCTAACTTAACTTAACACCGGCAAAATGTCTCTGCCTCAGAAGCCGCACGACTATTTGTCAATTCATCAAAATTTCATAACAAAAAGATTATGCTTATAATATTTTTCTTATAGCAAAATTATTAATACTATATTTATCTCCATAACACAACCAGTTTTTGTACTTGTGCCTAAACAATATAAATTTTCATTAGTATTAAATAATAAATCAAATTAAATTAAATTGCATCTTTAAAAAAAATCGAACATAAACATTTAATAATCTTATAATAATTTCCATCACTTAATGTTAAGTTCAAATGCAATATATTTACATTTTATAAACGTATGTATGTGTATTTACTTTGATGATATACCTATACAAAACATATCATACCACTTTGAAATATACTACAGAAAACTATATATTCTTGACATATTTACTAAAGTACTTTGAAGGCTTACAACCTAACAAACACCAATGTATATAAATTTCCCCCGATTTTTCTCTCTTTTATTTCTATAATTCTTTTCTTACGTTTCTTTCTTCTTGTTCTTTCTCGTTTATTGCTATACCCAACTTTAACTGTCTACGAAAAACTAACTAACCATAACGCTACTTTACACACCTAATGTCAAACTGTTTTTGTTAACGATAAAACATTAAAATGTTATACTTGTATTCATATTTACATATATATATATCTATCTAAACATATTCGAAAACACTGTGCGACACTTTTGCCCACTTTTGCTCTTTAACTCCAATACGCTGCCTCACTCTCTCTATACCTCTCTATATCTGTATACTCTTTTGCTAAACTTATTCAAAATTCGAAAAATTTATACCAAAAACCCAACCTAACCCAACTTAACAACTATCTTCTGCCACTACCACCCACACCAAAAACAATACAATTTGTTCGCAAATTTTCCTAACTAACCAATCCAACAAAAAAATAATTGTTTTTTTTTCGAATTTCAAAATTTCGTTATCCTTAATGTAATTTGATTTCTTTGTGTAATTCTCTATATATATATTGAACATAATTTAAAACCAAACAAAAATTTGAAATTTTTTCCAAAATTATTTTGAAAAAAACTTTTCAAAATTTTGAAAAACCAAAACCAACCTGTATTACAAAATCAAACAACAAAAAATCTGATCGTTTACAAATTATTATGACACGCCCAACCAACCAACAGGTACATATTTCAATTGCATAATGTTTATGGTAGCTTCATCCGTTGTGTCAACGATTTTAATATTAAATTATCATCATCGAAATGCTGATACACACGAAATGTCCGAATGGGTAAGTTTGTGTTTTTGTTTTTTTTTCTCTCTCTCTTCATTCCACCAATGACACGACCTCCACCACCATCATGACCCGCAAAACCAAAATCAAAACTATCAAATTCACTGTCGATAGCTCGTTAGCTAACGACAACACTTTCATCATACAACAATATCAGTACAGAACAGAACATCAGTCATCCAAAACTAACAACAAATTCAGTTTCAATTCAATAATTCTCTCGTTCTCTCATACATTCAAAACAAGACATCAAAGAATTTCGAGCCTTCAAATCAGTGACAAATAAACTACATTTTCACTATCACTATCACTACTACTACTACTAGTATTATAACAGCTACTACAAAACCGCACACACACACACACACACTCCCGAGATTCGCATCAAATTGTAGCTCTTATATAACAGCTTAGGCTGTAAATTCATAAGTTTCACTAGCCAAAAAAAACACAACTATCTGTAGTTGCCAAATTTACACATGTGTGTGTGTGTGTTTGTGCGAGAGAGAGCCCTTCCTCTGGGACACATCACCACCGACATAGTCGTTTCTAACCCAGCAAGCAAGCAAGAAAATATCAAAATAACAAAAAAAAAATACTTCAATGTTGTCTCTAGTGTTACCTTTTCAGTTTTTAGCTGTATGTTTGTTGTTATCCTCACCATCACCACCAATGAACCGTTTAATAGAAAAATTCAATGAAAATCTTTGAGTTTCCAAAATTTATTGTTTTATCCTTTTTGAATATGTTTTTGTTTTTTATTAGTTTCTAGTTTTGCTGTTGTGTTCCCTAAATGTCCGTCCACCTTTTTGGTTGTAGTGCGAGTTACTGTTATACGATTTTCATACTATGCTGTATACTTAAATGTATAGGATATATCATGGCAGTTCATCAGAATTCATAAATACATATTTTGTGTTTTTTGATTTGATCCTTGTTTCGTTATTTTTGTAGTATTAGAATTTAAAGCTTTAGGCTTAGGCTTTGAAAACAAATTGAACGTATTAAGTTTTCAGTTAAAATTCAAGGGAGCAGCTTAAATAGAAATTTTCCTTCATAAAGCGATTTTTTTATATGAATTACAGTTATTCTTTACTTTGTAATGTTTTTTTTGGGAGTATTTAGTTTATCAAATGGAAGCTAACAAATTTTAGTTTTAATTATAGCAAAAACTTTATTTCTCTAACTTTAAATCTCAATCGTTAAGTAGAAATTTTTTTAACTAACTTCGTGAGTTGACATTTTTGACCACAAACTACACAGTACAACACATGATTTTGGGACTCAATTCCGAGAACTGCACGTCAAAGTTCCCCCAAAAAGAAGAAGTTCTGCATCATACGTTTTGTCAAGTTACATGCAATAACAAACAAAAGAACCTAAAACGTGACAAATTCCCCTTACTAATTACTTACTAACTTTAAATCGATATTAAATTATTATGGCATGTAACTTGACAAAACGAACGATGCATAACTTCTTCTTTTTGGGGCTACTTTTTCGTGCAGTCCTCAGAATTGAGTCCCAAATCAATGTGCTCAAAAATTTTGTACTGTGCTATTGATCAGACCAAAAAGCAATGTGAGACAGACTTTTAAAAAATCAAATTTAGAAATTTTTGCTACATTTACCGATACAGTCGGATGGATGGTTCGTGAGCTAAAATATGTGTAATCTGAAGATCATAATTATTAATAATTCACATCTTTTCATTGAGGAACATAGAGCCATTACAACTGTGTTCCACTCAGATCTGTTATAGGCAATTAATTGCACTTCACTTTATGATTTTCCAATCATAGCAACTTCATTCTCCATGTGTAAGCGGGACTTTCGCGTCGTCTCATATTTTGTGAGTTCTATTCAATAGTTGTTCTTGCAATATGACCTGCGAGTTTCCGTAGGGTATGGGCCGACCAGTTCCATTTCCTTCTCAGTATTTTGGAATGCTATGGGGTGTTTTCAAATACTTGCATGTCGTTAATTTAACGAGCAACGGTATTCCGCGTCTCACAATTGATACGATTGTTTATATCTGTTCTTGATCCTCCTCCGATGTCAATAATACTTTTGTGGTAGCAGACACTCCCTTCTCGTTAAGAAGAGAGTCGTTCATCTGGAGCACGCCTGATGCTACCACGAGGGGGCCTAAACCACCGACTAGGAGGGAACAAGTCCCGGGACTGCTAACGACCTCACTCATCGGTGTGGGTTTCACAGTGAAGCTGTTACCAATATCTTATTTAATGAATTATACTTCACAAGATTGGTCGTCTTTCGCAAAAGGGTTGCAGACTGCAAAATTTACATACTCGCGAGAACCATTGCTTTCATATCAATACGGTCGATAATGGTCGATACTATATCGCAAAAATGCATTGCCATTGTAGTTCCAACTCACTTCCGCTAGACGACGGTGAATGACATCCATGCATTTTTCTGAACCTTCATGAGATCGGTAAGATACAGATAAATCAGGACACATACTGAACACCTTCCTCGTGTTTATCCCACCTCACCGACGGTATCAGAAATAGGTCTCTGAAGTGACCACGTAGTCGAATTACATCCAGTTTTAACCCCTTGCAGGTCAGCGACTCGTGCCCCCGAGACAGCCAGTGGCAGCCGTCATAAGAACAAGGCAGAACAAGGCACGATGCAACAGGCTTGCAACCTCAGACACCCCGAAAAAACCTCCCTAGTCAAGGTCGGTAGACCCGCTATAACATAAGGGTGGTTAAATTTTAAGGGCCGATGTTAATTTTGAATAAAACACAAATTATTTAGGATATTATTGACATTTCTTTTTATTAAGATAACATTGGTATGGTTTAATTATGTATGGTACAAAATATGGGACAAATGGCCGCCGCAACCTCGGCGAATGCAAAATTATCTAATCCTTTAGATCTTGAATTGTTGGTGGCTTATCAACGTACACCTTTTCTTTCAAATAACCCCAAAAAAAGAAGTCCAACGGTGTCAAATCACATGGTCTTGGCGGCCAATTGACATCGCCACCACGTGAGATAAAATGGCCATTGAATTTGTCGCGCAAAAGAGCCATTGTTTCGTTAGCTATGTGCCAAGTGGCACCGTCCTGTTAAAACCACATATCGTCCACATCCATATCTTCCAATTTGGGCCATAAAAAGTTCGTTATCATCTGACAATAGCGAACACCATTCACAGTAACTGCCTGACCGGCCTCATTTTGGAAAAATACGGCCCGATGATGCCGTCCGGCCATAAACCGCAGCAAACAGTCACTCTTTGTGGGTGCATTGGTTATTCAACAATCACTCTTGGATTATCATTCGCCCAAATGCGGCAATTCAGCTTATTGACAAATTTTGCACGATTTTTCCGATTGTACGCACATTTGGACTATTAAATTGACCGAACAAATCACGAAGTGCACGATACGCATTTCGATTTGAACGCCCATTTTCATAATAAGCCTGAATAACTTTAAAGCGTTGCTCGATTGTGTTAATTTCCATGGATCAAATTGAGTTAGTCTGAAATTGAGAAATGTCAAACGAAATGCAGAAAAGAACTGGACGTTTAGGTGTGGTTCACATTCAACATCGGCCCTTACAATTTAACCATCCTTTACCATAGTTATGCTTGACAATCCATGAGAAGGTATATCATTGTTTCCTCATCTAAGGACATATTTTCCAACAAGACAATGTCCTGCCAGTAAAATCTAGCCTGTTAACTTGTTGGGGTGAGTCTCCAGTTATCACTGAATATAATATCGGCTCGTCGTCTGATGTGCAGTCGGCAGTGACGTATTACCCTGTCTAGCTAGCTCATCTGCTAAACAATTGTCCTGAATGCGGCTGTGACCCGGTACCCGGTACTAAGCCATCACAATTAGCGATTAATGAAATTTTTTTACCGTCAGAGATGTTCCAAACATGGCGTAAAGAGATTTAATGGCAGCCTGGCTGTCGGTGTAACAGAACATTCATTTATCAGTGGTGATCTTCGATTTTTGTCAATGAATTTGGAACGTATTTCTTATGAGGGGACCTGCAATAAACTACAATACCATAGATCTGTATTGGTCTTGCTATAACTGTATAATTTTATATAGTGACTTTTGAAGACTATTTTCTGCGCTTGCCTACAGCCTCTTTGCATCTATAAAGAGAAACAGATGCCTCCAAATTAGATTGCCCAAACAGTTTCCTGTCGAGGAGGAGGGTTATTACGTAAATTGCGATTGCTACCCGTACAGATGATGGCAAGGTCATCGGCGAAAAACCTGGCATTCGGTCATCGTTAATTCGAGAAGCAGTTTCTTGACTTCTCATTCTTACAGTTGAGTTACCTATAGTTTAGGCATGCTGAGATTTTGTTATTTACTATAGTTTTCAAGAACTAAAATTTATATCTGGCCTTATAAGGACAACTAGTATATATTTTTATTTTTTTATCGCTAAGTCTTTAACAAATATCTAGAATCCCTAGGAGTAGTTAATGGAACAAGTTTTTATAATAGAATTTGTCTGAATTTTTGCATATGCCACCTGGACATATGTTGCTTAGGTTCAAATTACGTATAATTAATGGCCAAATTTCATATAATTCATACGTGTTAAAATCAATCGTGATTTGGGGCTTAAATATTAGTTATGAGATATAGAAAATAAATAAATTTAGTAAAAATAGAATACAAAATTGTAACAAATATTGGATTCTTCTATTTAAAGTCTATCGACTAATTGATCATATTGCAAAACCCCCATTATTTATTATATATATTGGCAGAAAATAAGTAAATGGGGGTTGTCCGTTTTATTTTAAAATTAACAATTACATTCCTAGTTTTAACCAATATAATTCGAATGTATTTAGAGAATATAGCGAAATCTATTTTGTTTTTTGTTCGATCTGTTGTATGAACATTGATATATATATATAATATATATAATATAATTTTGTAGTCAAGTTTTTTTGAAAGAAGTTTATTAGCAGAATGATGTTCTCATAATGCCAGGCAGTCTGTATAGCTATTGTGGATTCAGCCACGAATCCTCATCAGCAGAATTGATACAATAACTGTGAAATGTTTATCAATTCTTGTGCACCCGAACTTCATAACTAAATTAGAATTCTTTCTTGGGAGCATCCGTCAACGAACTTTACAGTATAAACATTCTAAACTACTTCTAAACATATCAGTATATGCAACCTAGAAATTTAATATTTATTTTTTTTTCTAGTAAAATGTGTAAACTAGGGATGCCAAACGGGAAATCCCGAATCCCGAAATCCCGGGATTTTTCGGGATTGATGAATCCCGAATCCCGGGGTTTTGATAAATAAATCCCGGGATTTTTCGGCGATACATTTTTAGCCACAAGTGTGGATTGTGAAAGATGTTTTCTTATGCTTTTATATGCTACTTATGTTTGGAATAAAATTCTGCAAGATTATCGGATGAAACATTACATAGTACAACATTTTTCAGCTTATTAGTTTGGGACTCAATTCTGAGAACTGCACGTGAAAGTAGCCCCAAGAAGAAGTTCTGCATCATTCGTTTTTTGCCATAATAACACATGCAACAAATGAAGACTTTTTGCTAAATACAAGACCGTGACCGTATAGGTTCGATTCTCAAATAGCTAACTAACACTTCGTGATAGCGCTAAACTATATTTAGCAATAATGTAGCTGGGAGTTTTGGGCACAAATATTATTAACACTTTTACCAAAAGGTTTACTTATTCCTGCCGTTTTTGCAAAAAAATTTATGAAGAATATAATTTTTTCACTTTTTTGAGCATTACTTTGGGGAAGTCCAAATTTTTTACTAACAATGTTCCCCAAAATTATAGCCATGGTAAAGTTGAACAACTTTTGCGAACATTTCAATACAATCTGAACGTGTCTAGGCAACCTTAATAGTTCACAAAGTCCACTATGATACCGGTTTTTCGTACGTTTACGCACTTATAAGCCAGTGATGTGGTTGAATATAAACTGATTTTAAGTTTCTGAGCTGATTTTGAAAGAAGACACTACGGCCTTTCCAACGATAAATATAGTTACATTGATAACTTGTCGCATCAGTCTGTTTTTTGTCTCGAAATAAGGACACCCTAATATTTACTATTTTATTTAGAGTGTACGCTTTTAAGAGTAAAACGCATATTACTTTGTTAAAATCTGTGAACAAATAGTTAAGATATTCATGTTTTCCGCAACAACAACACATACATTTAAAACTAATTTACAATAACTAATAATGAATGTTACTTAAACTAAGTTATAACTTTAGCAAAATCATGTGTTGTACTGTGTTAGATGCTTTAATCTTTTTAAGAAACTACTTCAAACAATAAATGACAGTAATAATTCCCGAAATCTCGAAAAATCCCGGGATCCCGAATAATTCCGGGATCCCGAAAAATCCCGGGATTTCGGGATCGGGATTTATAAAATCCCGAATCCCGGGATTTATCAAAATCAATCCCGTTTAGCATCCCTAGTGTAAACATAGAGAATAATTGATAATCATTGGAGAAAAACCCGCATTATTTTATTTTGTAGCACAGTTTTTAAGATCTAGAAAAATTATATTGTTATATTACAAAAAAGTAACGAAAAGCTTCCATTTGTTAGTATGTATGTTGTATGTTTAAACCAAAACCAAAATTTACTATAATCTACAATTCAAAACTGAATAGCCTTAAAAATAAACGTCTTATAAATTAATTAGAAACTAACACTGAAGACAACTTTTAGGCATAATTTCTAACATAGTGTATAGGTCTTTATACGATTAATTACTGCTATCTTAAGTTTTCTGCCATTTCATTACCCTACACCCAAACATTTATTAATTTGCATTGCTTGTTTAAACACCAAACGATAATTTCTTAAATTCACCTTCATCACTTCATCCCATCGTCGTCTAAAATAAAAAAAAGCTCTATTAAGCTCTATCACTGTCTATCTGTCGCCCTCTCTCTCTCTCTCACTCTTGCGCTGAGAGAGAGTTACCAACTTCTAAAGCCTACTTTTAGGTGTCAACGCTACAAGAGAACAAATAAAAAAAAACAGCTTTATTATGTCGTTTTATTTTGAATTAAAAAATTTGCAAAATTTTCTGTTTCTAAATAAAATTTTTTGTTTCTTATTTTTTTTAATTTGGAGAACTTTTTACGTTTAAATGGAATTAACTGTTCAGTGTTGTCAACGTCTACCATTTAAAATATGTAATGAAAAATATCGTAATGTTGATGTTGGGCCATAACGTACCAAATCGTAACCTGCGTCTAACGTGCGTGAACACGTTATGAGAGTCCATCTGCGCTAACATGGTCAAATATATTTATGTGTGTGTTATCTATCGTATGTGATGTGTGTGTATGTGTTCTCTTGATAAAATAAAAAAACGCAATTGTTGCCAATTTAAATGTAAATGTTTCTTTGAGTTATTTAAAAGCTTTTTAAGGAGAAAAAAAAAATTAGTGTGTATTTTTAATAATATTTATTTTTAAAGCAGCTTAAAAAGGCGTTTGGATTTTTTATATATATAATATGTAAATGGCTTACATTTGTTGTGTTGTTTTTTCTTATTATTTTATAAGCATTATAATTCATTTGAAAAATTTCAGCTTAACAGGTAAATAACAACATTTATGTAATTTTGTTAGAAAGTATATTAAATTCAATTTAGCTACAGATATTTATTAAACTTATGATGTCAGTAAAACATAACTTTAAAAAATTTACGTAAAAATGTACGATAAATTAAAAACTTGATGTTCCTAAATAATTTAATTTAAAAAACAACTATTTAAAATGTACTTAAAAAAAACTTCTAATAATATGAAATTTAAAACATAGCTTTAAGCGCTAAAAATATAACCTTTATTTCTGACTTCTCTTTTACATTTTATAAAAGTTTAAACACTTATAAATATTAGCATTTTAAAATCAAGTTTATATCATACTATATAAAAAAACATATACTTTATTATGTTGGCATGTTGTGCGCTTCGAGGATGCTTTCTTCGCACCGTTGTGAAAAGTTCTCATTGACATTGAGATGCTTTCTTCCCTTAAGGTTTGTGATGATAGAGGAAAAGGCACGGCAAAGGGCGATGGCGAGACATTGTTGTTAATGTTGAAATGACGTCATACGCCTAACCTACTGTCAACATAATACATTTCACACTCTTGAATAAAAACCTATTGGCAATAATAAATAATTAAACTGATCTTAAACCGAACTATGACAATATCATAATTCTTTGCAGATCAACAAAAAACAAAATCAAGAACGATAAATAAATAAGTTTGAAAAGAATTTATATTTAATAATATTGAAACTGCCACATAATACCATACATTTTTGAACTCAACTTTATTTTTTATTTTGTAAGTTTTAAAATTAATTTCTGTTAAGTATCATATAAGTGATGACTTCGACTTCAACTGGACATATTTATTTATTTCAGATCAAAGAAATTTTTGGCAAAAATTAGCTCCCAAATAAGGACTAGGAAGCTTATTTTGTTTTGTTTACGCTCTCAAATCCCGAGCCTCGTGTGAGCTTAGAGCTAAAGATGCGAGACAAATCCATAAATAATCTGCAAAAGCAAAAAAAGTTTTAAAAATTTATATCTAAACATTTGCTTTCTGATGGAACGTAACACAAAATATGGAAATTATAAACCATGAAATAGTATTTAGATTTGACGGTGCAACAAGAGTACTTTTTGGTAAAACAAACACATTTTTTTGTACATTAAAAGTACTGGTACAAAATAACTACTTTTTTGAACAACAAAAGTACTTTGTAAAGGGCCACAAAATCTACTATGTATAGATATTTGCAAGGACGTGAGGTGGATATGGGTAGTAAATGTGGTCTTCCCTCAATATTTAGACAACAGTGGGCAAACTCATAATGGGGAATGCAGTGGGCACAAGCATGTAATATGCACAAGCCTGCTACTGCGCATGAGCCCTAGTCAGTAGATTGCAACGAACGGCGATTATTTGCATTAAAGGATAAATTCGAACTACACCTACTAATACGCATGTGGACTTTGGACATTATGGTGAAGAAAATTGCCTTCACATTCGTTAGTATGTTATTGTTAGTCATGGTGCTTATAGGCATCTTCAATATTTTGACATATTTATATACATATACCAATTAATGTTCGATAGGAAATATCATAATTCCATGCCGTAACTAAACTCTTATTATAACGAAGCACCCGGGTAGAAATATTCGTAAATTTTTACATTAATGTTTTTGGACCGGCCGTGGCATGATGGTTAGAACACCCGACTACCAGGCGGGAGATCCCGGGTTCGATTCCCGCCCCAGTCATCTAAATTTTCCTTTCATTTCCGGCCCCCTCGATGTTGTCGGCAGCAACGTCGCAGTATAAGTGTCGAGTCAATCGACATGTCTTGTAAAAGCTTCTCAAACAGTTATAAAATGGGTCATTCATTTAGAAGTTTTTGTTCCATTAACTTGTTTTTCCAGATTAAGTGTGACTTTTTTCAAATCAAATGTGACTTATTTATCTAGCATTGTTAAACTATTCGCTGTGGGCGGACTCACACCGCAACAACGTCTCCAAACTATTTAAATATATTACATAATCAGGGTTATGTAAAAATTGTGTTTTTCTTGCACTTCGAGCAACTTATGTTGTGTATTGTGCCCTCCGTACTCTCAGTGTACGTTAGTGCACAACACACGATCGCAGAGATGACTTCCTGGTCGTAGTAAGGAAACTATTACAATTGTAGTGAAGGATTCGGTTGAAATCCATAATCAACCAACTCGACGCATCATTTTGGCATCTCGAAGGCAACAACTTGGTGACATCTACGTTAGGATTTTTATTTAAAGGTTTGGCAGATCCAACGTGTTGCCGAATTTATGGCCATAATCTGGACTGTACGCTTGAATTTTGGATTATGGAGTAATAGTTATGTTGAGCATATACTTTCCCGTTTGGAGTAATAGTTATGTTGACCATATACTTTCCCGTTTTAGGCCTGTCAACTAGCCCTATAACTCATAGGATAGCACCTACGGATATTTATGCGGTTAAATTATGTTCGATGTTTGGTAACCATCAAAAAAGCTATCCGTCCTGCCAGCTGTCAACATAATCCATTTCACATAACTCTTGTAAAACAAATTCTATTAGCAATAATAAATTAGATTTTGAACCGAACGATGAAAACACATTCAATATTAAAAATATTATATACATTAAAAATATTGTAAATATTAAAAGTATCAAAAATATCAATAATATCAAAAATATCAAAAATATCAAAAATATCAAAAATATCAAAAATATCAAAAATATTAAAAATACTAAAAATTCTACGTCTTAAAAATAATAAAAAAAATAGCAAAAATATTTAAAATATTAATAATATTAAAAATATTAAAAATATTAAAAATATTAAAAATATTAAAAATATTAAAAATATTAAAAATATTAAAAATATTAAAAATATTAAAAATATTAAAAATATTAAAAATATTAAAAATATTAAAAATATTAAAAATATTAAAAATATTAAAAACTAGCTGGCCTGGCAGACTTCGTCCTGCCTCCAAATTATTGTTAAATATGTTGAGTGCAGTTAAAATCTAATTCCGAATGGCTCATTACATTGGCCTCTGAAATATTTCAATTTGAAGGGCGAGGTTTTCCCGGACAAATTCAGTACTTCATATATCTAAGCGATTATTATATATTATTGTCAGAATTGCTAAAATGGATCAGCAGTGTCGACCATGATATGATGAAAACTTACTAATTGTTAGGCATATATTCTAAAACAAAATTAACTGACATAAGCATTACATTATCCATTGGAGTAATGGTAACACTTTGCCCCTTGTATCCCAAGTAGTACGAATTTCCAAAAATCCCTTCATTTGGCCCTATTAACCGTTTAGTCTGGGTGATAGCAACAGATTTCTCAATTTCGGATTTGTCCCCTAAAAGTTCGAAATGCGAAAAACCTCTTTTTGAAGCTCTGTAATTCTATACGAAGTGCGCCGTTTGCGGCCTGGGTGACCATATGCAGCCTATCCCAACTTTCGCTGCAATTTTGCTCAAAATCGGTTTAAAAGTTTTCGCAATTAGTGGTGTAATCAAAATGGACATCTATTAATATATATAGAGTTTTCAATTATTTTGATTTTGAAAAAAAGTTTATATGTAATGTAATCAATGGAGAGTAAATGACTTTTGAAAATTAAGTGTATCATAAGCCAAACACCAGCAACTGGGTCCAAACATACATCCAGAATTTTCTCATGTCAAAAAATACAATTTAAGTTTGACTAAAATCAGACAATCGACATAAATTTTCGAAATAATTCAGCTCCAACCACCTCAACAGCGAATCCCTTTATAAAAAAAAATCTCATTATAAAACAAATGTACATTCTTAATTTCAGACAAATTGTTGATTCGTTAACATTTTCACTATAATTCCACAGCGGCACCTGCCGGGTCCATTTATACAAACACTATGTTCTAATGATCACACAAATATAAAAACTAAATTTCAGTTAAATTGGTACATTCTTTTAAATTCTGATTAAAAATCCACCCAAACGCCACCTGGTGATGAAATAAACATACATTCTGAATTTCAGCAAAATTGGTCCATCCATTAAAATTTTCGATATAAATACACCCCAGCGCCATCTACCGGGTCCATTTGTACATACAATTTTTTCTGATGATCAAACAATCATAGATTCTGAATTTCAGTCATTAAAATTTTGATTGTAAACCGACCCCAGCGCCACCTACCGGGTCCATTTGTACATAAAATGTTTTCTTATGATCAAACGAATATCCATTCTAAATTTCAGTTGAATTGGTACATGCATTCAAATTTTCGATATAAATCCACCCTAGCGCCACCTGGATTTGATTTTTTTCGAATCGAATAAAAAAAAATCAGCCAAATCGCTCCAGCCGTTTTCAAGTGATGGTATGACATACGTGGACCATTTCATTTTTATATATATAGATATTAAAAATATTAAAAATATTAAAAATATTAAAAATATTAAAAATATTCTAAATATAAAAAATATTAAAAATATAAAAAATATTAAAAATATTAAAAAAATTAAAAATATTAAAAATATTAAAAATATTAATTATATTAAAAATATTAAAATATTCTAAATATCAGTAATATACAAAATAAAAGGTAAATTTCACTCTCCATGAATTTAGATAATAAGAGGTTAGTAATTAAATACGACTAATGATATACTCGCTCCAAATTTTGTACATAAATTTCAAGCCCCATTTATAATTATTAAAATAATGTTTATTTCTTATAACACTGTGTTATTATGTAAAGAGCTCAATTTCCAATTTTAGCTGCTACTATACTCTGTTTTTTTTTTTAGCTGCAACACTCTACTGCCCACATTTCGCCACACTGAAATCTTCTTAGTATCTTAAGATACTATCTGCACTGCAAATGCTCTGTTCATTCCTCGAATTTCTTAGATTTACATTTACAATAATGCAGGCGTTAACTTTTGCCTTGTAATCAAATTCTAGCTGCTCAGCATATTTTTGCAACTTTATCTGCTTGCAAGTGCAGTTTCTGCATGACACAACTACAGATTTTCAGCCAAGTGTTTAAGGAATTTCATCAAACTATTTTGCACTGCTATGAAATTTTACGAAAAACTTTGACTGCATCTTTTCAACAATCACGCAAACTTTTTGCCTTTGAGATAAATTTGTAACATCTACTAAATCCAATATTGACATATGAGTAGTTTTTTTATTGTTGTTTTTCCATCTTCCAAAAGACTTCATTCAAACTGACCCAAATAAAACTATTTTATGGACAATTTAAGATCTATTTACTTTATGCTCTTGCTATCTAAATACCCTGAGTAGAAAAGAGAAAAGGACGAGATTTAAAAGTTATTTACGATATCAAAAAAAAAACTAACTGGAAAGGAAAGTCGAGGAAGAAAAATCAAAACTGTTGACTGGTGAAAAATCTTTGCTAACGATGACAACACAGACGTGAGAGTATAAAAGCTTTATTACAACACTCCTTCTGCATGAGTGCTTGTCGTGCCAGGGTGTCTTCTGTTTGTGCTTCTGCCCCTATTTCGAAATGGGGGAATTGAAAATCGTTGTAAAATTGAAACCTTAAATCCTTTTTAAATAAGATTAAATAACAGCCAAAGAAATTTGTGGCTTGTTTTGAGGTTGCCAATGTCCTTAGTGCAGTTGCAGTTGTTATTGCTGCTGTTGTTTGTACGCTTAAGCTGGCTTCGTTTCCTTGTCTTGTTATTTTGTTTTCTATGTTGTATTGTTGCTTGTGGTATAAATCTTGAAATCCCCCCTGCAGACAATAACCCCGACAACACCCGGTCCTAATGTATTACTGATAGTCTCAACTACAACTACATTCTAATTAAAAAGAATTATATCAACAACCGAAAGACGAAACTATGATCACAAAACCGGCACAACATAATGGAGAAGAACATAAACATTGATAACTACATGAGAAAGGGGGTGAGGGAAGGAGGCGACGGCGCAGCAGATGTATTAAGGAACCGACAGGATGTAGTGCTACGCTTGGGATGAGTTGATGTTGTTTGGTGCGACTGTTGCTTGTACTGGTTGGTGATATTTACTGGTAACACAAAACCCCTTAAAAAAGAATACGACTAACGGAAAGCACCGGAAACAGGAAACATAAAACGAATAATTAATGTTATGAAAAATTAAACAACTATGAAATAGTACAAGCAAATGGGATTTAGTCGTTATCATCATTATAGCAGTGGTTGCCCTATATATTTCTACAAGTATTTAGCACCGATAGACGACGGACAAGAACTAATGAATGAGGTTGGGTTAATAGGATATTATGTGCGAAAACGTTTGTAAAGAGTAACGCGAAGAGATATTCTTGTTTATTTCTCACGAATAACGAATTAGGACACGATTTCATTTTAGAGATGCTGAAAACCATGTACTTCTTAAGAGTCTACTTCCAACCAAAATTATACAGCATCAGTTAAAAAGCAAAGAATAGAAAGATTTCTTCCAGGCTGAAGAAAAAATTATATATACGTTGTTTTTGTTTTCGCGATCAAAAATATTACAGTATCAGGAAATTTTGTTGAAATTTTATTTGTATTTCAAATTTTCTTAAAATATCTTCTATATATATAAAAAATTGTTGCAAGTGTGTTGTGACTTCATAACTCACGAACGGATGGACCGATTTGCATAAATTTTTTTCTATGCGTTTGGGCGGCGCCACATGTGGTTTATATTTACAATTCGGTCCAATTGGACAAAGGGGCGTGGCACCGCCCATACAACTTGAAAATCAAAAGGGCTGTAGCTCATGAACTATCAGAGGTATGAAGATGAGATTTGGTATATATGTTGTTGGAGCAGTATTAGTTACAGCCAAGGTGGAAATGGGCGGTGCCACGCCTCTTTTCAAAAATCAATCTAACGGCTTTTCTAATAGACCGAATGATACGAAAATTTTAACAAGTGGTACTGTTGACCTGTTGATAGTCCCTGGCTATAATACGTTGTGATTGGATAAAGGGGCGTGGCACCGCTGATACAACATGAAAATTAAAAAGGCTATATTTCATGAACTATCAGAGGTATGAAGATGAGATGTGGTATATATGTCGTTGGAGCAGTATTAATTACAGCTAGGTGGAAGTGGGCGGTGCCACGCCCACTTTTTAAAAATCGCTCTGACGGCTTTTCCAAAGACAGATTGACACGAAAATTTTAGAAAGTGGTACTGTTGACCTGTTGATAGTCAGTGGCTATATTTGGTTGTGATTGGATAAAGGAGCATGGCACCGCCCATTCAACTTGAAAATTAAAAGGGCTATATCTCACGAACTATCAGAGGTATGAAGGTGAGATTTGTTACATATGTTGTTGTTGCAGTATGAATTACAGTAAGGGTGGAAATGGGCTGTTCCACACCCTTTTTAAAACAAACAGTTATAACTGTCAAAATTCCACAGTATATTGCTGTTCGCCTAGAGATATGAAGAGTAAGGTGGGCCAATTTTTTTATTCGCAAAAATCGTAACCAAAATCGGAATCTACGATGAATTTTAAGAAAATTTCACTAATAAACTTTGTGTCTAAAATCAATTCCTAGCTCGCGTTGGAAAACATGAAGATTTCAGATAGAGATTTTTTTGTTGTTTTTAAATGAGTACAAAACCGAAAACTTCAGATATACCTTTTTTGAGACCTTCTGCGTAAAATTGACTTCCCAACAAACTAAATGAGGTATTACAGACATATAGAACTTCTGATAGGTAGGTATAAGTGTAAATCTAGCTGTTATACTAATGAAGTGTGATAGACGTTCTTTTAGTATACTTTGCAATATCACCATGTAAAAACTAAACAAGAACAAAGTTTACAAATCTTGCAAATTTATTTTTAAAATGCACGTTCCGTTCGCCAAACTTATGGAGCCCTTTGTGAAGTTGAGGGTGCATACAATGATCCATCTGAGCAGCTAATAGAAGCCATCGACGCTGTAGACGTTAGTGTGACAGGGGACTCGAATTTATCGAACCGACGTCTTTCTCAGCAAATAGTATTCCGGATTATTCTTGATCCGTGTGAGAAGAAGACATGACAAAAGAAGTTTTTATGGCTAAAGACATGAAGCTTCAAACGAAATTTTCATTTGTTTCAATAGGAGAAGGCATAATAAAAATGTTTTTTTATGACCAAAGAGATAGTTAGTATACAGATGGTTCCCGCTACTACGGATCAAAATAAATAATGTTGATCTCTAGAGGAATGTCTGTTTCCGATTTGTGGAAGAAGTGGTTTTTCGCCCTACATACAGAAAAAACTTAATCTACATGTCGGCACTATAGATATGACTTTGCTCATGAACTATTTTAAGTTAACTACATATAGAAAATCAATATATTGTATGATTTATGGAATAACAACAAGTATTCCAATAAATATAAATATAGGGTTATCCATTTAGAACTATTTATTCTAATTGCTAAGTAGTCCTTTAGAATTTTTTTTAGAAATCTTTACTATGGCCCTATACAATACTCCCTGGCATTTAGTTACTAAGAATAATTTCATTCAAAAGGTGCCTGCGACTTAGCCGGAAAGTCTCTATTCTGAAGCTCTAACTTTGATCTCTCTATCCAGTGCTCTATCCTGTATTTGGCGACTTACACTAGGAGTGTTGGCTTTCCAAGTTTTGACTATTGTCTGGCTTATTGACGAAGTCGTTTGGTTTCACACTAGCTCCAGAGATACAATCCAACTTTTTTATTGCACAGTTGTTTTTCAAACTTTAATAAAACGCATTACGCTTCACTTAATATTGAAATCTTTACCATGGCACGAAGGAAATATCCCTGGCATTTAGTTTCCAAAGATAATTGCATTTAATATTACTCTGCGACGTAGCCGTAGGATGTCTATTCTGAAGCTCTTACTTTCGGTCACTCTTTCCATCGCTAATACTGGTAATTCGAGAGTTACGCGATTATTGTTGGCTTCCTAATCTTGAAACACAATTTGCTTACTGACAAATTCTTATGGCTTCGCAATATCGTAAAAAAAATCCAATCTTTATTTTATAAAAAGTAATTCATTTAAGAGGTTTTTTATCTAAACTTTTATTAAACACTTACAGTAGAATATAATGTTGATATTTGTATTAAGACCCAAAAGAACACTATCTGACATTGATTTTATAATGATAATTTCATTAAAATACAGGGCACGATCACTCTGAGGTTTTCTATTCTGAATCTCTAACTTTTGGTTTCTTTTCCACCACTTCTACCGAAATTTCGCGAATTATGCAAGTAATGCTGCCGTCCATGTCTGAAATCGTAGCCAGCTTATCAACAAAGACTTATGACTTCACATAACCCTAAAGATAAGAGAGAACTAATACTTTCATAAATAGTTATCCAACTAGAGGTTTGTTTTAAAAATTCTCATAAAACACTTATAAGAGAATGAAATGTTAAAATCATTACTACAATCTGAAAGAACAATCCTTGACATTTAGTTTCAAAGGATAACTCCATAAAAAGATTGTCTCCTATTAAGCTGCAGGCTGTCTTAACTTGAAACTTTCGATAACTCTTTCCAGCACTGATAACTCGATAACTCTTTCCAGCACTGATACCGGAGTTTTGCGTGTTACGCAAGTAGTGTAGGCTTTGAAGTCTTATATCGTAGCTGACTTATCGACAAAGACTTATGACTTCACATCAAAGAAAAAAATCCAACATTATTTTTTAAAAGTGATTCAATTAGAGGTTTGATATCAATACTTTCATAATGCACTTAATGTTGATACTTGATGCTGATGGCTAAATCTTTACCATGAAATCTTCACGATACTTCACGACTAACACATATAACTTAACAACAAAAAATATAAGATGTCCCTACTAGTTCTTGCCCATGTAAATCACTCATATCCCTTGTACTTTAAATATACTACAATCAAAGTCTGACATACTTCTTATACATGAAACTATATCGCTTTGCGCCTTTTAAACTTAAACACTTCATTCATCAATGACTTCTAAAGTTTGTAATTAATTCTAAACATAAATAAAAACGTACATCATACAAGAAGATACATCATAATTTCCTCTTCCCCCTTTACATCTACATACCAGCCTCTTAGCCACTTTAGCAATTCTGTGCGCCACATCCTAAGTACCGTCTTAACCGGAAGCAACTAAATCAAAAGTAGTAATTCACAAATTTGTGATTGTTGTAAAAATAAAACTAACTCGCCCGCAAAAAAAAAATCTTCACAATTTTCCACTTTGTAATCTTTGGCAGAAAGAAACCAGAAAAGAAAAACTTATTCCTTGTACTTATGCTTAGCGTTAAATGGGTTTGGACTTAAATGCCATGGTTACAAGTAGAACATGGATAAAAAGTTCCTTTTTGCCTACGTTAGCGAAGCCAAGCAGCATGTCAAGCATGAAAGGACAGCTTCCTTGAGTCGGAGGTTAAGAAGACAAAGCGCTATAAGGCGAACGCGGAACACCGACCACCCACATGTTTCATGTTGCATGTCGCTACACACAACTTATGATTAAAACTGTGCATAAAGTCCTAATGATAACATAACTATTTTCTTAAAAAAAACTGACTGCAATTGAAGATAATCCAGCGTTACATTTTAGCTAACGGAAAAAAGAAAACCAGAAAGAAAACTTCACATTTAGTTACAGTGATTTCATAAGTCCTTTGTGTAGGATTCTATTAGCGATGTTGTAGATTCAGTTGTGCTTTAGCATTTTGTGCAGATTTAGTTTTAAGGTTTTATTATTCACTTTGTTGCTAGTGGAGGATTTATTACTAATAAGATTCCATTTTCCGTTTGCGCCAAGATGTTTTTCCACCACACAGAAGTTTATCAAAAGTTGTTCTTTCATTTTTGTTGCAATAATCGAAAAAGAAAACAGCTTCAGAGAGGGAGAGAGAGAGAATAAATCGGGGAAACATAGTACGGCTTAGTGGTGGGAACCGAACAGTAAAGCTTTGTCTGGATGGACTGTGTAAAGTGGATGTAGGAAAAATCTTGTGAATTACCATAGTTACAATGAAGATGCAAGCAATCAAATGTAAAAATAACAATGGCATGAAATCAACAAATGTTATAGTGGGGCACAGTGGTAGAAACATACATAGGTTTAGGGGGGAACATTTTTAATTAAGTAGTTTTTAAAAAGGGTATGTAGAGATTTTTAAAATTTATTGAAAATGAGCCCAATTGAGTGTTATAGAATTTCCTGGAAATACAAGAGAGAAGTCATTTTTAAATAATCGATGGAGATGATAATAAAGCACTTCTAAAATGTACTTTTTAGGAAATTCAAAAGGTCGTAACGAAACTTACGAGTATCAGAAAATCTAATAGTACAAAATGCAATAATTTGGACTGGGTAAGATTTATGTCGTACAGTCAAAAATTTCACTCAATATACTAAAAAGTACTTTTGGTGTACAAACAAGTCCATTTATTGTAATAGAAAGTACATAAATAATTCTTACCAAGGCACTTTTATTGTATTAACAAGTACTTATAAAGTACTTTTTTGTAACAAAAAGTTCTTTCTGATAACGACAGAATACATTACTTTTTACACTACAAATAAAATATTTGATTCACCAAAATTTTTGATTATGGCACGATAAAATTACATTCTGATCAATAAAAGTACTTGGTGATAAAATACAAAAAAATTACGTTTGTACACAAAATAATTTTTTGCTTTATCAAATAAATAAGTTCACTGTGTCAAAAAGTACTTTCATTGTACTGAAAACTAGCTTCTTCGGACCAAAAAGTACTTATATTGCACTTACAAATGCTTATATTCAATCAAGTATAGTCACAGTCTAACAGTTCTGAGCCATCCTTCAGATTCGCCTTCAAACATCTTTCTCGCTGCAGCATTTACGTCCATCTTGACAACATGTCCCAACCCAGCCCAGCCGTTGAGTTCTGACTCATTTTACTACGCCGATGTCATGGCCAAGCTCACACAGGTCATGGTTACTTTGCTGGCAAAACTCTTTCGAAGTTCACTGTGCGTATCCTATATCATTATTTTTGTCTAGCCCTTGTTTACCGCTAAACCCATTTATGTTGACTCCTTTTTCAACAATGAGAAAACTGCAGTAAAATCCCTCAGATTTCGGCCAATGATGTCGATATTACTGGCGTAGGCTAGTAGTATGTGGCACTTATGTAATACGGCGCCAGACAACCTTCTCCATTACTATATTAAATAGGGTGCAGGATAAACTATCACGCTACCTGAGACTTTCAGTATAGAATGGTTCGGAGAAATCTTAACCTATCTTAACCGATGGTTTATTGTCCTTTAAGTTGCATCTGCAAAAGCGCATTAACTTTGCAGAAATAACAAACTCAGACATGGCTTGGTAGAGGCGATTCCTGATTGCCTTCGACTAGCCTTACAGTCGACAAAGTGATGGTAGGTGTCGATCTGCTTTTTACGAGTTTTGTCCCAGAATTTGTCGTAACGTGAATATTTGATCCGCCGTAGATTTACCAGGCCAGATTTACCAGAAATTTTCTACCAAGTGAGGCTTCAGACAAGGCGATAGTCTCTCATGCGATCTATTCAATATCATAATGGAGATGATCATGCGGAGGGCAGCAGTATAGATAGATATCATTGGCCGAGGACTGCGGGATGTTACTGCGGCCTTTTCGAGCATTGAGAAGCAGTCGGCAGAAGGGGGTCTGGTGATTAATGAGGGCAAAACTAAGTTATTTGTTTCAACGAACAAAGAGTTTACTCGTTTGGGACGCTGTGTGAACGTTGACAACTATAACATTGAAGTGGTAGATGATTTTGTCTACCTTGGCTCCGCCACAAACAAAAATAATAATATCAGCCTGGATATCAACCGCAGCTACTATGCGCTGAGCAAGCGTTATAATGATAAAGCCCTCTTTCGACGTACGAAGATCCAACTCTGCCAGACACTGATCCTGCCTGTCTTACTCTACAGCGTAGAACCCTAGAGGACGACGCAGGCGGATCAATCTATTCTAGGAGTTTTCGAGAGAAAAATACTACGCTAAATATTTGGACCCATCATTGTTAACGGCGAGTACCGTCGTCGAATCAATCATGAGCTGTATGAGCCGTACAATGACATTGATGTAGTCAAGCGCGTCAAATAGACCGAATGCGCTGGCTTGGACTCGTTGTACGAATAGACGAAAACGCTCCGGCTCGAAAAGTCTTCAGCAATAAACTCGATGGGCAGCGCTGGAGGGGTCGACCAAAACTCCGATGGATGGACCAGGTGAAAGAGCTGATATCTAAGTTTGGTGTGACGAACTATCTACGGAGCGCAAAAGACCGGATCGCTTGGAATACTTTTCTACGTACGGCTACTGATAGATAAATATCTGTTGTAGCTGCCATTAAAGAAGAAGAAGAATATTTACCAGGTCTAAAGCCACACTCATAACTTCCAATTAGTTTTTCTACAATTGGCTTTAAAAACTCATACAATACGCTCCAAATGACCTTGTACGCAATTGGTAACAAGCTTATGCCATGGTAGTTCTTACGATCGTACTACGATCTCCTTTCTTGTATATGGGGCATAACAGACTGAGACCTCAATCCCCGGGCATGCTCTCCTTTAGCCAGATGTTATCCATGCGTTGCTGCATGCTCCTTACCAGTTTCTCTCCATCTGCCCTCAACAATTCAGCACGGAGACCAGCGGCTCCAGCCGCTTTGTTATTTTTAAGACGGGATATTGCCACACGTATCTCGCTCTGGCTTGAAGGTGTACTGTTAATACTATAGTCTTGGATTGGAGCGGGGTCAACTGGAGGGGTGTCCGTAGCAAGTCACTAGCTGACCATCGCTGTCCTTGCAGAAGAGCAGACCAGCTCCACACATTCTCTCTGGTAGAATTTTCGGTCTTCCCTTTTACTTCCTGTCGCTGCTTGAGTTATTTATTTTTCCGTCTAAAGTGACGAGTTTCATCTCGCCTCTTCACCACCTCTCCTCAAGCTTCTCTTCACGAACAGCTTGCGGTGTCATTGGCTGCAGTATCGCCCTATATGCAGCATCTGTCTCTCTTGTGGCATTGCTACATTCATCATCGTACCATGTGTCATGTTGGTACGATCATGAGTACCCACGTACGTTTCTTGCAGTCCGTTCTAAGGTGTCAGCTATTTATTGCCACTTCGAGGTAGTATTTTCAGGGGTTATCCCGTATTAGTTGAGTTAGGTGTTTGGAATAGGCTTCCGCTATGTCTGGGGTCTGCAGTTTACAGTTGTCCAGCTTTCGTTCTGCCTGGTTATGTACGTAACATAGTGATCGGAGTCAATACTCACACCCCTGATCACTCGTACGTCCAGAACACTCGATACATGCCTTTCATCAACTAAAACGAGATCAATCTGATTCCTCGGGCATGTTGCCTTATGAAAATTTGTATGGTCAACATTAATGCTGCTAGCTACCATATTTCTTGTCGCAGAGAGAGAAATCAATCAGTCTGATGCCATTGTTTGACGTTTTGATGTGCCGACAGAATTTTCCGATAGTAGTGACAAATGAAGTCTCCCAACCTACTTTAGCAATAAAATCGGCTGGTACAATTTTGATGTCATGGCCCATGGTTAGGGCCACGGTCATACACATTCTGTAGGCTCTCTGAAGAACTCATTGTCTTTGTCCTCATCGATTTTTTCTTTTGTCGTAACGTAGGCACATAAAAGTGTTATTGGGAAAAACTTTGTCTTGACTCTTATGGTGTCCATTAGTTCACACACCGGGTTGAACCATGAGACTAGTTGTCGTCATTTTTTGCCAACCACAAATCCACTTTCAAACTCGTGCTTGTTCTCATGGCCAGTATAGTAAATGTCGCACCTCTTTATGCTCGGGCATCCGTGTCCCGTATACTAGATTTCCTGCATAGCTGTTATGTCAGCAATTTTTTTTTCGAGGACTTGTGCCAGGTGGAGACCCTTGGCCTATACAATGCTCTACCATTACAGGTACATGTCCTCAAATCATTGTCCTTCATTCCTTCTGCGGGGTTGGCGGGCTGCAAGCCCTGCGAACAGTGGTTGCCGTTTCATACAAAGAGCGGCCAAAGATATAAGGAGTTATCATAGGTGAATAATATTTAAATTTCATAGAAGGCACACCAAAGTCGGCATATCAATTGATTCCATCAATCTAAGACTAAATCTTAAATTTGGTCAATGTCGCACAATGGATTCAAGGACCTGTCTTAGATCCTGAAAATTTAAATTTCATAGAAGGCACACCCAAGTCGACATATCCATTGATTCCATCAATCTATGACCAAATCTAAAGTTTGGTCAATGTCGGACAAAGGATTCAAGGACCTCTCTTAGATCCTGAAAATTTAAATTTAATAGAAGGCACACCCAAGTCGACATATCCATTTATTCCATCAATCTATGACCAAATCTAAAGTTTGGTCAATTTCGGACGAAGGATTCAAGGACCTCTCTTAGATCCTGAAAATTCAAATTTCATAGAAAGCACGCCAAAGTCGTCATATCCATTGATTCCATAAATCTATGACTGAATCTTAAATTTGGTCAATTTCGGACGAAGGATTCAAGGACCTCTCTTAGATCCTGAAAATTCAAATTTCATAGAAAGCACGCCAAAGTCGTCATATCCATTGATTCCATAAATCTATGACTGAATCTTAAATTTGGTCAATTTCGGACGAAGGATTCAAGGACCTCTCTTAGATCCTGAAAATTCAAATTTCATAGAAGGCACACCAAAGTCGGCATATCCATTGATTCCATCAATCTAGGACTAAATCTAAAATTTGGTCAATGTCGGACAAAGGATTCAAGGACACCGAAAACGGTGAGCTGAAATTTAAATCATATAATCTGTAAATATAGATAAACATTTTACAACAAATTTGGTTGTCAACTTCGATCGACTTCGCAACTATAAATTAATTTAATAAGATAGACACAACATGCAGAGAAGTTTTTGATTCTTTTAAATAATAAAATTTCATAGGAAGCACACCAAAGTCGGCATATCCATTGATTCCATCAATCTAGGACTAAATCTAAAATTTGGTCAATGTCGGACAAAGGATTCAAGGACCTCTCTTAGATCCTGAAAATTTAAATTTCATAGAAGGCACACCCAAGTCGACATATCCATTGATTCCATCAATCTATGACCAAATCTAAAGTTTGGTCAATTTCGGACGAAGGATTCAAGGACCTCTCTTAGATCCTGAAAATTCAAATTTCATAGAAGGCACACCAAAGTCGGCATATCCATTGATTCAATCAATCTAGGACTAAATCTAAAATTTGGTCAATGTCGGACAAAGGATTCAAGGACACCGAAAACGGTGAGGCCGCTTTGTTCTATTGAAGATAACTCAACACATGGCATATTTCCGCAGCTGAAATTTACATCATATAATCTGTAAATATTGATAAATATTCTACAACAAATTTGGTTGTCAACTTCGATCGACTTCGCAACTATAAATTAATTTAATAAGATAGACACAACATGCTGAGAAGTTTTTGATGGTTCTTCATGGTTTGCCTTTTGCTGCTATTCTTGAAGAGAACAGGTGGAATAAAGCAAAAACAAAAGTAATTTGAAAGAGTAACATCTATTGTGGGATAGTGTTGTTACAGTTTTATCCAGAATTTTTACTAAATTTTTTTTTATCTTTGGCCAATAGGGACGACCACTGTTCAGCGCAGTTTTCTTTTGCTGCCAGGATTTTATTACAGCCGTTCATTCTGGCTCTGACTCGGATCAGGATACCGCTCACTCAGAGTCGACGTGCCTGGATTATAAGTTTTTCCTCTTACAGTTAGCCGTGCTCTGACTGGTATCAATTCTACGTTTCCAGGCGTCACTACGTGGATGTACTCCGTCAGCAGTAGTACTACGAATACGGAGCTCTGTGAGTAGACTTGAAGTGCAATTGGCAAGGATCACTCTGGGTTTGCCAAGTTAAACCGATCAGAAGCTTTACCTTGCATCACACTCCTGAAGCCCGTTCCAAAATATAAAAATTTTCAAAAATGTACTGGTGGACTGTTAGATGGCGCTAAATGCGTTCAAAATATGATTCTACATGGTTCCAAAATATTATTTCCTTCAAAATATTATTTGATTCACCTCAATTCCAAGCAGTTTCGTTTTTTCCTACTTCTAGGGAAGTATTTTTTTGTTTTGCTATGTGTGCGCAACTTGCAAATAACAGTATGAACCAACTCTTAATGATTAAGGAGACTGCAGTAGCATATTACAGTTTTGACCAATGTACTTTATTAAGATCCTTGCAACCAGTCTACGTAAAAATCTTTAAACCAATACAACTTTCCGAATGAATTTTATATGAATACTTCTTCCAAACACTGTTCTTCTTACACACCTACACCTGTGTAACATAATCCGTTTTACACACGTGTGCACAATATACTTTCTCAACTGGCTCATTCCCACGCACGTATAAATATGTAAGCATACAATCTTAGCTTTGTACATAAACTGCATCCAGCATTTGCTGTACGCACTCATATGCCAGAGTGTGTGAGTGTTTGTGTACATAAGCTCTATGGCATAACAGGTGCTTTATATGCCATCGATAGATGATATAGTTATAAGGAACTTTGTTCACTTTTGCTAAGCAATTTTTCTTTTTTGAAAAGAAATTCTGACAAATTTATGGATTTCTGCTGCTGGAGTACTTGTATTATGCGATTGGTCTACCATATTTTATATGTATGCACAAAGTTTTACTGAAGATTTTAAATAAACCTACACAAAGCAAAAGAGCAACCAGATATTGTATTTCAATACAAAAAAAAATCTTACTATTAATGGTATTGAAGTTATGTGCAATCAAACTTAATACAAATAGGATTTGTAGCTACGCTTTATTGTTAGAAAAATACAATGGTTGGCATAAAATTTCTTAAAACTAATTGAGTTTCCATTGGCAGACGGTCTAACAGTGGCTTGCCTTGTTGCCTTTGCTTGTTTATGATGTTTAATTAAAACCCTTTTTCATGTCTCTCCCGTTATGTCTGAGCCATAAATTCTCTCTTACTCATGGTTGTTGTGTATGTGTTGTTTCAGTTGTTATTACAAAAACAAAATGTATTGAAGAAATATATTACAACGTTTTATGGTGTGGCAGAAATATGGCATTATAACCAAAGGATAAATAATGTGAAACGACGATCGCCTGAACCAACGACTGACCAGCAAAAATTATGTGCACATCATTACAATTGTATTGTGTAAACTAATGTAAACTAACAAATGGCATAAAGGAGTTGCTTCAAAATGCCAGCAATAAATGTATACTACAAAGTATATGAAATTAATTGTTTATAACGGATGGATATAATAATGCTGGCAACGCGCAATTATGGTTGGGTGAACAACCGAAGTTAGTGAGGGAATGAATTGTAAAAAACAAACAAGTAGGCGCCTGATATCTGGGTTTGGATAACAATGCACTGCCCCTATCAATGCGAAATGTTAAGGCATACAGCTTTTCATAAAAATAAAACACAACAAATTGGAATGACTAAACTTACATGATTGATGATCATATTTTCTGACATATGGCCTCTGCCACTGCGCTTTATGAACGCAATCTGTCAGTCCAATTTTGCAACCCTTTTCCGAGCATACCTTGTCTTTTGTCGTCAATAGCTCTTCGATTGTTGGCTTCCAAATGATCAATCGTTGCTAGTTGATCAGCATAGACATGATATATTTCCACAAAATGTAGTCCAAGGGTGAACGAAGTGATCAAGTCGGTCAAAAAATATTTGACTCAATAAAGTAATGGTTTCACGAGCTGCATGGCATGTTATGCCATTTTGCTAATCTCTCTTCCATACTTACTTACTTAATTACTGAAGTGGCCCATTACAACTTCAAAACGTGGTTTAGAAATTTGAGGCCTGAAGTATTAAAAAATTCCACATGCTTTGGTCTTCAGCGTGCGTTCTCCAGTTAGTCCTACCAGATGGTGGCAGGTCGCCAACCACTTGGTCCTTCCAACGAAGTTTGAGTCTCCCTACTCTGCGCCGTCCTTCAGGTTAGCCTTCTAACACCATTTTCATTGGAGCATTTACATCCATTCTGGTGACATATCCGAGCCATCGTAGTCATGGGATTCTGACTCTTTTAGCAACGTCAATTTCGTGGTAAAGCTCATACAGATCATGGTTTATCAGATGGCCCCTTGGTTTCTTGGCTGACACTATTTTTCTTATTGACGGAAGTTCCTAGATAGGTTGATTCACCTACTACTTTAAAACAATAATTGTCAACGTTCACGGTGCGTCCCCATCGAGAGAACTCTTTGTTCGTCGAAATCATTTTTTTTTATTTGTCCTCGTTGACCGCTAATCCCCTTTTTGCTCACTCCTTTTTTAGTGATGAGAAAACTGCAGTAACATCTCGAAAATTTCGACCATTGATGTCTATATCATCGGCATAGACTAGTGGCATACGGCTCTTGTGGAATATGGTGCCAGACATGTTGACACCAGTCTTTCTCATCTCCTTCTCTATAACTATATTAAAAAGTGTCCAGGACAAGTTATCACCCTGCCTGAGACCTCTTTCCGTGTTTAATGGTTCAGAGTGATTCTTACAGAGGATTTGGTGTTTTCCTAGGTACATCTGCAAAGTCGAATTAGCTTTTGCAGGAACACCAAACTTAGATATGGCCTCATATAACTATTCCTTATCGGAGAGTCGAAGGCAGCTTTGTAGTCGACAAAGAGATGTTCGGTGTCAATCTGCTTTTTCATGAGTTTTTTTCCTGGATTTGTCGTAAGGTGAATACTTGATCCTTCGTAGATTTACCAGGTCTAAAGGCGCACTTAAAAGGTGTAATTACGATCTCCTTTCTTGTATATGGGACATAGCAGACTGAGACTTCAATCCCCGGGCATGCTTTCCTCTAGCCAGATGTTCCCTATGGGCTGATGCATGCTCCTAAACAGCCCCTGCCTACCTTCCTTAAAAAATCGATCGGATGTAGTACAGTCTCATCTTTACAATAGGTCAACTCATTCATTTCCAGGAATCTCGCAATTTCCTGCGAAGCAACAGAGGCAGATATTTACAGGCTTTAGTTCATCCAACTTCTCCTTATAGTTTTCCCCAATTTTAATTTGCACAATACAGATTTGATCACTTTTTTTCAGCCTGGCTATCCACACAGATGGTTACTCGTCTGCTAGTATCAATTTCATTTCTGATAATAGCCTACGCGGCTTTCTGAATGGCCAGTACCTCAGTCTGAAAAACACTGCATTCATTATGTAGCCTGAAAGAGAGTCGTAGCTGCTGCTCGTCGCTGTAAACGCCAGCTCCTGTGCTCTGTTCCATTATCGAATCGCTAGTAAAATCAGAATTGGAGTTCCGCCGTCATTCCATTTCAATTTTTCCGGAATTTCAACGGCCACTTTACGGAAACTCATATTCATTTAGGCCCTCCCAACAAACCAGACATTCATATGTAATTGTTGGTCAGACTACCGCAGTGTAAAGCCGCAATGTCAGATGACCACAGCTTTTACCTATAGAGGTCTGACATAAAGGGCATTATCACCCCTTGTTAACCTCTGCTCGATGTTCCATGACCAATGGTGCTTCTAATCTAAAACAACACCTACGAACTTGACCTCCGTTGAGAGATTCAGGTCCACGCCATTCAGTATAGAACAAATAGAACCATTCCATTTTTTGAGGGTTTACCCCTAATCTACAGGTAATGATCCATCGTAGCAGCTTTCCAAGGGCAGTTTGCATAAGGTCACAAATCGTTAATAGAAACTATCCAACTATCATAAAGACCACGCCGTCCGCATATGACACCATCTTTATACCATTCTCATTGAATGATTCGAGTACTCCGTTTATCAAAAGAAATCATAGAAGAGGGGATGTGACTGTGTGACCCCCTGTGGTGCTCCTTTAGTCTCTATTATTTTCAGATATCTTTCAACGAATTCCGAGTTGACGACAAGGTTTCCAGGGTTTGAGGGCTTGAAGACATGCAAATTAATCATTCTCTCCAAAACTTTAAGCAAAAAGGATGAGAGGCTAATTAGTCTATATTCCTTAGGGGAGACATGAAAGAGTTTAACTGCCTTGAGTATATAAAAAAAAAAACTTAATTTCCCTTTGCACCTCATGAATGAGGTATGGGATAGCTTCTCGCGTTGTTGTGAATTAACACGCTTCCTATTTTTAGATTCACAACTAACGGCACCTACTTGTTTATCGAAGAATGCGAACGTCACTGTTTGAGAAGCGCTTACTAGACACGCCGATTGACTCGACACTTAATACTGCGAAGTTGCTGTCAACAACATTCGAGGGGAGCCGACAATGAAAGAACAATTTTTTTTTTTAAGATGACTGGAGCCAGGTTTGAACCTGAAATCTCTCGCATTGTAGTCGCGTGTTCTAACCACTATGCCACGGCCGGTCTACCTTGAGTATATAAACCTCGTTAATTTCCTTCCAATTCTCTAGAACACAACATAGCCGAATACAATCCTAGAAGATGTCCGCCAAAATGGGAGTTATATCATGCACAGAGACCTCCTCATACACCATATTATCCACAAAATCCAAGTCTACATAGTTCGGCAACGATACTTCGGACCGCATTGTCCACATCTAAACTACCAGGGAAGGGTGTAGTCATAGCAGCTCCAATATTTTAGCGCTGGACTCAGTCCACGACCCATCTTTCCTACGAATGAAATCCAAAGCTTACGGAAATTAAAGCGTAAATTTAAGTCTGGTAGGTACATTGGTGACGTTGCTGTTGTGTGAATCTCTCTATACGATGACGAATTGCCAAAATATTGTTAACAGAAATACGGTGACAGCCTGATATAAATCAATCACAATCTGTAAAAAATTAACAATTTTAAAAGAAACCTCTAAATGAATCACACTTCGTAGTTGACATTGAAGCCTGATTTTGTATCTTTTGTAATTATATTTTTCATTGAAGCCTGATTTTGTATCTTTTGTAATTATATTTTTAAAAATAAAAAGATTCTATTAATCAATTTTACTTCTAAGATGTTTTTATCATATCATTTATTTCAACTATAATCTGTGATTATCTGTGATTCATTAAGAGGTTCCTTTTTAATTCAATTTTGTTTTACAGACCATGCGTGACTGGTATCATGATGTCGCTCTGTTTCAATTAAGTATATTTTGACAAATCGTTATGCTATGAAAATATTAACACGGCTTGCGCGACTCGAAAATATTCAACTGTATTGCTCTGCTATCGGACCGCAATTGCAACATATTCCTGTGTTCACACAAACAGCTGACTTATATGATAGGAGCAAGTGGGCTGCTACGGAGCAGTATAGGAAAACTTTTAAAACTTATGTGATTTTTTCAATATTTTTCGAGTTTCTGGTATCGATTGGGATTGGGACCGGCCGTGGCATAGTGGTTAGAACACGCGACTACCATGCGGGAGATCGCAGGTTCAAACCTGGCTCCCGTCATCTTAAAAGAAAAAAATAAATAAAATTTTCTTTCATTGTCGGCTCCCCTCGAATGTTGTTTGACAGCAACTTCGCAGTATTAAGCGTCGATTCAATCGTCGTGTCTAGTAATAGCTTCTCAAAACAGTGACGTTCGCATTCGTCGATAAATAAGTAGGTGCCGTTAGTTGTGAATCTAAAAATAGAAAGCGTGTTAATTCACAACAACGCGAGAAGCTATCCCATACCTCATTCATGGGTTGCAAAGGGAAATTAAGTAAGTAAGTAGTATCGATTGGAGTAAAGCTTGAAAATTATAAACAAAAATAAGATTTCATGTGAAGGATAGGAAGACAGTAATTCTTGCAGTTACTTAATATCTCTCTGAATGAAAAGTGCCAACAAAAAACAACTTTTATAATACATTCTGATAAGTTTATGTATGTAAATTAAATTATCCTCCACGGAATTACTTTAAAGTAAAACAGTGTTGATATCAACGAGGATGTCATATACTGAACAATAATTTTTTTTTCTTCACAAGACAAGTCATTGTAACATATCCAGATACATTTTTTTTATTAATAATGATCACTTTACTAACCATATGTTCACATTATCATTATTAGAGTTTATGACACATAGTCATACTACATAAACAATTATGTACATAGCAACATTGCTGGCACAGCACAATTAAAAATTATCTTATCATACTTTCCTCATTACAGCCTTTGCAAATAAAATGAAGTTTACAAAACTCACGCTCGAACAGAGCAATAACTTTAGTAATTATGAAAGAAATATTTTACAATACTCCTTTATCAAAGACAGCAGCATCCACACACATAGAAGTGCGCACACACTTGTTGTATACAACAATATATTTCAATGTACACAATACAACTACAACAGTGGCCATCATACATCACATACGCCCGCCGACAAAAACAGCAGCAGCAACAACGACTATTGCTCAGTTTCATGAATAACCCAACAGAATCCTTTTGGCTTAATGTGAGAGAGTCTTTAGTAAATGTCTGTGCGATGTGATGATTGTTCACATGGCACAAGCGGGTGTATGTGCGTGTGTACGATTGTGTGTGTGCGCAACAAATTGTTAATGTTCTGCAGGATTGTATTGGAGTTTATATTAAACATTTTATAAAACCATTAATTACAAACGAATTGAAAATGAAATAATAATAATTATTATTAAGGCAATAATACGATGAATAAGTCGTAGAAGAAAGACGAAGAGAGAGGAAATAATGTCAGTATTGTACTAATTGGACAAACGAATGTAGCGGTTATAAGAGATGGATGTTAGTAATATATTTTAAAGTAATGCTATGAAGCTAAATTTAACTGCGTATTTTACAATGTCATCTGAAAGCAGTCCATCACAGTTATTGTATTCGTTGGTAGTGTTGATGACAGTGTCACTAGGATTTTAAATTAAAGGATTAAATAATTTAAATTGTTCCATTCATCTAGGATAAAGAGAATTTAATAGGTAATTAGATGGTGGACTTAAAAGTAAGCGTAATGTGCGTTAAGTTTATTAGTTATATCTGGTGTAAATATTTAAAAGTAAATAAATAAAAAGTAGAACATAATACAGAATGAGCTGTCCATAGATTTTTTATCAGGCACAGGGTAATTTTGTAGATACAATCTAAAATTTGTGCACATATAACTCACAACACTCCATATAAGTTTTATTCTCAAAATAGAACAACATAGCGATGAAATTATAAATTTCATAAACTAACACAGTATAACTTTTATATGAACCGATTAAAGGAATTGTAATCTATATATATCAAAAATTGTTGCAAGTGTGTTGTGACTTTATAACTCACGAACGGCTGGACCGATTTCCATAAATTTTTTTGTATGCGTTTGGGTGGCGCCCCGGTTGGTTTATATTTACAATTCGGTGCAATTGGACAAAGGGGCGTGGCACCGCCCATACAACTTGAAAATCAAAAGGGCTGTATCTCATGAACTATCAGAGGTAGGAAAATGAGATTTGGTACATATGTTGTTGGAGCAGTATTAATTACAGCCAAGGTGGAAGTAGGCGGTGCCACGCCCCTTTTCAAAAAGTCGCTCTAACGGCTTTTCTAATAGTCCGATTGATACGAAAATTTTACCAAGTGGTACTGATGACCTGTAGATAGTCCCTGGCTATATTTGGGTGGGATTAGATAAAGGGGCGTGACACCGCCCATACAACATGAAAATAAAAAGGGCCATATCTCATGAACTATAAGAGGTATGAAGATGAGATTTGTTACATATGTTGTTGTTGCAGTATAAATTACAGTAAGAGTGGAAGTGGGCTGTACCACACCCTATTTTCCTAGCTCGCTCTGGGAAAGCTTAATTTAGTGCAGAAAACTTAAATTTTGATAGAAGTGTCTTAAAGCTGAAGAGCTGTACGCTTCAATAATCATGGGGCAACGAACGTCACTTCTAAAAGAAGCGCAAAACGGAGTAAATACACGAAAAATCCTTTTATCTTAAAAAAAGTATCAGCTAGGATTTTGATTCATGTGGATTTTTAATGTACAATTGACCCCCAACCAAACCCCATTTACCGCTTTTGTTGCCATTTTAGGTCAACCAATTCGTCATTCAGGCGAGGTGTGTGAAGTGTGATAGACTTTCATTGAGACTTTCTTTGAAAAATCACCATGTAAAGACTACACAAGAACAACGTTTACAATTCTTGCAAATTTATTTTCAAAATGCCCGTTCTGTTTGCCCTTAGTGAAGTTTAAGGTGCATATACTCATCCATCTAAGCAGCTAATAGAAGCCATCGACGCTGTAGACGTAAGTGTGACGCCGTTCCCAGCAACTCGGTCTCTGCAAATGCTGAGGAGAGATCTTGGCCTATATTCATATATCCAACTGGTAGAAGAACTAAAACCAGTGGACGATCAATTGATTTTTTTTATTTATCATGTCATTGCACATTATTTGAAGGAGAAATGGTTCCAACACGACGGCGTAAAATGCCATACAGCGCGTGAGACCATCACTTTGTAAAGCCAAACGTTGGTGACCGAATTATCACATAGAATGGTAATACGAGTTCAATACAAATATAGTATTCGGAAATATTCTTGATCCATGTGAGAAGAAGACATGGCAAAAGAGGTTTTTATGGCTAAAGGCATGAAGCTTCAAACGAAATTTTCATTTTTGGTCAATAGGCGGAGAAGGCATGTCAAAAGTGTTTTTTACGCCCAAAGAGATAGTTAGTATACAGACGGTTACCGCTACTATATTGCATTTTGATCTTTAACGGAATGTCTGTTTCCGATTTGTAAAAGATATGACTTTGCTGATGAACTTTTTACTATCGTCATAGAGCCTATGATATTTAGAATTTAAAACAACAACACTTAATTTGTTAACATTCATGTTAAGGAGTTGCTTGAAATTAGTTACATAAGTTAATAAACTCAACATATCATTATCGAGCTTAAGTACCGTTTTCAAAGTACTTTGTAGACCTAAATGTGAAATATATTACAAGTTATAATGCAATAGCGAAGCATTGCCGGGCCTACTAGTAAGTTAATAAACTCAACATATAATTATCGAGCTTAAGTACCGTTTTCAAAGTACTTTTTAGACCTAAATGTGAAATATATTACAAGTTATAATGCAATAGCGAAGCATTGCCGGGCATACTTAAAAAAAAACTTAATTTCCCTTTGCACCCCATGAATGAGGTATGGGATAGCTTCTCGCGTTGTTGTGAATTAACACGCTTTCTATTTTTAGATTCACAACTAACGGCACCTACTTATTTATCGACGAATGCGAACGTCACTGTTTTGAGAAGCTCTTACTAGACACGACGATTGAATCGACGCTTAATACTGCGAAGTTGCTGTCAAACAACATTCGAGGGGAGCCGACAATGAAAGAAAATTTTTTATTTATTTTTTTTCTTTTTTTTTAAGATGACTGGAGCCAGGTTTGAACCTGCGATCTCCCGCATGGTAGTCGCGTGTTCTAACCACTATGCCACGGCCGGGCATACTAGTTCTTAATATTTTTAAGTTTGCTTCATCTAAATCGGACTAGTAGTGCTCGACTTATGTCAAACAAAAGAGCCTAAACGTGACAAATTCCCCTTTATGAAACTTACTAACTTCAAGCTGATATTAAATTGTTATGGCATGTAACTTGACAAAACGAATGATACAGAACTTCTTCTTTTTGGGGCTACTTTCACGTGCAGTTCTCAGAATTGAATCCCAAAATCATGTATTGTACAGTGTAATTAATTTATTCCAATAAAACCAAAATAACTGAAACATTTGATATATTAAACCCTACAGTCACAATTGTAAACAGATATGTAAACAATGTGCCGGACGACAGTTTTAAGCTGCATTACGAGCTTAAATTGCTTTTAATTGTTAAAGGTCATATATTACAGTTGCTATGTAATATACACCCTTATTATTATAAAAAACAATTTCACATAAATACATAGTTATCGCTCTGTAACACTCTGAATATTGTTCATTGTTTTACATTATCCTATCCTCGAGGCTATTACAAAATGTGAGTCTATGTGTATGTAAAGTTCAATGTTTATCATTGCCATTTAAATGTGGTTGACATTTATTCTCCGAATTGTTTTCAACTTTAATTGTTTATTTATTTTCTACCCTGTTGTTGTTGTATTGTCAACAAAACTGCTCAACTTAATTGAATTTTGTGTGAGATAATCATAAATTTTGTTGGTTGATGTCAAGTGGACACTTAATGCGACCTTTGTGTGAGGGAGAGTTTTCAACTAATGTGCTATAGAGTAATTGTGATGCGGTGTAGTCAGTGGACAATGTAAATGTTAGAATCAACCAGTACAGAGATTTCAGTCAGATGAACTGACTGATAAATACCCTCAGCCTATATCATTTCCCCAACATTCTGGTGGATATAGTACAACTTTTGAATTGTTGCCAACTAAAGTCTAAATCGGTTAATTTGGGGTAATAAATCTGTTCTTTATTCTAGTATACTGCCCTCCTAAGCAAGAAAGTCACATCTCCACTTTAGATATTTTGAGATATGTAACTTCTAAATTTGCGATCAATACTCGTCTCTTGATTTCCAGGCTGACACTTTTCTGTTGACGGCGGAGCCAATGTAGAAAAAATTATCTACCACCTATAAAAGCTATAAAAGTTGTCAACGTTTACACAGCGTCTCAAACTAGTAGACTGTTTGTTCGTTAAAACGAGTAACTTCTTTTTATCCTCATTTAATACCAGACACACTTCTGCTGACTGTTTCCCTATGCTTGAAAAGGCCGCTGAAACACCCCCAGTCCTCGGCTAATGATATCTTTATTATCGGCATACGCGACCAGCATGTGGATTTTATTAAAGACTAGCTGGCCCGGCAGACTTCGTCCTGCCTCCAAATTATTTTAAAAGATGTTGAGTGCAGTTGAAATCTAATTCCGATTGGTTTATTACATTGGCCTCTGAAATATTTCAATTTAAAGTGTAAGGTTTTCCTGGATAAATTTTGTACTTCATATATTTAAAAGATTATTATATATTATTCTTAGAATTGCTAAAATGGAACAGCAGTGTCGTCCATGATATGATGAAGACTTACTTATTGTTAGGCATATATTCTAAAACAAAATTTTTAAGTCGATTGACTGACATATAACATTCTCTGTTGGAGTAATGATAACACTTTGCCTCTTTTTATTCCAAGAAGTACGAATTTCCAAAAATCCCTTCATTTGGCTCAACAACTCTATTACCATTTGGTCTGGGTGATAGCAACAGTTTTTCCCATTTCCGGGTTTGTCCCCTAAAAGTTCGAAATGCGAAAAAACTTTTTGTGAAGCTCTCTATTTATATAGGAAGTGCGCCGTTTGCGGTCTGGGTGACCATCTACAGCCCATCCCCAACTTTCACTGCAATTTTGGTCAAAATCAGTTTAACCGTTTTCGCAATTAGTGGTGTCATCAAAATGGACATCTATTTTTATATATAAAGAGTTTTCAATAATTTTGATGTTACTTTGATAACTTTCAAAGAATTAAGTATATCATAAGTTAAACACCATCAACTGAATCCGTACATACATCCAAAATTGTCTCATGTCCAAAAATGCATACATTTTAAGGTTAAGTAAAATCGGACAATCGATATAAATTTTCAAAATAATTCAGCTCCGACCACTTCAACAGCGGGTCCATTTATACAAAAAAATACTCGTTATAAAAAAATATACATTCTTAATTTCAGACAAATTGTTTAATCGTTAAAATTTTCATTATAATTCCACCCCAGCGACACCTACCGGGTCAATTTATACAAACAATTTTTTCTCAAGGTTCCACAAACAAAATACTAAATTTCAGTTAAATTGGTACATGCATTAAAATTTTCGATATCAATCCACCCAAGCGCCATCTACCGGGTCCATTTGTACATACATTTTTTTCTGATGATCAAACAAACATAGATTCTGAATTTCAGTTAAATTGGCCCATTCGTTCAAATTTAGATTGTAAACCGATCCCAGCGCCACCTACCGGGTCCATTTGTACATAAAATGTTTTCTCATGATCAAGCGAATATCCATTCTAAATTTCAGTCGAATTGGTACATGCAATCAAATTTTCGATATAAATCCACCCTAGCGCCACCTAGATTTGCGCCACAATCTACGGAAAATTTCGAATCGAATAAAAAAAAATCAGCCAGAGCGATTTGTGATGGTATGACATACGTGGACCATTTCATTTTTATATATAGATGATATCCGTCGTGTTTACTGCATCCTTCGGCATGATTATCTGCATTATAATGTTAAAGACAACCTCGCTTAGTAGAAAATGGCTCTCAAATTTTTACTTATTTTCATAAAGACAGTCAGTGTCATCCCGCAGAGTCGTATCAGCTTCGCGGAAATACCAAACTGAGCCATAGCATCCAACAGTTGCTATTGTGTCGAACTGTCGAATGCAGCTTTTTAATCGATAAACAGATGAGAAGTGTCGATCTACATTTCTTGAGTGTTTTTCACGATTTGGGGTAGTATGAATATTTGGGCGGACAAGAATTTTCCAAGTCTAAAGCTAATGTTACGCACTGGAAGAGAGCGGGAAGAAATAAAAGACAACCTCTTCTACTGAAGGTTCTTAGGGAACTCAATTTATTTTAATATGGTTTCTTACAACTAAACATTCTACATTCTAATCTAACCTAAAGTAAACAAAATACATACAATATTTATTACCTGATGTTGTTGTAATGTGTACACACGCGTTGGTCCCTTTTCGTATCTATTTAAACATTCCCGAAACGATCGAGTAAAGTAGGTACACACTTTCGACGCACATTACAACAACAACATGGGAAAATACTCAGTATTTGTCGATTGTGTGGAACAACAACAAGCAACAAAATCTATTAATATATAAGATCAGTACATAACTGAACAGCTACACTGATAGTGTCTATGCGATGGGTAAAAAACTGATCCCGCAATAGTTGCGGGACATTGCGCGACATTCATCATCGTACTACAGCTTCTCTGAGCATGGTTTTTCATTATCCAGTACGGTCGTTGTGCAAGTGGTCATAGAATTCGCAATATTTTGCCTCTGTGTGTCGGGAACATAAGTATTTGGGGGGTTTTGTATTAGGTAATTGAAAGAGTTGGTTGAAGTAGGCATTGGCTATCTCGGTGGTATGAAGCTTTGTGATGTCTAGATTACTTTTCGTTTGGTTGCGATCATTTTTAACACTACTGCGTACATTTGCTGACTCGTATCGCCAAGTAAGTGATGATCCGAGTCAATATTTGCACCGCGCATCACACGCACGTCCATAACGCTTGAGACATGCCTTTCATCAATCTGGTTTTTTGTATTTTCTTTAGGGGACACACAAATTTCCTTGTGAATATTTTTCTGCGGGGATCTGGTTCCACTCACTACCTTTTTTCTTGCCGATGCCGTTGTGTAGACTGAAATTTCCTATTGCTGAACGAAGAGCATTTTCCCTTTCTAATTTAGCAAAAAAAATGTCCTAAAACAATTTGAATGTTATGGCCAGGGCAGCGTTCATAATTTCGTTATTATTATCATCTTATCTGGGACCGGCCATGGCATAGTGGTTAGAACACGCGACTACCATGCGCGAGATCGCAGGTTCAAACCTGGCTCCAGTCATCTTAAAAAATTGTTTCTTTCATTGTCGGCTCCCCTCGAATGTTGTTGACAGCAACTTCGCAGTATTAAGTGTCGACTCAATCGGCGTGTCTAGTAAGAGCTTCTCAAACAGTGACGTTCGCATTCGTCGATAAACAAGTATGTGACGTTAGTTGTGAATCTAAAAATAGAAACCGTGTTAATTTACTACAACGCGAGAAGCTATTCCATACCTCATTCATGGGGTGCAAAGGGAAATTAAGTTATTATCATCTTATACATATGCCTAATAAGATAAAGTTAGTTGAGGCCGGCCGTGGCATGATGGTGAGAACACGAGACTATTATGCGGGAGACTATGGATCAATTCCTGTCTCGGTCATCTTCATGATCCCGTCGAGTCATGGTGTCGATTCAATTAGCAGGATTGAAAATAAAAATTTCGTCTAATTGCAGGCCTTCATAATAGTTTAAAGAAAAAATATTAACAATTCTTTCCATTTAGAAGTCATGCAATACCCTTGTTATTTGGAAGCGAGAGGGAATGTGTATGAAATGCTTCCTTCTTAAATGCCTCTGGCAGGTCTGTCCATGTAAAGCATAAATCTGATGAAAAATCATGCGTCCTGCATTCCTTATTTGAAAAATTATTCCCAAATAAGAATTACTGCTTGCATTATATGAGGAAGGCCTCTCAACTTCCTCCGCTGGGATGGTCGTCTAGAAATTAGGTGTGGATGTATTTGAGGATGTATATGTGTGACTAATGCGAGATTATTTAACATCACTCTATCTTTTAAATGTAATATCAAGAGTACTACTGCGATATTTGTCTTGAAATTTGATATGGACACATTTCAGATCAGTGTTTGCATTTTTTAAAAAAAGTGGGCTGGTTCGGGTCAAGGGGATACAAAGGTCACAAAGAGATACAATTTGATATACCGATAGAACTCAATCAGTAAAAGATGGGGCGGAGGAAAATTGAATTAAAAAACTCAATAGAGACAATTTGGTGTACAGATTGTACTCGATGCACGTGAATGAATAGTTACGAATATGTGGACGAACTTTTTATTTTCCTTCACTGGACGGAGGGGGCATGGCAAAAGTTATTTGTAGTTACAGAAAGATAAAATTTGGTATACAGATATTACTATAGTACGGCAATACACGTTTTGCAGGCGTGGCAAAAGTGGTTTTAACCCCATAGAGAAACAATTAGGTATTTTTAGATATTTCTCACTTCTATATATTTCTTTCTTTACTTACACTTTTTTTTCCAACGAAAATATACCTTGCTGGAGTTTGAACTTATTACCTCGCGATTGTTAGTCAGCCATGCTACAATCTAGCCTATGAAGATGCATTCGAATTGTGTGACTGAAACTAATCATAAACTGTTTTAAGAAAAAGAAACGAAGACACTCCTCGTTGCTTTTTCTTTTCATGCCTTCTTTCATGCCTTCTATGAGAGGGGAGATGGAAGGTGTATACACACGAAATGGTGGAATAACAAATTATCGAAAACGTTGATTCTATCTTCTCAAAGAAGGCCTGCAGCAGTGGTATTTTAAGAATGGAGTGAATATGGGCTCAGCATATTTCAGAAAGGAAGGAGAAGGCCTGTTTTCGGGCATTTGAAAACAAGGCCTTGAAGACATGACTTGAATGTCTCAGAAGGCCTTTTTGCATGCCTGCTTGAAGAGACCTTGCTAATTTCCCTGCTGGATGTTAAAAGTACGCCAGATGTTGCATTTTTCTAAAGGGCGTCTTATGGGCGGGGCTACCCCCTTTAATCCGATTTATTTCAACTTAGATACTATGCGGTAATGATATATATACTAATCTCAAACGAATCTATACCAAATTTCAAGAAGAATTTTTTAATAGTCCTCCACATAAATCACTTTTAAATAATAGGATCCTTTAGGTATAGCCACACCCGCTTAATACATCTAATTTTTCTAGTAAAATATTGTTGCTTACAGATAAACCACTACATAATGTAAGGATTTCTAGAAGATTAGCTTACCCCATTAAGCTTCAAATAACAACAATTTACTTTTTATATACATAGTACATATTTCAAAATCCTCGAAAATTTTGTTATGAGTTAAATCGGAAATTGACCCATTTACACCGTATGTGTCTAAAGTATCGTTTAAGTCTTCTTAGATTATTTTTGTATTATTGCCTTTCTTATGAATTCGGTTTGGGATACTTCAGTCAATTTGCTACAAGCTCTATAACGGAAAAATCTTTGTGTTTTACATATTCGTCGGTGTGCTGCAAAATGGTCTTAAGTCCATTAGTTTTGTTTCTGATTTATTGATGGCCGCTTGCGTTTTGGACATAGAATGAATTGTTTGGATATAATAACTACAAAACTACTTCAAAAATAGACATGGAATTTTTTACAGAGCTTAGACTATTTTACAAATATGTGGACTTCGCAGCACTGTCACGATTTACTGATTCCAATTTGTTGTTTAGCTTTTTTTTTTGTCAAACTGTTGTTGTCCCATATTTTATGGCTCTGTTTTAATATATAATGATAAATTATCAAAACTATCAGTTGAAGTCAGTCATCATTAATGTAAATTTAAATATACAAATTTAATATATAAACATTTATTTAATAAATTGTAACTTAAAAATAATCCAAACGCCTTGTGAAGCTTTATTATTTTTGCTATCTAAACTATAAAATAAACGTATTTATTTATAATTTTAACAACCAATAAACTGATTTTGTGTTTATTTTGCATGCCTGTGTGTGTGTATGTAACCAAACAACCAAATAAATATTAACCCATAACTTGCTCTCTCTCTCTCTACCAAATAACATCTTAACCAAAAAAAACCAGTTCATTAATAAACTTCAAACTAAACTCCAACTACAATTACAACTAAAGCTTAAAGTTTAAATTAATACCTAGTCATCATAGTTTTAACAATAACTTTTCAGGACAAAAAATAAAACTCAAATATGAAATTCATATGTCAATGCTCATTTTATCGCAAAATCTTTGATGCTTCATACAAATCAACCAACTAACCTATTAATCAATCAGTCAAACGAAAAAAAATATCAAAAAATCATTCCAAAAAAATATTCTCTCTCTCTCTCTCAACATATCACTAAGCGTCTCTATCTCTCTTACTCTTAAAAATATCATCAATGTTTACTAATTATTATAATGATATTTCTTTAATCAAATCAAACTTACCAAACAAATGATATGACATGAAAACCCCTCCTACAAACGCCTCCCCCCTTCCAACTGAAAACGTCACACGAATTCACTGTGTGGAAAACGTTGCAAATCGAACAAAACGGGAAAACATAGATACGGGTGGTATTTCTATGTTGGTTACCATGGATATTACGCATGCACCGACCAGGTAGACCGATCATAATGGATTTCACATCAACGCCGTGTTCGGATACATCCTCGGAGAGGAAGCATCAGATCTTATCCGATGTGGAATTAAAAGAGCGGTAGGAAAAAATATAATTTTAAAGTAATTTAATATAATGTAAATAACTAAAGTCTAATGCAGATGTTTAAGTTTTTTTTTTGTAATCCTTATGATTTCATAATGTGTTATGCTTTGAAAGAAATCATTGATTAATATGTAAAATTGCTTCACTCCCTCCCCCCACCTTGACGCTGTTTAGATCTTCAAAATCTTTATTGGCCAATGTCTTGGATATTGACGACGATTTCCGTAATGTCCGACCTATGACACCGGGTGGCACTTTACCTCATAATCCAGCATTCTATCGTACTGTTTATGGGTATTTACACAATTTGTAAGATTTCCCTTATATGTTCTATTTGTTATAAAATTGTTTATTTCCTCTCTGTGTATGGCTTGCAGGCAAGGCGATGACGGCAGCATAGGACCCATCGGTAGTACGCGCATGCCCGATGCGGTAACGCATCATACGTGCATCAAGACACAAACGGAATATGAATTAAGTTTAATATTAAAGGAAATTCGTTTCATCACTGATCAGGTAAGTTGGCTTAAGATACTAAGGATAAAATGCGAGGGGTCTAAGGAAAGTTTTCGGATTATTTGTTATAGAAAGCATTTTCAGAAAAAATTAAAAATTAAAAATTAAAAATTAAAAATTAAAAATTAAAAATTAAAAATTAAAAATTAAAAATTAAAAATTAAAAATTAAAAATTAAAAATTAAAAATTAAAAATTAAAAATTAAAAATTAAAAATTAAAAATTAAAAATTAAAAATTAAAAATTAAAAATTAAAAATTAAAAATTAAAAATTAAAAATTAAAAATTAAAAATTAAAAATTAAAAATTAAAAATTAAAAATTAAAAATTAAAAATTAAAAATTAAAAATTAAAAATTAAAAATTAAAAATTAAAAATTAAAAATTAAAAATTAAAAATTAAAAATTAAAAATTAAAAATTAAAAATTAAAAATTAAAAATTAAAAATTAAAAATTAAAAATTAAAAATTAAAAATTAAAAATTAAAAATTAAAAATTAAAAATTAAAAATTAAAAATTAAAAATTAAAAATTAAAAATTAAAAAGTAAACCATAAAAATTAAGGAAAAAACGTAAACCAAAATAAAATGATTTAGACCCCTCGCATTTTACAAACAATTGAGCAAAAATTAAATAAATAAACCATCTTTATACTTCTTTATAACTTCTTTTAATATAATTTGAAAATGTTTACCAAATTTTTATTTGTATTTTTAACCATATTTAAATTTATGTTTATCCGTTAAATTTGTCTTTGTACATCTGTATTATTTTGTTGGACCGACTTGACACAACCGACAGCTTCGCAAGGAAGACGAGGAAAATGATATAGCCAATGATTGGAAATTTGCCGCTATGGTCGTTGACAGACTGTGCCTTATCATATTCACAATGTTCACAATATTAGCTACAATAGCTGTACTACTATCGGCACCACATATTATTGTCTCGTAGCTATATGAGAGAGGTGGTTATTGTTATTGGTTTTATCATAAAATCAATTTGTTAATTATTAAATTAATAACGAAAATTTTTAAATAAACAACATCAACAACAACAAGAACAAACAAGAACACACACAACAAAAATAAACACAAAAACTCTCTTTAAAAAAATCTTAAAAAATCTCCAAAAAAAATCTATAAAAAACATTTCAAAAAAATCCATAAAAAATAAATACACGCCCAAAAAAACAATAAAAAAAACTCAACACAAAAAAATAGAAAAACTTAAAAAAATCACATAAAAAATAGTAAAACAAACCGTTAAAAAAATCCATAAAAATACAATAAAAAAAACTTTTTTCTTCCTAAACCAAATAAACCAAAAAAAACAACTCATTTAAATAAATGACGTCTAATTTAAATAATAACTAGTTTAAACAAATTAAATAAAATCTAGACTAAAACGAACTTAATAATTAAAACCCCCCTATGAAAAAATCACACTTTCACAAATCCTTAATATTTACCCCATTTTACTTTTAGTCCAAAATCCATAGAATCATATTAACTTACTCATATACAGACATTCAATTTCCTCATCCTCTCTCTCTCTCTAACTAACACATTTAAAATCACATTCTTCCATATGTTTTTAAATAAAATGGCACTTTTAGGTAATTAAAACAAAAAGAAAAATTATGATACTATATATATATATATATGAAGAAGAAATAGGAAGAAGGTTTTGTCAATCTCAAGAAACGCATTATTAGATTTATGTATATATTAGGACATTTAATAAATTTTGTGGAAGGGAATAGTGTATATGAAGGTTCCTTTCTACACTTAAGTTGTATATAATATAATTAGTTTATAATTAAATTATCTGTAATCTCAGCTAGACTAATGATTGTTTTTTGTTATGAGTATAGTTAAGTATCTAAAGAAGATTTCGGTTTAGTTTATATTGATTATTTAAAGTTTTTTTTTTTTGATGAATTGTTATCGGGTCAAGATTTTTAAAAGGGAACTTATGTATTGTGTGGAAAACTCTGTTTTTTAATTCTGGAAGTCCAATGTGTCAAATGAAATATACGCAGTGTTACAAAAACTGGGCATATAGTTGTAAGTCAACGAAATTTAATGTTTACGTAATAGGTGGAGAACTCTTTGTGGGTACAATTTTAGTCTGAACTTGAGGTGATAACATAGGTGATGTATGGGTACCGAAATGATTTTCTCATCCTAATCAAGTTTTAAAGTCAGAAGTATGAAATTTAGGATGCCTACGCTCTATACATTGCAGTCGCAGAATCAACAAGATCAAATGAACCTAGAACCTATAGTACATGCAGACGTTAAACAAGATATCAGGGTTTTTGAACATCAAAGGGCCAACAATGATTTGATTGTCTTGCATTGATGTTGGCAAGGAATCAAACGGGCATTCTAAGAATTCAAATCCAAATTAAGGATTTCATGTGTGAGAAAGGACGAAGGATTAAAGCTAGAGTCACGCAACTGAAGAAATCCGAAATTACGCTTATTCCAGAGTTTAGGATTAAATTTACCTATCAGGGTCTCCAAGGGCCAAATCTTTAGCCAAAAATCGGATACTCCACTTAATGCAGACGTCAAAGGAGTACTAAGAATTCTTCTTACGGTTGATGTCACAACCAACAAATGTATTTCTTTTGCTATTGTTGGAAAAGTACCCAGAACCTTTGATCGTAAAATACTTCACAGGACAAAAAAGGTACCAAAGGTTATGTTGAGTCAACAAAATCTGAAGCAATAAAGTTGGTACTTGAAACAACGACATAAGGTAAACGAAATGATCAGAAATGTGGACTTCAAATGGATTAAACAGAAAATACGAATTTTTTAATGTAATTTTTGGGGTAATACAGTTAGTCCCGTATCGTTGAGGGGTCTAGTGTGCCGGACAATAATGCCTGGGGAAATGTAGTAATCTTTCACAGGATGGCGTTTCTTAGACGAGCGAAGGAGATTCGGTGACGAAAGTTAAAAGAAATCGGTAATTCTGGTCTTGCCGTGGTTGGAGGGCTCGAAGATAACATCAGCAAGTAAACCTTCTGGTAAACCTCGTTGGGGCCCCTGAATAATCTGTGAAATGAGGAAAAGCTATTTTTGAGACTCTGGTATTACAAGTCCGAGGACCCGTTGTCTAGATTCGATGTTAATTGTACAGGACTGTAGCGCCTTGTACAAGTGCAAAAGGACTCTTTGATCCTTTGAGGTACTTTCTCTGCTATTATTGGAAAAGTACCAAGTACCTTTGATCATTTTGAAACAAACAAACAAAACACGTAACGTAATTTTTGGGCTAATACAGTCAGTCGGTGGTCTCGTATCGTTGAGGGGTCTAGTGTGCCGGACAATGATGCCTTGAGAAATGTTGTCCTCTTTTACAGGATGGCGTTCCTTAGACGAACGAAGGAGATTCGGTGACGATAACGGGTGTGACGTGGCGTTTGACCTCGGAGATGACATTGGCAGGACCTTCTGGTAAAACTCTTTAGGGCCCCTGAATAAACTGCAAAATAAGGAAAAACTATTTTTGAGACTCCGGTATAACAAGTTCAAGGAATGGTTGTATAGACTCGCTTGTACAAGTGCAAAATAACTCGTTGTACAGACTCAAGGTCCGTTGTGCAGGCTTACAGAACGTTCTACTAGTGCAAAGACTCGTTATACAGACCTAAGGTCCGTTTTACAGGCTTGTAGCCCATTAAGTGCAAGGACTCGTTGTACAGACTTAAGGACTATTCTACAGGCTTATAATCCATAGTACAGGCTGAAGCTTCGTTGAACAAACTTGAAGCCCATTGTACAAGTGCAAGGACTCGTTGTACAGTCTTCCAACCGGTTGTACATACTCAAGGTCCGTTTTACAGGCTTATAACCCGTTGTAAAAGTGCAAGGACTCGTTGTTCTGACTCAAGAACCGTTCTGCAGGCTTGGGGGAACGTTCTACTAGTGCAAGGACTCGTTGTACAAATTCAAAGTTCGTTTTACAGGCTTGTGGCCCATTGCACAAGTGCAAGGACTTGTTGTACAGACTCAAGGACTATTCTACAGACTTATAGTCCGTAGTACAGGCTGAAGGTCCGTTGAACAGACTTGTAGCCCATTGTGCATGTGCAAAAAGACTCGATGTACAGACTTAAGGTCCGTATTATAGATTCATAGCCAGATTTACAAGCGCAATGACTCGTTGTACAGACTCAAGCTTCGTTCTACATGCTTGTTGGTCATTGCAACAAGTTCAAGGACTCGTTGTACAGACTCAAGCTTCGTTTTACATGCTTGTTGGTCATTGCAACAAGTGCAAGGACTCGTTGTACAGACTCAAGGACTATTCTACAGGCTGAAGGTCCGTTGAACAGACTTGTAACCCATTGTACAAGTGCAAGAAGTCGTTGTACATTCTTCTAGCCCGTTGTACATACTCAAGTTGCGTTTTGCAGGTTTATAGCCCGTTGTACTAGTGCCAAAAACTCGTTGTACAGATTCAATATCCTTATAGCCCATTGTACAAGTGCAAGGACTCGTTGTTCTGACTCAAAAACCATTGTACAGGCTTATAGCCCGTTTTACACGTGCAAGAACTCATTGTATGTGCTCAAGCTCCGTTTTTAGGCTTTCTTAGGCTTTTAGGCCCGTTCTATAAGTGCAAGGGACTCGTTATATAGGCCCAAACTCCGTTTTATGGTCTCTTAGTCCGTTGTACAAGTGCAAGGACTCGTTGTACAGACTGACGATCCGTTGTACAGGCATATAATTCATTGAATTGTAAAAGGAATCTTCATACAAACCCAAGATCCGGTGTACAAGGGCAAGGATTCGTTCTTCGTACTTAATGTACGATGTGCAAGGTAAGGTAAATTTATGTTTTCTTAAAAATTTTAAAAATATCATAAAAGCAAAAAAAGGGACAATGAAAGGACACTCGTCTGGTCGTTAGAAACAAATTGAATAAAAATATTGGATTCTATACATTTATTACTGGAATCAGTGCAAGAAATTGTACCTTTTCTGTCTATTAAACTTTCTGTCCAATTTTGGATATTAGAACCAGGAAATTTGGAAAGCGGTTTCTCGACTCTAAACAGACTTTTAGGGAGGCGCTTTATAGGACATTTTAAAGGGAAATCAAAAAGGAATAAATGATACAAAGACAGTACATTCGAACCAGTCAGATTTTAACTTATCTGTAGGTGTTTAAAGGGAAATTTTAAACCCTTTGTTTGGAGACCAGAATAAACAAATGATCTATACAGCAGTCAACGGCGTAAGGTAGCCCATGGGCGCGAGAGACACACACGCATTCGCTCACACATTAAACGAAAACAATCAAATGCATTCAGTCTCGCTTGAGCGGTTGTGTCGACGCTTGTTGTTAGCACGACAATAAAAGTAATACATTTTTTCGGTAAAAATATGTTAACGTACGTTATTACGGGCACTGCAGTCTATAGATCAGTAAACGGCGTAAGGTAGCCCATGGGCGCGAGAGACACACACGCATTTGCTCACACATTAAACGAAAACAAACAAATGCATTCAGTCTCGCTTGAGCATTCATCCGACGTGGTTGTGTCGACGATCGTTGTGAGCACGACAATAAAAGAAATGCATTTTTTGGTGAAAAAAAATGTTAATGTACGTTGTTTCGCTCACGGCAGTAATATTTACCAATTATTTCCTAGGTTTTTGTATTATAATTTTCTTATTTTCATAGTTATGAAAAAAATGTTTATAACACTATCCTTCACTACAGTGAGAGAGGGAAGAAAGCAACTCACCAACACAAATTCATATTGTGGTTGTATTGGGCTGCCGTTCACTGCTATAGAGGGACAATAAAAGGTACCACGAGTTAAGATGAAAAATACCGGTCAGTACCACGAACTTTTGGAAACTGACTATTGCCACAAGTCTTTAAAAATAGATTAAGATGATATTAAATTATGATTTTATGATTATGAAAATTGATTTTTAAGAGTATCAAAAGGGTAGGATAGGGCAAAAAGGGCGAAAAAAGTACACCCTGTGGTGGTCTGATGTATTAAGTCAGAATCGATCGAAATTTGATACTCCGTCAGATGCATAACCGACATCAAATATAAGTATCATCATTAAAGGTGATTCATTTAGCACTTTGGTTTTTACTTTTAAATAAAACATTTAAATAAGAATTGGATGTAAGAATCTTTATTACGGCCCCTACGAATCATCTATGACATTTACTTTTTTAAGATAATTTCATACAAATACTGGTAGCGATTACAACATTAGTAGTCTATTCGTAAGTTCCTAACTTCAATAATACTTGATAGTATTCGCATATGCATCTCGCGAAATACGAGAGCATTTTTGGCTAATATAGTTAAAACAATTAAAAATTTAGCACTAATGAACGACCCATTACATTTATTTCATAGATTAACTACAAGAAAACGTTTCATCATAAAGCGTGATTCATTGAAAGGTTTGTTTTCCAAACTATCATAAAACAGTTAAAATGGAATAAAATGTCGAAATCTTTACCATGACGCGAAAGAACATATTCTGACATTTATATTTGGAACATAACTACATTCAAATGTTGACTGCAACTAGATTACACTAGATTACACTTACGATCATTCTTTCCCGCACTACTTCTGATATCTCGTGATATCAGCTAGATTTGTTGACTTAAGAAATTAGAAATTCAGAAATTTGCTCCTGATTGAATAACTCATTACTCTTATATGATACATTTACTATCATTAAATGATTTTTTGTAGAGCGTGATTCATTTAAAAGTTGTTTTTTTTTACTTTAAAATAAAATAGTTATATTGTAATTTAATGTTAGAGCTCTTACTATGAAACGAAAGAATGGCATTTACTTTTTGAAGATTAGTTCATTCAAACTTTGGCCGCTAATATGACGTATGTCATCTACTGGGAAAGTCAAACATTTGATACTATTTCCATCATGGTCATTGGTAACTTTATTGACTTCCAAGTGGTATTGGCTTCTCAGCAGGTATATTGACGTACACTTCAAGTTAAACCAAAAACACAAATTAGCAATAGGGTTTTTTACTAGCGTTTTAGTTGAGCCATACATGTGCCTCATCATTCAACACAATTCGTTGTGAAAACAATGAATATTTATTGAAAGGTTGCGAGTTTTAAAGTGTAATTTTAGATCTAACTTAAATTTGCAGATGGTGTTGCTAATAGTTAACCCAGAAGTTCGATTATGCAAAGTGAATGGATGAAATTAGTTTTTCCCCCAAATCGCTGAATTTCGTAATACAGCAGAATAATTTGAAGATATTGTGGCGGTCTAAGTCTAGCTAGAACAAATTGCAAGACATTTTTAAATAAAAATGAAAAGACATTGGACCTATAGTCATGACTTAATTGTAAACAAAAACAACTACCAAAACAACCTCTAAATGAATCACACTTTATCTACTTAATGCATACAAATCACATATCACTGTGTTTGTACGCGCTAATCTTCAAAACTGACCAACCGATTTCAATGAAATGTTGTGGTTGTAGATTATTGGTTCCACCTTGAAAGGTAGGATACTTTTTGAACCCAATAGGTGGCGCTGTTGTCGGGATTTAAATTTTTAATATTAATCGAAATGTTGCGAATTTTAAAGTGTAATTTTAGATCTAACTTAAATTTATAGATGGTATTGGTAATAGTTTACTGAGAAGTTCGATAATGCAAAGTGAATGCATGAAATATGTTTTGAATACAGCAGAACAATTTGAAGATATTTTGGCGGTCTTAGTCTAGCTATAACAAATTGCCAAACACTACTAAATAATAATGAAAAGACATTGGAACCATAGCCATGCTTTAATTGTAACAAAGACAAAGTACAAAAAACAACCTCCAAATGAATCACACTTTATGTACTTAATATATACAAATCACATTGTGTTTGTACACGCTAATCTTCGAAACTGCCCAACCGATTTCAATGAAACTTTGTAGGTGTAGATAATTGGTGACATCTTGAAAGTTAGGATACTTTTCTGAACCAATAGGTGGCGGTGTTGTCGGGATTTAAATTTTTATTTTTAAATCATGGAACAAACAATTTTTAGGTACAACAACGTTTGCCGGGTTGAAAGAACCCTTAAAATTCATTTGAATACTATACGAAAGCTAGTTTAGACAAGTTTCACGGAAGGCAAGCCTACAGTAAGAGTAATTATTTTTAGAATTGCCATACAATACGGTATAAAAATAAGATGAAAGCTAGACACAAGTCATGGCTTATTTGTAAATAAATAACAAGTTAGAGACAAACTTCAAAATGAATCACACGTTAAAACTTCTATTGAACTTTATACGAAATTTAAATTGGCTAATTTCACCTATGGCAAGGAGACACCAGAAAAATAATTCGATGTAATTTATTACATAATTTAAAATTTGCAAACATCAAAGGAAAAAAATTGCCCTATATTAGTATTGTCATATAATGCTCTAGCGACAGTAGCCAACGCTTAGGGGACTATACAAAATCCATTTAATAAATTACTATAGAAATTATCAAGGAGTTTCCCACCACACAAAGAAGTTCCCCTGAAATCATGACAATCCTATAGTTTAGTTACTACAAGTCAGAAATTCATCTAACTGAAGAGATATTTCATATACTTTGATAGAAATTTAACAGAAATTCTGTACATTTCTTTTATTTTTATTAAAAAAAAGAGTAATAAACATTAGTTTTTTATAGAAACAACAACCATCATTAATTACGTGCATCCACTACCGATACGGTTTCCCATAGACATTTGAAAATACAAATAAAAATTAATGAAATTAACCAATTGATAAATAATACAAAATAACTTAACTAAACTGCCATAAAATATCAATAAATTTTTATAGTAAACAGAAAACATATATAGAGTATATTTAAAAAAATATAATAAATCACACAAACTAATATCGAATTCAATCCAACAAATACACAAAGAAATAAACCCACAATCTACACAAAATTCCCCCTAAAACAATAACAAAAACATCAGAGTATTAAAACAATCTCCTGCAATCTACACAAATTTCCATGAAATCACATCAGCATACAAACTTTATAAAAAAACATCCTTATAAGAGTTAAATCCTTGTATTCCTAATCCCTACTGAATGGCATACCCCAAATAATATCACAATACCTAAAAACAATTTTTAAAAACTTAAAAAAATCCTCACACTGCTTTAATCTGCAACAATTTCAAAAACAACATCTCAATACTTCTTAGTCACTTTTATATGTAAATGCCTTGAAACTTTCCCATAATTTTGTACCTGTACTGCATTTGAGTTGTTCGTAGAATACTATTCATATTAATCAATTCATCTGTATCGGTTTCAATTTTAACGGTCATTCTGATCAAGTTTTCTGAAGACTCTTATATTTTTTTTTAAGTTGAGGTCTTCCTGGGTAAAGGCTGAATGATATTTAATATTGTGGATGAAATCCAAAATTGTGTAACTAGAATAAAAGCCTAAATTGGTATAACTATGATTATAAGTTTAAATAGTTATTATCATTAAAACATGTACTGAGCACAATAAAATCGTAACAGTCCCAAATACTTGGTTATCTAAACAAAAATTTAAAATACGGCGATTCATTTACAAGCTTTTTTTTAAATGTAACTAAGTCACTTAAAGTATAAACGGCTATCGAAATTATTCTAGTGATTCGAAAGTTCAGTCTTCGACATTTATACGTGAAAGCCAATATCATTCAAATGTTTCGCCATAACAACACTATAGATGTTCAAACTTTCTATCACTTATTCGTGAGTTTCCGCCAATATCTGGCAAAATAAGAGAGTAATGTTGGCCTTTTGAATCGTAGTTAGTTTATCGACGAAAACCATCAACTTAATAAGACCACAATAAAAAAACTATCTATTTGATAAAGGGTGATTCATTTCAAAGTTTTTTTTTTTTTAAATTTAACTAAAACAATTATAGTATACATGGATGTCGAAATCTTTACTACGACCCGAAATTCAAAGCTTCGGCATTTATAATTGAAATACAAATTCATTCAAATCCTTCGCCACGAGGTTTTTTTCAACTATTGATCACTTAATCCCATATTGCCCTCGGTATCATGCCAGCCAAGGGATTAGAAATGACTCTCCGGGCTTATGTCATTGCCGGCTTATCAAAGAAGTCTGTTCACTTTACATCAGTCAACGGCACATGGTAGCCCATGGGAGCGAGAGACGCACACGCATTCGCTCACACAAACATAACAACAATGTCCTTCACTACAGTGAGAGAGGGAAGATAGCAGCTCACCAACACAAACTCATATTGTGGTTGTATTGAGCTGCTTTTCACTGCTTTACTTAGAACCACAGAAACACTTCACTCTTGTTTTTTTTTAATAAACCTTCATAAAACCATTGAAATGGAATTAAATGTAGAAGTCTTTACTATAACATGACAGAGCAATCGTTGGCATTCATGTGTGACACATTATTTCATTCAAATGTTAGCTGCGACAACGCCATTGGTGATCAATTCGGAAGATTCAACCTTCGATCACTTACTCCAGCATTGTCACCAGTTTCTCGCAAAATAAAAAAGTAATGTTAACTTCCAAGTCTTGTAAAGTGGCTGGCTTATCGAAGAAAACCATTGACTTAACGTTTTATTTTTATTAACAATTTAAAGGTTTGTTTCCTAAACTGTCATAAAACCGTTGAAATATAATTTAATGTTGAAGTCTTTACTATGACCTAAAAGAACAATCTTTGGCATTTGCTTGTGATAAATAATTGCATTCAAATGTTGGCGGCGACAACGCCGTAGGTGATCTATTCGGAAGAATCAACTTTCGATCACTTAATCCAGCATTGTCACCAGTATCTCGCAAAATAAAAAAGGAAATTTTGGCTACTAAGTCTTGTAAAGCAGCTGGTTTATCGAAGAATACCATTTACTTAACGGAATCCCAATAATAATAGTCCACTTTTGTTTTTTAAAGTCTGATTCATTGTGAGGTTTTTTTCTTAACTTTCATAAAACAATAAGAAAGGAATCGAATGTTGGCATGTATGTTATGACATGAAAGAACAATCCATGACATTTAACTGCGAATGAGAACTGCATTCAAATGTTGGCGGCGACTACGCCTTAGGTGATCTATTCAAAAGATTCAACTTTCGCTAATTTTATCCAGAATTTCCGACGGTATCGCGTGAAATTCGCGAGTAATGGTGACTTCATATCTTGAATTATAGTTGAATTATCAAAGAGGACCATTGATTTAACTTAACCCAATGAAAAAAATTCCCTTCCTATTTCGGAAAGGGTTATTCATTGAAAGGTTTTTATTTCATACTTCAAAAAATGTGCGCTCAAAACAAAAAAAAATTTAAAAAAAAATTAATAGAAGCAATAACAATAAATTTTTAGAGAGTTGTTCGTGAGAGTCATGAGGATCGCATTGATTAACATCAATTTGTTGAGTGTATTAAAACAATACATCAAATGGACTATAGAGATCAGAATGTTTTGATTGTTTGGAGGTAACGGTCAATTCAGAATAATAGATAAGTGCGACTCGTTTCGAACTCCGTCAATTGGTGTCCGTTGGTACATCATCAGCTGAATATACATCTAACATGTATGTCGAACATGAACATGCGAAGTAGATATCAGCCAAAAACATCTAAGAACTAATTCATTTTTTTGAATATGTACGTTAACATTCAAAAATTTTACATTACACAATTTGTAAAAAAATCTTCTAAGAATTTCCCAAACATATTTCCTTTGTGCTCAATATATGCTTTACAAATATTTATAGCTTATGAAATTCAGTCCATGATCTCAAATATACAACATTTTTGTTGATTATTTTATATTACACAATTTATTGAGGAAATCTCCTCCATTACTCCTCAAAATATCATTACACATTTTGATGAAGAAATCTCCTCTTCTTCAGCGACCATAAAAACATGCCTGTATGTAAGTGACACTTTAGTAACATTTATGTATTTTCAAAAGCAGTGTAGGACCATCATTATTTGTGAAAATTTTAGTATATTTAACATTACACAATTTAAAGCAAAAATCTCCTCAAAAATTCCCCAAAAATATTCCCCTTGTGTGCACAACATAGTTTCGAAGACAGCATGGGATTTCAAATACTCATTATTCTATACATTACATCACTTTCATAAAAAAATCATTTTTATTTTACATTACACACTTTCATGATAAAATCTCTCCATCACTTTTGAAAACATCCGGCAAGACATAAAAGCGCCCAACCAATAGAGATTCCGTATACCTAATAAACTCAACAACAACACCATTACACAGAAATTTTTGACTAAATTTAACATTACACAATTTAAAGTAAAAATCTCCTCAAAATTTTTCCCAATATTGTTTCAAAGACAATGAAGGATTTTAAATACTCAACATTCTTTTCATCAAATTACCCAATTACATAAAAAAATCTTTTTCACTTCACATTACACAGTTTCATGGGAAAATCTCCCCGTCACTACCTCAAATATTTTCCAATATTAAAACCAAATTGAGAATAAATTTAACTTATAAATGCAATAGCAATACCATTACACAGAAATTTTTGAGTAAATTTAACATTACACAATTTAAAGTAAAAATCTCCTCAAAATTTCCCCAAAAATATTCCCCTCGTGTGTACAATATAGTTTCAAATACAGTACAGGATTTGAAATACTCAACATTCTTTACTTCACATTACCCAGTTTCAAAAAAAATCTGTTTTATTTCACATTACACAATTTCATGGAAAAATCTCCCCATCACTTTCCAAAATATCCCGCAAGATATAAAACCACGTAAACCAATAGAGTTTACGTTTACCTAATAGACTCAACAACAACACCATTACACAGATATTTTTGAGTAAATTTAACATTACACAATTTAAAGCAAAAATCTCCTCAAAATTTCCCTAAAATATTCCCCTTGTATGTTCTTTATAGTTTTAAATGCAGTGCAGGATTTCAAATACACAACATACTTTGCTTCGCATAACCCAATTTCATACAAAAAATCGTTTTTGTATCACATTACACAATTTCATGGGAAAATCTCCCCATCACTTTCCAAAATATCCCGCAAGATATAAAACCACGTAAACCAATAGAGTTTACGTTTACCTAATAAGCGCAATAACAACCGCAATACACAAAAATTTTTGAGTAAATTTTACACTACACAATTTAAAGAAAAAATCCCGAATTTTCCCCAAAAAAATTTTCCTCGTGTGCACAATATAGTTTCAAATACAGTTCTTCCCTTACAGTACATTACGCAATTTCATAAAAAAAAATCTTTTTTTTGTCACATTACACATTTTCATTAAAAAATCTCCCCAAATATCCCCACCCCCCCAAGATTTAAATGCGCCCTAAACCATAACTAAAATCCGTTAAATTAAATAAACGCAATAATAACTCTAATTAAAAATATTTGTCCTAAATATTAACAACAACAACAATCCCTTAAACGGCTTAACAAAACCAATAGAATAACCTAAGTAACCGTTGAGGGGGGCCTTATCAATGCGAGGGCCCTCGTTAAAGCGTAAAATCGGCAAAATACGTAAAATAATTTTGAAAACCAATCAAAATAGTAAACCAAAAGCACACCTCAAACTCATGACAAACAAAACAGCTATAAACATATGGCCGTATTAAGAAATTTTCCAAGTTTTTCTTTAATTTAAACAAAACTTTACGAAAATTTTCGCTAAGGAAGTGTTTATAGCTCGTTATGTTAATAGCAAAAAATAGAAATAAACTCATTTACAACATTTAGAAACGATAAATGTTTGGTTTTGAAATCATTTCAACAGAAAAAAAAGAAAACGCGTTACAGTTTTAAACAAAAACATAAATACAAAGGTTTCGAAGATTTTCAAACCGAAAAATGGCTGCGAGCAATAATATCTGCGTGTTGATGAAATGCATAACTTATTTAATGTTATGCCAATGTTATATAGTCCTCAAAAATAATCGTACAATTTATTGTTAAATCTTAACCCAACATGAGGTTTAACAATAGATTGTCTAACGGTTAAAGCTAATTCGAGTAGTAAAAAGGATAATCAATCACTCTGACACAAGAGACATCATGACCACCAACGAACACATCGCAAAAATTGGCACTAAGCTCAAATGCTCAAAACAAAAACAAACTACGATTATTAATCACCACAGACCAATAACGAAACACCGCCACCAGAAATCACTACAGCTATTCTGTTTTTTTTTTTGTATTTTTTTTCTGCATAAACGAAAACCACTTTAAAATTTAAAATTTATTCAACATTTTCAACACAAAGAAAATACACTACCGCTACTATGTACAACAACAAAAGAGAAGACGAAAACAAAAAGAGCGATGAATTTCCGTATAAATTTTAATTTTAAAGTTACAGTTATTCAGCTTTTCATTGTAAATACTGTGTAATATAACAATTTATAAAAAAAAAAAATAATCAGAATTTTTTTTAGACGACGACATTTCTTTCCCTTCTTCCCCTTAAACATGACATAGTTTAACATAAACGAACTTTAAACAAATCCAACACAAAACCATAATTATGTTTTTTTAATATGAAACAAAAATGACAAAGTAATCATACACATGTGTATAGGCATACACATGTGTGTGTGTGTGTTTACAGTCTATAGACATAATAATAATAATAGCAGAGTATACAAAAAACTAATTTATTGCCACAATGCAAATAAAACAAAAGAGAATTATTGAATACAAAATTGTAAAAACCAACAAACAGACAGAGATTTCCACAAAACCGTATAAAGGAACAGAGAACAAGATAAAAAAAATAAAATACAAACAGCAAAAAACAAATAGACAGAATATTTGAAATAATAAAATATATCAAGGCACTTAGGTTGTTATCGGAATATAAATAAAAACAAAACAAAACAAAAAACTTAATATTAATTAAAATTTATAGTAAGTGTAAAAAATATTAAGTAATAACTACATGTAAAATTAACAAATTAGTTTATTAATTATTTTAGTTATTAAATATGAGAAGAAGAAACAAAAAATCTATACATTTCTGGCAACAGTGGAGGATAATTTACTTAAACTTAAAGTAGAAAAATGCAATGGACAACAATTTTGTACTTTGAAAAAAGGTAATTACATTTTTTTAATTATAATATATCTTTTATTCAACTTTTACAAATGTTAAGTCTGGACTAAAATAATCATCAAAATAAAAAAAAAAGTAAAAAAAAATTTTATATATTTTTTTGTTAGCAACCAAATTTGTTGAATATCCTTGGCAATATAAGATAGGCAGCTCAAGAATCGGCTTAAAATTTCAACTTAATTATTTCTTCGAAAATTTTGAATTTTTTTTTAAAGGGCGATTCACTATTATTCCATACGATTCAACAAGATCCCAGATTTGTATTTATATATAAAATATACTAAAATTTATCAAAATAATATTTTTTCAACTTCTTCTTATTTTTGGGTGGATGACATTTGTAAATTAAATACAATATACGTACTAAAGTTAATTTATTATAATATATATGATGCATTAACGAATTGACAGATGGCAACAACTTATTATAATATTAGCCTCTGTGGCCATTAATTATACTGAAAATGGTATGAAACGCAGATCATAAACAACAACAAATTTCAACTAAATTAATAATTTTTTAGAAAATTTTGAATATTGTTTTGTAGCAATTCACTATAATGCAAAGTGATTCAATATGACGCCAGAGTTTTATTTATAAATAAAATATACTAAAATTAATCGAAACAATATTTTTTGTACTCCAACTTATTTTTGAGTCTTTTACATTTGTGCATAATGCAAAATATCCGTACTTAAGTTCATTTAGCTTCATATATTTGATGCAGCACCGCATTAACAAGTTGACCGATGGCAACTAAGTATTTATTGGATAACATTGGCCGCTGTGGCCATTCACTTTACTGAAAATGATATGAAACGCAGTCCATGAACAACAACAAATTTCAACTAAATTATTAATTTTTTTCGAAAATTTTTAATTTATTTTAAAGGCGATTCACTATAATGCCAAATTATTCACCAATACCCCAGATTTTTATTTATAAATAAAATATACTAAAATTTACCGAAATAATATTTTTTGTGCTTTATCTTATTTTTGAGTCTATGACATTTCTGTATGATACACAATGCCCGTACTAAAGGTTATTTATCTTAATATATTTGATGCAGCAGCATTAACAAGTAGTCCGAGGGCAACAATTTTTTTTTTATTGGTCTCTGTACAAACTACACAGAAGATGTAATGAACCAGCAACAACAACAAATTTTAACTGAATAAATTATGATTCAGAAAATTTTTAATATTGTTTTGAAGCAATTCACTATAATGCCAAGTGATTCAACAAGACGCCAGATTTTTATTTGTAACCAAAACACGTTAAAGTTTTTCGAAATAATATTTGTTTTACTTCGTAATATTTTTTTGTCTATGACATTTGTAAATGGAAAACAATATCCGTTCTAAACTAAATTGATCTTAATATATTTGAAAAAGTAACATAATTTTTTTTACTATTTTCGTATTCGGTTAGGATCGGCAAATCGTCGGTACTTATTAAATTTAACCGACTACGAAACTGAAACAAATGAAAACCAAAATGAACTCCAAAATTTTAACGACCTTTAGCTTTAAATCAAGGACACGATTCGGAATATGGAATATTAGAAGCCGCTTAGAACCATCAAGATTAGCCCAAAAATGGAAGAAGTTTAAGAAATACAATCATGTCTTCCATGGTCTATGCATTATAACGACAGCCGAAAATATCACCTCATTATTCTCGTGCATGGCATGTGGACTTCCTAGATCTAGCGGTATAGGTTTCTTATTTGCTGAAAAAGCTTATAATGCTCTTAATACATGTCAGTCATATACAGATACAATTATATACAATCGCTTTGGCACTCTTGCACGTTAAGATCTGCCCCTATGGAAGCCTTCGAAGCCAGCGGTAAAGAAGACTTTTACAGCCTAAAGGATAGAAAAATAGAAGCTACACCTATCGGCGACATTATTATTCTAATCGTTGACTTTAATGCTCAGTTGGAGCCAGATAATACAAATATGGAAAAAGTAATGGGATCTCACGAACTGGGAAAAATGAACGAGAATGGAGAACTGTTTAACGGAATCTGTGCAAATAACTGACTCACTATCGGCACCACTATCTTCCCTCACAGAGACGTACACATAGTGAGATGGGTTTTCCCTGATCAACAAACACCACTTTGCGATAAGCATAATGTGGCATTGTTCATAACTAGACGAACGCAGTAGAGGTGGTGCAGTTGGAGTTTTAGACAAAAAACACAGTCTTTGCCAAGAAGATATGACGTAGCCAAACTTAAGTTTACTCAAGTACTCAAAAATCGATTCCTTAGGGCCCTGATAGAATGGTGAACCGAACAACTGTACGAGTAGATCAGTGGAATATTATATTTTAACAGCGTGAGTCGCATACTCGGCTAACCTCAACGTATGCATCTTATTTGGCAGCAGTAACAAAAATGCATACATCAGTAGCGGCATGTAGAAAATAATTTCAAGCTCATCGGTCATTCCACTCAGTAAATAATTCGTCACACCTAGTTTAGATAACAGCTTTTTTACCTGGTCCATCCAAGGAAGTTTTGGTCGCCCCTTTTCCTGCGCTGACCTTCGAGTTTGTTACCAAGGACTTTTCGAGCTGGAACATTTTCATCCTATCGTACAATCTGTCCAAGCCGACCATCGAGTTATAAATGAACGACGAGCTCGTTAACGATAATGGCTCCAAATATTTTGCGAAGTATTTTTCTCTCGAAGACTCCCAGAATAGATTGATCCGCTTGTTCTGCGCTTTAGAGCAAGACAGGTAGACTCAGTGTCTGGTATAGTTGGATCTTTGCTCGCCGAGGGTGGGCTTTGTCTTTGTCTTAATATCCATTCTGAAATTATTATTTTTGCTTACGGCGCAGCCAAGGTAGACAAAATCATCTACCACTTCAAAGTTATAGTTGTCAACGTTGACAAAGCGATCGGCTTTATGGTTTTTAAGCAGTGTAATTGCCGTGCTGATCTCGTTTTTTCTCGGTTGCGGAAAATCTACTTATCTGCAATTCGTCGACCGGGGATTTATGTGCTCTATGTGCCAACAACACATTCTGAGTAAATCGCAGTTAAAGTTTGAAAGTAGACATGAAATATATCGATTTTTAGGAGCGATACCCAAAAAAGAATTGCAGATTTGAAAAATTTGGTATGAATTACACGAAAAAGCATCATTAACTCAAAACTGTCAAAATTACGTATGGAGCACATGAATCCTCGGACGACGAATCGGTAGAACTGTTCTTTCCATTTATGCAACAGACTCTGCATATCTATAACCAGATTTTCATTCATGTCATTATAGGAGGCCAATCCAGGACTGAAACCTGTTGCTGTTACTTTCTAGTAGAATTTTCTCACCACCTCAATTCCTGTATCTATCTATCTATCATCTCAATTTTTTTTCGATTAAATAGCTGGTTTGCCTGTTTAACTGTCTCCTTGTGTTGTTCCCTAACAGCCCGGATTGGCTGTAGCGTTGCCCTGTGAGCAGCATCCTGGCACTAGGCGACATTCTTCGTCGTACCGGGATTCGACTGATCGCCGTTTTACATATACAGTCACGGTTGTTGCGGCGGTTGCGCAATATACTGTCACTATGTATCAGGAATGTCAAGAGTAGAGGCGTTGTATCGTAGACTGAAACCAAGTATTTTGATAGCGAAAACGCCATTTACTGAATAATATCAAATCCCATTCAAAATTGGTGGGAAATCAATTTAAACTTAAACAAACCTAAGTAATATTATATTTAATTTACTGATGCTTAATTAATCAGAAATACCAAGCTAATACACAGGGCTATTGCATGTAAATACATTAATATTTGCATCGGTTTTGCTCTTATTTGTTTTGTGTAAGGATTAGAAATTCCACAAAAAATTTTCAATAATGCCCAAAATCCCAAAAAATCTGTGTTTCATTTGCGGACTTTCTAAAAAGATATTAAAAGTCATAGAAGTCAATAATTTTGCTACAACATCAAATTAGTACATTCATCTTGTATCAAGTTTTTTTTAATATTTTTGCTCCTTCACAATTTCTTTTTTTAAAACAATATCAAATATTTTTTAAAAATTTCCAAAATTCCAGAAGCATTAATTTTAGTAAAATTGAGGGATTCTGATATATTTTATTATAAACTGATTTGGATAGCAAAATCCCAGAAACTAAAATTTTTTTTGGTGTAATAAAGTTTTAAAAAAAAATTCTGCTCTGCTATCATGATTGATTTTCTATATTTTTTGATATGGAAAATTATTTCTCTTTATTGTCAACACATTTGTCATATTCTATTTTCCTCCACTGTTCATTGTGTATTAGTTTTTATATTCTCATATATTTATATATATATATATTTATAAATATGTATCTTTTATGTACAGACAATTTTGTATTTACTTAATATTTAATTTAAATATAAGTGTAACATATAGAATATTCAATTAAGCAATAAGTTTTTAAAAATTTGCAAAAGGAAAACATAATTTTAAAATTCATTGACATACATGTAAACTGAGGGATATATGTTAATAGCAACAATGTGGCTATATGATTGTGGACTTTCCAATTACTTTGAATATATTCAAAAATAATGATTAAATTAATTCAAGACTAACCCTTCTATAAGTTAAAACAGATGATAATTTGACAAAGATTCCCCTAAACTCTTTGCTTTGGGTTTTCCCAGTCCAATGTACTGAAAATTGTTTGTGCATCAAGTCTTTTACAATACAAACAATTTGCGCAAAATTTTTTCAAAACAATCCCACAATCATAGAAAATACTTTTTTTTATTTTCTTAAGCGAGATTTTATGCAAAAAACATAGACGATTCTAAAGAAGTGAAATGTTTAACTATGATTTAAAGTCAAACTATTATATTTTCTATTCTATTCATGTTGATGCTTTTAATCTTTCGAAATCACCACAATTTCATGGGATTGGCAAAGAAAAATTTGCTCAAAGTCCCGGAATATTATTAAAAGTATTAAACAGCGGGATTTGAAAAATGTAAGCCATTTTGCAGTACTCTGAAGTGTATTAATGAATAACGAATGATGTTTTTTTTATAACAAGAAATACAAATTCCACAAAATTTTCGAAAATACCCAAAATCTCAGAAAATAAAAAAATATTTCTAACTGGAATTGGCGGAAAATATCTACACCACATTGTAGTACTGAGAAGGGGATTCACTAGATGTAGAACTGAAATTTTTTTTGTATCAAAAAATTCCACAATATTCTAAAAAAATATCCAAAATCCCAGAAAATTATAAAAATATTTATGAAACTTATTTCATTTTGCAATACTCTGAAGTGTATTTATGACTTATACAAATTAGTGTTTTTTTTTCTATCAAAAAATAAAAATTTCTCTAAATTTTCGGAAATACCCAAAATCTCAGAAAATAAATAAAATATTTTTAACTGGAATTGAAATATGAAAATATCTACGCCAGTAGTATTAAGAATGGGATTCATTAGATGTAGAACAGGATTTGATGTCTACGATATTTTGTAGAACTAAGAATATCATTAGAAAATACTAGTTCCACAAAATCTCCAAAATTGTCCAAAATCCCAGAAAATTCAAAAAGAAATGTATAGGGGATTTGCTGAAAATATTTACGCAATTCTGTAATACTGAAAAGTGTATTTATTAGAAGTGGAACTTATATTTTTGTACCAGAAAATACTAATTCCACAAAATTTTTAAAAATTCCCAAAATCAAAGAAAAATTAAATAAAATTACTTTCAATCGGTATTTGCTGCCAACATCTACTCTTTTTATTGTACTGAGTAGTATATTAGGTAGGTAAAGAATTGATAATTGTTTGTACCAGGAAAATATAAAAATTTAGCTAAATTTTCAAAAAAAAAAAGAGATAATTCAAAAAAAATTAAAATTAAATAGCTGGATTTGTTGCATATATCTACGCTCTACTTAGGTGAGTTTTTATTAGAACTAGAGCAATATTTGTTTGTATTCGAAAATACAAATTCCAAAAAATTTTCTGAAATACCCAAAATCCCAAATAATTAAAATAAAAGTAAAGCGGGTTTGCTAAAAATAACTATGCTATTTTGAAGCACTGAAATATGTATTTATTAGATTTGGAATTGTTGTTTGTTTGCATCAAAAAATACAAACTTCTCAAAATTTTCAAAAATGCCCTGAAAATTCCACAAAATTAAAAATATTTTCTCATAAGCGGGATTTGCTAATATCTACGTCTTTCTGTAGTACTGAACATTATTTTCTTTGTTCGATATAGAAATGATAGTAGTTTATAACAAAAAATACAAATTCCACAAAATTTTCAAAAATGCCCAAAATTCCAGAAAATAAAAAAAATAATTCATTAGCGGGATTTGAGTAAATATTGCGCTATTTTGTAATAAAATCCACATTAAATTTAAAAATTCCACAAAATTTTCACAAATGCCCAAAATCCCAAAAATATAAAAAATATTTCATAAGCAGGGTTTTTCAAATATATCGACTTTTTATACTATTTTATATCAAAAAGTATAAACTTCTCAAAATTTAAAAAAATGCCCAAAATTTCAGAAAAATATGTATATTTTCTCATAAGCGGGATTTGCTAATACAAAATATCTATGTCTTTCTGAAGTACTGAACATTTTCCTTTGTGAGTTATAGAAATGATAGTAGTTTATAACAAAGAATACAAATTCCACAGAATTTTCGAAAATGCCCAAAATCCCAGAAAATAAAAAAAAAATTATTTCATAAGCGGAATTTGAGAAAATATTAAGGCATTTTGTAGTAAATTCCATATTAAGTTTACAAATTCCACATAATTTTCACAAATACCCAAAATGCCAGAACATAAAAATATTAGAGAAAATATTACGCCATTTTGTTATACATTGCACATTAGAGTTTAAAATTCCACATTATTTTCACAAATGCCCAAAATCCCAGAAAATAAAAAAAATATTTCATAAGCGGGATTTTTTAAATATATTAACACTACACTTTTTTGTATCAAACTTCTCAAAATATTCAAAAATGCCCAAAACACTCCAGAAATTTAAATATATTTTCTGATAAGCGGGATTTGCTAAACATTATTTTCTTCGTTCGAAAAAAAATAATAATTGTTAAATAAAATACAAATTCCACAAAGTTTTCACAAATGCCTAAAATCCCAGTAAATAAAAAATAAATATTTCATAAGCGGAATTTGAGCAAAAATTATAACATTTTGTAATGTATTCCAGATTAAATTTAAAAATTCCACAAAATTTTCACAAATGCCCAAAATCCCAGAAAACAAAAACTAAATATTTCATAAGCGGGATTTGAGAAAATATGATGCCATTTTGTAATACAATTCACATTAAATTTAAAAATTCCACAAATTTTCACAAAAGCCCAAAATCTCAGAAAAAAATATATTTCACAAGTTGGATTTTTTGAATATATCGACACTATACTTTTTTGTATCAAAAACTAAAAACTTTTCAAAATATTTAAAAATGTCAAAAATTCCAGAAAATTTAATAAATTTTCTCATAAGCGGAATTTTCTAAAAAAACCATATCTATGTAGCAGTGAACATTATTTTCTTTGTTAGATAAAGAAATGATACATGTTTGTATCAAAAAATACAAATCCTACAAAATTGTCACAAATGCCCAAAATTCCAGAAAATAAAAAAAATATTTAATAAGCGGACTTTGAGTAAATATTGCGCAATTTTGTAATAAAATCAACATTAAATTTAAAAATTCCACAAAATTTTCACAAATGCCCAAAATCCCAGAAAATATAAAAAATATTTCATAAGCAGGGTTTTTCAAATATATCGACTTTTTATCAAACAGTAAAACAGTAAACTTCTCAAAATTTAAAAAAATGCCCAAAATTTCAGAAAAATATGTATATTTTCTCATAAGCGGGATTTGCTAACAAAAATATCTATGTCTTTCTGAAGTACTGAACATTTTTTCTTTGTTAGTTATAGAAATGCTAGTAGTTTATAACAAAAAATACAAATTCCACAAAATTTTCGCAAATGCCCAAAATCCCAGAAAATAAAAAAAAATATTTAATATAATATTTAATATATATAGAAATGATAGTAGTTTATAACAAAAAATACAAATTCCATAAAATTTTCATAAATGCCCAAAATTCCAGAAAATAAAAAAAATAATTCATAAGCGGGATTTGAGTAAATATTGCGCTATTTTGTAATAAAATCCACATTAAATTTAAAAATTCCACAAAATTTTCACAAATGCCCAAAATCACAGAAAATATAAAAAATATTTCATAAGCAAGTTTTTTCAAATATATCGACTTTTTATACTATTTTGTATCAAAAAGTATAAACCTCTCAAAATTTAAAAAAATGCCCAAAATTTCAGAAAAATATGTATATTTTCTCATAAGCGGGATTTGCTAAAAAAAAACTACGTCTTTCTGAAGTACTGAATATTTTTCTTTGTTAGTTATAGAAATGATAGTAGTTTATAACAAAAAATACAAATTCCACAAAATTTTCGCAAATGCCCAAAATCCCAGAAAATAAAAAAAAATTATATCATAATTGGAATTTGAGAAAATATTATATATTATATATTTTCTGATAAGCGGGATTTGCTAAACATTATTTTCTTCGTTCGAAAAAAAAGAAATAATTGTTAAAAAAATACAAATTCCACAAAATTTTCACAAATGCCCAAAATCCCGGAAAATAAAAAAAAAAATATTTCATAAGAGGGATTTCAAAATATATTAAGTCATTTTGTAATGCATTCCACATTAAATTTAAAAATTCCACAAAATATTCACAAATGCCCAGGAAATAAAAAAAATATTTCATAAGCGGAATTTTTTGAATATATGGAATCTTTATACTTGTTTGTATCAAAAATAAAAACTACTCAAAATTTTCAAAAATGCCCAAAATCCCAGAAAATTAAAAATATGTTCTCATAAGCGGGATTTGCTAAAAAATAACACAATGTCTTTCTGCAGTACTGAACATTTTTTCTTCGTTAGACAAAGAAATACTAGTTGTTTGTATAATAAAAAGACAAATTCCACAAAATTTTCACAAATGTCCAAAATCCCAGAAAATAAAAAAATATTTTTCATAAAAGGAATTTGAGAAAATATTACGAAATTTTGTAATACAATCCACATTAAATTTAAATATTCCACAAAATTTTCTCAAACGGCCAAAATACCAGAAAATAAAACAAAATTTTATTCGTAAGCAAGATTTTAATATATCGACACTTTATAATTTATTGTATCAAAAAATTCAAACCTCAAAATTTTCAAAAATGCACAAAATTCCAGAAAATTTAATATATGTTCTCATTAGCGGGATTTCCAAATAATTAATATCTATGTCCTTCTGTAGTACTGAACATTTTTTTTCCTTCTAAGGTATAGAACATTTTCAGAAATGCTCTAAATCACAGAATATAAAAAAAAGTATTTCATAAGCGGGAATTGGGAAAATATTACGCCATTTTGTAATACATTTCACATTAAATACAAAAATTACGCCAAATATTCACAATTGCCCAAAATCCCAGAAAATAGAAAAATATTTCAAAACTTTTTTTTTTAAATTCTTTCGATAATCTTTAATCAACCCCACTGTCTGCCACATTTGACATATATCCCGACAATTTTAAAATATTTCAAATATACTGCCCTCGAAGTCATCTCTAACTATTGTTGCCTGCACCATTGTATCAACAACAACTTCAATTACTTTTGCAAATTTTTAAAATATCATAAATATATTTCAGTTATCGTTTTTGTTACCATCACCATCATCGAGCACTTATTCATGTGTAAATATAAAAAAAAAAAACAGAAAAAACATACCATTAAAAACTCATCTCTGTATTTGTTACGTATGTATAAATACAATTTTTTTGTTTGGCATTTTCGAAAAGCAATTTGTTATTCAAATTCGTATTTATGAAATCTTCAGAATATAAATATGAGTTTGATGACATGAAAGCATTGCTTAAAAACGTAAATAATATTCTAAATTATAAATAAGTGACCAAAAAATGGATGAAATAAATGGATTTAAAAGTATGAAACAAGACCAAAAACAAATGATAGTAAGCAAATCCTTTTCCCCTCCTAGACATAAACCAAAATATGCAAAGGCATGGAAATTTCACAGATTTTTAAGATTTAATTAATATACAAAAAAAAAAAACAAAAAATGGGAAAATTAATCATATAACTAATAAGAATCACTAGAAAGTAAAAGTGTAAATATTGAACGATGAGACATAAAAAAATTAATGTAGGTAAGATGAAAATAAAAAACACAAGAAGAAAACTGCCCTAGAAAACAAGACAAGACATTAGTATAATTGATTACGCAATAGTTAATTAGATTTATTTAAATTTAAAAAACAATTATATATAAAATACACACATGAGATTGAAATATTTAAGATACAAGAGAAAAAGCAATTTTAATTGTAATTTAATAGAAGAAATGAAAATGATAACCGTAATAAAAATTCCAAAGAAAACAGAGAAGTCACATGTTTATCATGCTTAAGACTTTGACAAAGTTCTTTATAAGAATAGAAGCAATAAGTCAGGAAGCTATGGTAGATTTGTGGTGATACTAAAACACAACTTCAACTTCATTGTTTTCTTTGGATATTCTAATAGACAAATATCAAGCCGCAAAAGAAAATCAGTCAGTATTCTTGTGTAACATTTACCGTAACTCAATCAACGTATATAATGAATTGTTATAGGTAAACCCAGAAAAAAATAGTGTTAAATAATAATAATATAATTCCGAAAAAAAGAGATAATAAAAAAATAACACAATTTTTAATATAACAATAAGAAAACTCGAAAAAAAAAACATTTCTATTTATAAATCTACTTTTTTCTTCGTATTAAAACCATAACATACAAATAATTCCAGAAGAAATATCTGTAAAGGATACAAATCTTTTGCAAAATCCAATACAAACAAAACCTAGATGCATTTAAAGTGAGTAACAGTAAAAAATAACTAAACCAAACTCATAAAACAAAACTCAACTTAGTAATAAATCAAACAAGATCTCTCAATAAGGGGTAAAATTTATTAAGGAAAAATTTTAGAGAAAAAAAATACTAAACGACATTTATAATCCTTTTAATTTGTTCCATTAAACAGACATTTGTTATATTCAACTTTATGTTCGAAATATAAAAAAATAAAAAAATATTTTTTTTATAGATTTTTTGTGTATACTTCTTTATTTTGTTGCGTAGACAAATTTTTATTTATATATTTAAGTTAATTTTGTTATTATAATATAAAATGATGAATGTTTGATGACAATATTCTTTGGTTTTCGATTTTTTGTCCTAGATTTTATTCAATCCTAAAGAAGCTCAAGCTAGTTGTTGCACACGTAATGCGAACTTTTTCAACAATAGTTAATTTAATGCACTATAGGTGGCGCATTACAAACTCCAGTTATTTTGAGTTGCTACTGCCAAATTGTTGAGGTTCAGGTTATATTAAGAGAAAATGGCGAACAATCTATATTTTATAACAATTTAGGAAATTTGACGTAACTATGTTTCCTGAAAATTTACAGAACTATAGTGATATGATCACAGCACGAATTAAACGGTGAAGCAAAAGGAAAATTTAAATTGTCAAAAAAAAAAATGTATAAAACGGCAACGTAATCGACAAATTTAAATTTTTAACGATTTTAGAAAATTCCCAAAATTTATTTTTACAAGAAGTCTAAAACTGCGGTCAGATCAGTAAATTCATCTCTTTAGTAAATTTATTTTGACAAGAAGTCTAAAACTGGAAATCAATTTTTTTAGTAAATTTATTTTGACAAGAAGTAAAACTCCGGTCAGATCAGTAAATTAATTTTTTTAAGTTATTTAAATTCAGGAAAAACTTGGAGAATTTTTAAATATGTAATGTTATTAGAAATAAATATTTCACAAAATTTCAAATGTGTCCAAAATCCTAGATAATTATAAAGATCATGTGGAAGCGGCAGTTTTCACAAGAATTCTAAAACAACAGTAACTTAAATTTTTATTTATTAAAAGCCACAAAAAAATTTGGAGAAAAATTAATTTCAGAAAATTTAAAATAGTATTTGCAGATAATATTAGCGCAACTCTATTTTTGTTAGAACTACATTAATTAGACGAAAAATTTATTTTTTTTTTTACCTAAAAAATAAAAATTTTCAAAAGTGCTCAAAATTCCAGAAAATTAAAAAAATATATATATATTTTATTATTTACTTACTTACTATTGTGGACCATTCCAACTTACATATGTGGTTCAAAAATTTGAGGCCTGAAGTATTAAAGAATTCCAAACGCTTCAGTCTTCCGCGTGCGTTTTCTAGTTAGTCCTACCAGATGGTGGCACGTCGCCAACCACGTGGCCCTTCCTACGAAGTTTGGGTCTCCCTGATCTGTGCCATCCTTCAGACCTTTTTCGTTGGAGCATTTACATTCATCCTGGCAACATGTCCCAGCAATCGTAGTTATAGGATTTTGACACTTTTAGCTACGTCGATGCCGTGGTAAAGCTCAAACAGCTCATGGTTCATCCGATGGCGAAACTCGCCGTCGACACAGATAGGTCCATATATTTTTTGGAGTACTATTGATCTCGAACACTCCAAGGTTTTGTATATCCATTGTCGTAAGCAGCCACGTTTCGACAGCATACAACAGAACGGGTAAAATTAACACCTGGTACAGCTGTTTCTTCGTATCTCGAGATAAGGTGGTGTTACTAAAAATTTGCCGAAATCCGTAAAAACATATATTGGCATCTATTGATTGACATTATTTTTCTTGTTGACGGAAGATCCGAGGTAGGCGAACTCATCTACTACCTCAAAATAATAATTTTCAACGTTGACGGTGCGTCCCCATCGAGAGTATTCTTTGTTCGTCAAAATCATTATTTTTGTTATGTCCTCGTTGACCGCTAAACCCATTTTTTCTGACTCCTTTTCTAGTGATGAGAAAACTGCAGTAACATCCCGCAGATTTCGGCCAATGATGTCTATAGCATCTGCATAGGCTAGTGACATGTGGCTCTTATGGAATATGGTGCCAGACATGTTGACACCAGCCTTTCTCATCACCTTCTCCATAACTATATTAAATAGTGTACAGGACAAGCTGTCGCCCTGCCTAAGGCCTCTTTCTATGTTGAATGGTTCAGAGAGATCCACACCAATCTTAACCGAGAATTTGGTGTTTTCCATTGTACATCTGCAAAGTCGAATTAGTTTAGCAGGAATACCAAACTCAGACATGGCCTCATATAGCCCATTAATTACCGCAGAGTCGAAGGCAGCTTTTTACTCGACAAAGAGGTAGTAGGTATCGATCTGCTTTTCATGAGTTTTTTTTTCCAGGATTTGTCGTAAGGTGACTATTTGATCAGTTGTAGATTTACCATGTCTAAAGCCGCACAGATATGGTCTAACTAGTTCACACAATATGCTCGAAGGGACCTTGTACGCAATTGGTAATAGGTTTATTCTGCGGTAGTTCTTACATCCACTACGATTTCCTTTTATTTTTATATATGGGACATAACAGACTGTGACTCCAATCCCCTGGCATGCTATCCTCTACCCAGATGTTCTCTATGAGCTGATGCATGCTCCTAATCAGCTCCTTCCCGCCTGCCTTAAACAATTCAGCTGGGAGACCATCGGCTCCAGCCGATTTGCTGTTTTTAAGGCGGGATATGTCGACACGAATCTCGCTCTGGCTTGGAGGTGGACAGTAAATACCATCGTCATTGATTGGAGCAGGGTCTTCTGGAGTGGTGTCGGTATACAGTTAATTTCTGAAATGATCTCTCCGTATCTTCAGAACGTTATCCGGGTTCGTCACTAGTTGACCATCGCCGTCCTTGCAGGAGGGCAACCCTGTTCCACGCATTCTTGCCTTAACTTTCAAGTAGAATTTTCGGGCCTCCCCTCTACTTCGAAGCAACGCAGCGAGGGGTTCAAACAACTGTAGCGCATCCTTCTCCATCTCCAATGTACTAGATCGTGTATGAGTGCCGTTTTACATATTCCAGTTGCCCTGAAATGCTCAATATGCTGCTATTAGGTATAACTAATTTCAGAAGTAGAGGCGTTGTGACGTAGTAGTTGGGAGAGCTGGTTGGAGAAGTCTGTGCCAACATCTGTGGCTTGTAGCTTTGCAATGTACAGTTTTTTTTTTGTGATTGGGTGTACTTGTGTGCGATCGTACAAGAAGCGTCAGTGATGTCGAATTGTACACGTTGAAAATGTTGTGCTCTTACAACAATCTTGAACAATTATTGAACATTGTACTTGTGCTTGTGCTTGTTGTGTTGAATGCGATACAAGCGTGTGCGGTGTTGTTTTCATAACACTCAAGCAGAGACTGCCTGTTTTGAGTCAAACAAAACTTTCGAGTGCTCTCCCAACAATCTTGCTCTCCTGCACTTCCAACAATTGTTGGACATCGTTTTTCTGCCAGTACTTGAGCTTGTTGTGTTGAATGCGATATAAGCGTGTGCGGTGTTGCTTTCATAACTCTCAAGCAGAGACCGCCTGTTTTGAGTCAAACAAAAATTTCGAGTACATGTGAAGTATCGATAGTATTTGTGTGGAAAAACGGTTATTGACCGCCTCGCGAAGCTATGGGATGCCTATCACTATTTTAATCTAATGCTCTTTATTTTTTAAAAGCGCGCGCATTTGGATGTTTTGATTGAACCGCGTGACCAGATTTGTAAAACTATTGCCAATTGCAAATTCACATCCGCTGGATGACAGTGATGTCAACCTTGTATTTTTTAAGGACATACGTAAAATAAGGTGGATTCTCTATAATTCTAAAAAAAAATGTGAAAAACTTCAAAAATATTTAAAAAATTTTAATAGTTTTTCAACTTCACAAGAAGTATAGAACAGCAGAGAATACAAACATAAAAGTATAGGACTGCAAATAACTTAATCGTATGTATTTGTTGGTTACTTCCATAATTCCACAAAAAGTATGAAAAATCGCCAAAATTCCAGAAATATTTTTTTAATTAAATTTTTCACAAAAAATTATATTTTGATTATATGTTAGCCTATATATGTTAGCAAATAAAGTTAAATCACTTTAAACGTCGACTCCCTACAATTCCACAAAAAAGTGAAAAATTTCCAAAATTCCACAATTATTTTTAAATAAAATTTTCACAACTTTTTCAATTTCACAAAAAGTTTAATAACGGCAAAGAATTTGTAGAAGTATAGAACTGCAAAGAACTTAAGCATATGTAAATGTATGTTATTTTCATAATTCTACAAAAATTATGAAAAAATCGCCAAAATTCCAGAAATATATTTTAAATAAAATGTTTCACAAAGATTTATATGTTAGAAAAAACCCTTATCATCTTAAACGTCAATTCTCTATAATAGGACTGCAAAGAACTTAAAGATATGCAAATTAAATTCTTAATTCCACAAAAATTATGAAAATTCGCCCAACATTCCAGAAATATTTTTTAAATTAAATTTTTCACAAGAATTGATATTTTGATAATATGTTAGCCTTTATAGGTTTCCAAAAGAGTTCGATCGATTTAAACTTCAACTCTCTACAATTCCACAAAAAATGTGAAAAATTTCCAAAATTCCACAAACATTTTTAAATAAATTTTTCAAAAGTTTTTAAATTCCACAAGAAGTATAGAACAACAAAGAATTTAAACATTGAAGTACAGAACTGCAAATAACTTAAGCATATGTAATTGGTGGTTATTTCCTTAATTCCACAAAAATTATGAAAAATCGCCAAAATTCCAGAAATATATTTTAAACTAAATTTTTCACAAAAAGTTTAAAAAATTTCAAAATTCCAGAATCATTTTTAATCAACATTTTTAAAAATGTTTCAATTTTACAAAGAGGTACAGAACAGCAAAGAAATTTAACATATATAAATGTGGATAATTGCTTAAATTCCACAATAATTTTAAAATTCCAAAAATATTTTTTAGTTAATTTTTTTTACAAAAATCTATAATTTGATAAAAGGTTGGCCTCAGTAGGTTGGCCAAAAAAAGTTAAATCTATTTACACATCAATTCTCTATAATTCCACAAATTTTTTAAAAAATTTCCAAAATGCCAGAACTATATTTGAAACTTTTTTTTTAAAAAAAAAAATTTTTCATTCCAAAAATTAAATAGAAAAATTATGAGTTTAGTCAATTCCAATGTATGCAAGCGATATAAGGTGTTGCCTTTGCAGATTTTTTTGTACGACAAATGTCCCGGTTCAAATCCAATATATGCACCAAAGATCTCCAAATAAATAATTTTAAATAAATTTTTATCTTGGTCTTAATTTAGTTAATATATTATTAATTTGTTTTTAAATTTAATATTAAAACACAAATATATTAGAAACATTTCCTTATTTCAGAATTTTTTTTTTTTAGATTTTCTAAAATTTTTTTTATTATTGAATTTTCAAAATATTCTTAATAAATTTTAACCCAACAAAAACTACTCAACTTTAACAAGAAAAAATCACTTCTTTAGCTCCTAATTAAAAAAAAACTAGGAAAATAAATTACCATCAAAAGTGAAAAATTTTTAATATTTAAAATTTGACTTAAAAACTTTAATTATAAGTAAAAAAAATTCAAAACCAAAATAAATAATTATTATATGAAAAAAAAACTAATACATACATAGCATTAAAATTAAAACCCAAAAATAAACATTTAAAACGTGAAGAATGCTGATTTTTTAATGTCGTTATAGTTTTAAATTTAAATTTAAAATAAATTTAATTAATATTAAAAAAAGAAAAACAAATAAAGAAATTAAATATAGAAATTAAATAAAATTTAAATAATGTAATATTACCATAAAAAACACACACAAAAATTCAAAAAACAACTGGGTCATTTTGACTTAATATTAGATGAGATTAAATTCAAAAAACAAAAACAACTTGAAAATCACAAAATAAACATATTAATAAATTCCTTATTTTTATAAGTTACCAATAATATATAAAATTAATTATATTTTGTTTAGACAATTAAAAATCTAAACTTGTAAAATTATTAATAATACCCTAAGAATGAAAATTTTCCAAAAAGCTTTTTTTTTCAACTTCTTTAATATAAAACTAAATTTATAAAAAAAAATGAAAAACAGAAAAACAACTCCAATTAATTCATAAAAAACATAAAACAAAATTAATAAAAATAACTACTACAACATCACATTTAAAATTTCATGACGAAAAATTAAATGAAATAATTCCAAAGAAAAAGACTTTAATCATTGAAATCAATTTTGAAATAAAAAACAACACGCAAAGAAAATCCATATACAAAAGTCTTTTCCAACGAGATGTTAAGATGAAATTCAAAAAAAAAAAAAAAATAGTTGAATTAAAAAACAAAACATTCAAAAAACAATATCAATAACAGCAACATTAACATTAACAACAACTCACAACAACTTTTATGGTCATAGCAACAAAATATTAACAACAATTTAAGTATAAAACCAAACGAATAAGAAAATAATCACCCACTCACACACACACACACGCCCAAAAACAGCGCAATCGTAAAAATCATTATTCAATAACTTTAAATATATATGAATAACATAAATAAGAACAACAACAACAACAACCGTACATTCAAATTTGCAATAACACAAATTTTCGAAATATTTTTAACAATGACAAACAAAACAAAATGAATAGAAAACAAAAACCAAACAGAAGACCATTAACACTTAACAGTAATGGTATGATAATGACGAGAAAACAAAACAAAACAATATTAAAAAAAAATCCTAAGATGTTTTACTGTAGTTTAATATTAAAAATGATAAGCAAAAATATGAATGAGAACATTTTTGTTAAAATCAATTTTTTTATATATTTATGTTTATATTTATTAGTTTTAAACAAATAAAAATTAAATAATAAATGAAATGAAAAGAAAATAATAATTGAAATGAAAAAACAACAAGAGTCTTAAAATAAAAGAAAAATAATTCAAAAAAAAACAAAACAGATAATCTGCTTACATGTTAGGATATAACATATATTTAAAATACTGTTATGTAATTACATTATAAAATCCATCTCAGAAATTGTAGGAGATTGCTAAAAATTCGGTAAAATTTTGTATACTATACCTATGGGATTTAGAAACAAAACACATTTTTTTTTTTCTTAAATATATAATGGTAATTTAAAAATTTCCAAAATTCCCGAACCATTTTTAATCAACATTTTTAAAAATGTTTCAATTTCACAAGAAGTACAAAACAGCAACGGATTTAAACATATATAATAGTTTATAATTCCTTAAATTCCACAAGAATTTCCGAAAATCGCCAAAATTCCAAAAATATTTTTTTGTTGAAATTTTGTTACAAAAATCTCTATTTTGATCAAAGGTAAGCTTCTGTAGTTTGGCAAACAAAGTTAAATCTATTTACACGTCAATTCTCTAAAATTCCACAAATATTTTAAAAAAATTTCCACAAAAAAATTCGGTAAAATTTTGCATACTATACCTATGGGATTTAGAAACAAAACACAACAATTTTTTTTTTCTTAAATATATAATGGTAATTGCTGATATAAGAATTTTGAAATTTATATTGTGTTTAATAATGACTACTTTTTTGTTTATGCGGTTCTGTTGTTTAGATATAAAAGAGGTGCATCAAAAAACATTTAAATTGTTATTATTTGGGTTTTCTATTTAATCAAGTCTTAGCGAACATCTACGCTGGAGGACGTACCTTATTGCCAAATGCAGCCGTCATACTATTTTGATCTTTTCGGAATTTCAACGTCTACTTTTTGAAAATCCACAGGTTTTGTCAAAAACTCATTAAGAAATGGCAGATGGAAATAATTTTCATTACCCCAAAATCGGTGAATATTCGCATAACCATATACGGATTGATGCAAACCGGCAGCTTTCGTCAGCCTGATTGCCCCACGGCCGGCAAAGCTTTGAGGTGCAAGTCCAGGGCCAGAAGGCATAGGGTCACATTCTAAGCCGCTTGTGGTGTGCTCATGTAGGTGGACCTTATTATTTTATTTCTATTTTCCAAAAAAACGGTTAGTTTTGTGTGAGATGAGGCTAAAAAAACTAACCCTTGGTTTCACAAACTTCAAACCACGAGCGGCACGTCAATTTTCAACCGATCAAGATCAGATTTTTGGCAATATTTTTCTTAACCTTTACTTACCTTACCTAGCTGTTTCTTAGTATCCCGAGATCCGTAAAAACATCTATGGACGAGCACTATTCTCAGCTTGATTTCTTGGCTGCCAAATTCATCTACTACCTCGAAGCAATAATTATCAACGTTCACGGTACGTCCCCACCGAGAGAATTCTTTGTTCGTCGAAATCATTATTTTCGTTTTGTCCTCGTTTTTTATTGACTCCTTTTCTAGTGATGAAAAAACTGCAGTAACATCCCGCAGATTTCGGCCAATGATGTCTATATCATCAACATAGTCTAGTGGCATGTGGCTCTTGTAAAAAATGGTGCCAGACATGTTGACACCAGCCTTTCTCATCACCTTCTCCATAACTATATCAAATAGTGTTCAGGACACGGTATCACCCTGCTTTCCGGGTTGAAGGGTTCAGACTGATCTTTAACAATCTTAACCGAGGATTTGGTGTTTTCCAAGGTAGATCTGCAAAGTCTAATTAGCTTTGCAGGGATACCAAACTCAGACATGGCCTCATATAGTCTATTCCCTATCGGAGAGTCGAAGGCAGCTTTGTGGTCGACAAAGAGGTGGTAGGTGTCGATTAGCATGAGTTTTGTTTCAGGATTTGTAGTAAGGTGAATATTTGATCCATCGTAGATTTACCAGGTCTAAAGCCGCACTGATATGGTCCAATTAGTTTTTCTACAAATTGCTTTAGACGTTCACACAATATGCGCAATAGGATCTTGTACGCATTTGGTTATAGGCTTATTACACGGCAGTTCTTACATTCACTACGTCTCAGTCTGGGACATAACATACTGAGACGCCAATCCCAGGGCATGCTCTCCTCTAGACAGATGTTCTCCATGACCTAATGCATATTTCTAATCGGAGCATTCCGCAGCAGTTAAGTTAGGTGGTTGGATTATGCGGCCGCTACCTCTGTGGTCCGCAGTATACCGATGTCCAGCTTTCGTTGTGCCTGGTTAAGTACATTTTTCGCCATGCGTCACTTTGTGCGTACCTCAACTACGGTAAGGTAGTGATCGGAGTCAATGTTCGCACACCTGATGCCTCGTACGTCCAGAACACTCGATGCATGCTTTCCATCGACTACCACATGATCAGTCTAATTCCTCGTCAATTGATCTGGAGATACCCACGTTGCCTTATAAATATTTTTATGGTCTAGTGGTGCTAACTACCATATTTCTTGCCGCAGAGCAATCAATCAGTCTGATGTCCTTGTTAGACGTTTCGGTGTGCAGACTGAAGTTTCCGATGGTAGGCTCAAATGCGGTCTTCCTGCCTATTTAAGCATTAAAATTGCCTCGTAAAATGTTGATGTCGTAACTCGGGCTACGGTCATATACAATTTCTAGGCTCTCGTAGAACGTCCTCATATACTTTCACACACCGGGTTCAACCTTGAGGCTAAGTATCGCAGTCTCTTGCCAACCACAAATCCACATCCAAACTACTATAGTATATGTCGCACGTTTTCATGCGCAAGCACCTGTGTCCCGTACACCGGATTTCCTTTAAAGCGTTTTGTCAGCCTTGTATTCTTCGAGGATTTCCGCCAGTTAGATGGAGGCACCTGGTCTATAAAGTGTTCTAGAAATTTCCGCATATGCAACAATTTTCGAATCTTCCACATTAAATAATTTAAGTACTCCCTTTAGCATTATAAGAGGTGATAAGACTGCCTTTGCGAAGAGCGCTCTCAACTGAGTTTGGTTTGGGAATGACCCAGTCATTTATCCATTTGTTATAGATTGATAAAGATCTTTATGGAAAATTTTAAAAATGTTTGCTTACCAGCAAGATTATCATTTATTCACTTAATTCACAATATCCTCCACATGTGCCTTAAAAGCTTAGGCTATCATCTGTCATCAACCTTTAAGTATGTCAGTTCCCTTTTGGAAGTGATTTCATAACTTCCGACCCTGATTGCTATGTAATGATGACCACGGCGACCACTGGTTTAAGTTATGCTTTGCCATGACGTGCTGTTTCCATCCAGTCACCAAATTTCAGAAGTTGCCTCATCCAAGTTAATTTCCACTTTATTGATGCGTCTTGTCGTCACGATTAACGCGATTTTATACGCGACACAACCACGTCATACTTGACGTTCAATAAAAGTGGCCCCAGAACTGAACCATCGGGCTTAGTCCTATCGTTGTATAGGGTTCTTTCCGAAAAAAAAGCTATCCATTATTCTATTTGGATAGTCTGGAACTCCTATCATTCTCAATTTATCCTTTATCCCCTTTTGACATAAATGGTGCAAAAAGCACATTATTTCCTTTCAGCTCCTTTCCTTCAATCGCAGAGGTTGACAATGACTAACCGGCTGAAAAGCTATTATAAAAAGGCACAGGATACCTCAGGGGTCTTTATTCCCATCAGTCTAAACCAGTGACAGATAAAGCCGAACGCACGCACACCACTATATTGTGCTGTTTTGTGTTGAATGCGAAACAAGCCTGCGTGGTGTTGCATTCATAACACTCAAGCAGAGACTGACAGCTTTGAATCAAAAAAAAACTTTTATGTAGATGAGAATTCCAGGCCGTGACTGTGTGAATAAAACAATTTTTACTGGTCTCGCGAGGCTATGGGATGCCTGAAACTAGTCTAGACATTACCATCTTAATGATCGTTCATATAATGCATTCTACGGCTTAGGCATTAGAATCTCCCGCGTCTCTCGCCAGTTTTCTTAGAGTTATTCCGTGGGACCGGCCGTGGCATAGTGGTTAGAACACGCAACTACCGTGCGAGAAGCTATCCTATACCTAATTCATGGGGTGTAAGGGGGAATTAATTTTTTTTTCTTCCATGTCTAAGGACTTAGGTTTCTGCTAAACTTCACTGAAGACTTTGTGTAGGTGATTTTCAACAAGGTAATTTTCTAAGGACTTAAGTTTCTGCTAATCTTCACTGAAGACTTTGTGTAGGTCAGGGTCATTCCGAAAAGGCGTAATAACTTAGAATAATACCTGCCGCTCAGGCTGTCGACAAAAAAATTCGATATATTTGTCGATCTGTTTTTTTTTGGGACTTTTCCAGGATTTTTCCGCAGTGTAAATATCTGATTAGATTTATGATCGTGAATACCCCTAATATTGTTAGCACCATTTTAACAAATGTTGAAAGGTTTTTGAACTCTGGCATACAACTTTTAATTATAATTCTAGTCAATGGCTACAATTTCTGAGTTGGATTACAATGCCTATGCAATTTTCAAATATAGGTAGGTCATATTAAAATTAGCTAAAAATTGTAAATGCTAGAATCACTCAATCTTGATTATGTTTGCCATTACACAGTAAAACATTTTACAGCTCATTGATTTGGGCCTCAATTCTGAGAACTGCACATGAAAGTAGCCCCAAATAGAAGAAGTTTTGCATCATTCCTTTTTTCAAATTACATGCCATTATAATTTAATATCGATTTGAACTTAGTAAGTATTGTATAGGCGAATTTGTCACGTTTTAGGCTCTTTTGTTTGACAAAAGAACTTGTTCTTTTTGTGGCTTTTTTCACGTGCAGTTCTCAGAATTGAGTTTCAAAATCAACTATACTACTTTCAGTAAGTAAGTACGTTTTATCTAAGTATAGAGATGGGTGAATTTTGGGGCGTTTCGAAAATTAACCTGTTATTGTGACCTTGACTTAGAGTAGTCTCAAAGGGAATTTAAATTTTTTTCGAGGTCTACTTTTTTCTAGATATTTTCAGCAATCAAGATGGATGGATACAACAGAGACTTTGGAGGATTTTACAAAAAAAAAAAAATATATTTTACATAAAAATATGTTTTACAAAAAACAAATATATCTTGCACTTTAACACAGGATCTATGTTGAGAAGTTATCAACGTTGGCTACATTCTAATTCAGCGTATACCGGTATCTACAAATGAACATGGATAGATGTTTATACTATTGGGATACATTATCTTTATATTTAAGTGACGCAAATTTAAAATTGTTTTGAATTTTAACCACAAATTTAGTTTGTATCAAAATTATAAAATAATATTATTACCATTTTTTGGTATAAATCTCAACTATAATTTTATTGTAATTTTATTTTAAAGGTTTATCCTTAACTATTACAACGCTACGTACCCGACGCTATGACTTGTATATGACGACTGCTTAACGAAAAATCTCTGTAATACGTTTATTCCCTATGGGGGAAAAACCTCTTTTGTGGAGATTTTGAAAAATTCTGGTTAATATTACACACACACATCAGCACGGTATTGTCAACGTCCTTCTTCCAAAAGGTTAAACTATAACAACAAGGCTTCAGCGAAGGACGAAAGTTATGATTTTGTTTTGTCCTTACCTAATTTCATAATTTTTTCAATTACTTTTATGATTTTGATTTCTTAAGCAATATTATCTGTAAAAATAGATACGAATACTAAGAATATCTGGAGGACATGGTAAGGTAACATGAACAAAATAACTATAGAAAGGTAAATACAAAACATTGGTAAAAATAATGCAAACTACTTTTCGAATGTCTTCAAGATCTTGAAAGGCTTCTTTGTATATAAAATATAATTTCATAAATATTATAATTTCTTTTAATGCATAGACAGCAGATGACGGCTCCAGAACCATAGTTATCTACGGCACAATAGCAATTTTCTGAGAATATTACATAGTACAAAATTTTTTAGCTCATTGATTTGGGACTCAATTCTGAGAACTGCACGTGAAAGTAGCCCCAAAAAGAAGAAGTTCTGCATCATTTGTTTTGTCGAGTTACATGCCATAATAATTTAATATCGATTTGAAGTTAATAAGTATCGTATAGAGGAATTTATCACGTTTTAGGCTATTTTGTTTAACATAACTCGAGAACCACAAGTCGGATTTAGCTGAAACAAATTCAATAAATAACCAGTACAGAAATTTTTGAGTCAGGTAAACTAACTGATAAATACCATCACCCAATATAAGATATTGTTGAAGTCTTGAGTTATAAAATTACTTATGTATAATTTTTCCCTTGCTTGTGGTGCAAATCGTTCAAAACTTTACTTATTTGTGTAGGAGGTATAGGTGCCGGTTTGGAATTTATGTGAGAAATATAAAATTTTCAAAAAAATGTAATTTAATGTAATAATGTAACCCAAAAGGGTTGAGTCATTATTCATTCCTGATTAAAATTTTCATACGTACAACTTACAAAAAATTTGACTGAATTCAGTGTACTTACAAAAAAAGGTATGTATGTAAGACTATGGTGGTGAGTTCGGTCCTTTGTATGGGAGGTACCAGAAGGGGTGTGTCATATAGTTAGGTTTTTCTGAGGTTTCGCCTCCTATCACAATATAAATTAACCGACTAATTTTCATTACCCCTCAAAAGTCCGTTTGGAAGTTATGGGAGAAATATTAATTTAACAAAAATAGGTCTGTTTGTGTGGAAGGTACAAGAAGGCGTGTACCGATATAGGCCATATTCATTCCTGAGTCCCGATTTCATAAGCAAACATCATACTCAAAATTTGAGTGAATACAGTTTACTACAAAAAAGATGTGTATGTAAAACTATGAGGGCCAATTAGGTAATTTGTATGGGAGGTACCAGAAGGGGTATGGCGAGGGTTTCGGTTTTCCTAGGGTTTGTCTGCTTTTGCAAGATAAATAAACTGACCAAATTCAAATATCCTACGATCGTCCGTTTGGAAGTTATGAAAGAAATATAAATTATCCAAAAATAGGTAATTTTGTATGGGAGGTACCAGAAGGGGATTACCCATTTACAATCCCATTAGTTCGTTTTGAAAAATATTAATACCGGTAAATTTTCATACCACTCCGTTAAGGTTTACTCGAGTTATCCTGCTGACCAGCCATCCAGCCAGCCAGACAGACGGACATAGCTCAATCGTCTTATAAAGTCCTGAAGGGTCTAACTCGTCTCCTTTAATGCGTTACACTTTTTTTCGTCTCAAATGATATATACCCTCATCCCTAAGGCTGATGGTATAAAAAGAATGACAATTATTCTAAACTGTTATTATAAGGTTTCCCTACATAACCAACAGATTCACTTTTCCATCCATTAAATGATTTTGAACTGGGTTTATTTTGCAACAGTTACAATAAAACTGTTGTACTCCGTGGCGTATGATTTAGGTGGAATATTACTTATGATAATCATACGCCATCATATAACAGTATAACAAAAGAGCCTTAAACGTGACAAATTCCCCTATGCGATACTGAAAACTATAAATCAATATTAAATTATTATGGCATGTAACTTGACATAACGAATGATGCAGAACTTTTTCTTTTTGGGGCTACTTTCACGTGCAGTTCTCAGAATTGAGTCCCAAAATCATGTGTTGTTGTTAGATATTTCTATACAATTGTTTGAAGAACTCTCTATTGGTAAAAAATGTCACTTTGTACACTATGGTTCTGGGGTCGTTAGATCTCTGTTTTGAGTTATTCTCTTAAAGCTATCAATATGATGTCTCCAACTCTAAGGTAATTTGAGAAGATTCGTGTGGTCGTTATCAGGACTAGTTCAGGTTACATATCCCGTAACACCAGCACACTTTTACGATGCGATTGTCATCTATATGGTAAAGGGACTCTTACTGTACACGGTAAGTTTACGTTATATCATTTACATTCATCATCCATGTTGTTATTCAAAGAGACACTCAATATCATTGCTTTCATTCATGTAGCTTTCCAATAACTTCTAATATAGTTCAATAACCAAATTTTAAATGCAACAAAATCCATTTCATCCTTTCTATAATATTTTCAATTCATATAATTTTCGAATATATTCCATTTCCGTTTCACATTTACAGGTCATCAATTAAATGAGGTATCAATGACTGGCCGACGACCATTCATAATTGCCCCAGCCAAACAAAATGTGCAAGTCAACAATCATTATGGTGTCAGTCTCAATAGCCCACTTTCAGCCCCTACACCCCAGTGCAAGGTGCAAGGTGCAATGTGCAAGGTTAATTCAAATCACGTTTTCATATACAAGAGGCAATTACGATTATTTTTAGATTTCGATAACCCCCAGCGAAGGCAAACGACATCCTGCAACAGTGGTAATTACATAAAAATAAAGCCAACAGCAAAAAAAAAAATTTGCGGCGACTGAAAATTACACAAAAATTGTTGTAAATCAAATGAGATGGGCGAACGAGGGTAGTGAGAATAAACCAAAACCACTATTATATAGTCAACGATTAGTCGCAACAGCAAAGCCTAACAAAACCCCAAACCCACTTCCGGCAGCAAAATGAACAGCCCCTACACCATAACATCGTCGTTACCTCAAAGCCATAAAACTGCTAATAAAATGTGGCAAAGACCCTGATATCACAAAACAAACCGCTCGCCGCCGGCCGCGGCTTGCAGAGCTGCCAGTGAAAAGTTGCATGCAGACAAAACTATTTATAATTTAAGGGTCATTAAATGCGGAACACTGAATCGCATAAAATGGACGTGAAGGCAAAAACAAAAATGCAAAAAAAAAACAAAGCGCCATTTATATTGGAAATAAATTAAATATTATTGTTGCGTATTAAATTTAGCATGACACCAAACAAGCAGTAATGCCAATTACTTTAGTATTATACATATATGCTGTAGCATTTCAGTGGTGTAATAGTTATAATTTTGTATATTTATGTAATATTAATTAAAAAAATATAAATTTTTAAATATTAAAATGCTATTGATTACTGTAATTGTATTGTAATAAATATGATGATTTATGTATTTGTAAATTACAACTTTAGCTTGATAAAATAAAAAATTATATTATGTCAAGTTAAAATTTAAACAATATTTTGATATCTTTAAATAAACTGTTACAAATCTAATGTACCACAGACGTATAAGTTTAGTTGATACCAAAAAAATGACTTATATTTATGTTTCTCCGAGTATTTAAAGTGGGTAATGTTAGCTTAAAAACTTCTTGGGAATATCCTGGTTACAATAATTTGTTGGTGCTGGTTGTATGTACCATCTTTTTCACATATTGGCTGTGTATTTCGAATGCATCAAAAGTATTATATTCTAAGTGGACAAGAACTTTTTAATTGGCTCGCCAAATTATGCTGTTTGTACTCAATATCACGCCGCAGAGTCATTCATTTCACGACATTCGAAGTAGGTATGACAATCACTATCAATAGTACAAATTATCGCTGCGCCGATCAAAACAGTCATGTGTTTTTCAATAACTTTTCACGAGAACCAAAAAACATGGAACATTTCTCATATATCCTACACATTTCTGATATTAATTATTTCCAAACCAATCAAGATATCGTGAAAGGGATTTAAGGGTCGATTTCGAAAAATTACACATAACTGATTTGGTCCAAAATATGAATGTTTGTTTGTGCCTCAATCACGTTTAAACGTTTAAGCAATTTGACACCCGGCAACACAAATATGAATATGCAGTCGAATTAATAATTTATGTCAATGGGCGGAGTGGGCATGTCCGTACTATATTTTAGTCCTACAGAGATAAAATTTGCCACCGGTACTCGACACCGCCCTTTAGTGGTCAAATGAGGGTATGGCGAAAGAGAGTTTAAAATTAAGAGGATATTGTTAACGTCCTTCTTCCAAAACGTAAAACTATAACAATGAGGCTTCAGCGAAGGACGAAAGTTATGATTTGTCCTTAATTTCTAAGTTACCTAATTTCTAATTTATACAAACACTTTTATTATTTTCATTTCTTAAACAATATTATCATTTAAAATAGACACAAATACTTAGAATATCTGGAGGACATGGTAGGGTAACATAAACTAAAAAATATACAAAGGTAAATAAAAAACATTCCTTAAAATAACGCAATCAATTTTTCGAAAGTTATCAAGCCCTTTAATGATTTCTCTGTATATAAAACATATCGGCACTGCCTTTAGTGGTCGAATGAGGTCATGGAAAAGGAGACTTTAAAATTAAGAGAATAAAATTGGATATGCAGATAGTACTTGGCACAACCGAAATACAAATTTAGATGACATTTATTACCACTGGAAAAATACTGTTAGATACACAGAACGTACTAGTTCGTGGATTTACCAGGTCTAAAGCCACACTGATAAGGTCCAATCATGTTTGCCAGAATGGGATTTTGTCTTTCACATAACGCACTAGACATGACCTTGAATGCGATGGGTCAAAGGCTAATACCGCGAAAGTTCGTACATACACTTGGAACGCCTTCCTTTATCACTGGACTTAGGACACTCAAATTCCAATCCTTGAGCCAAATCGTGTTTATGTGTTGGTGCATGCATGTTACCAGATTTTCGTCTCACTACTTCCAATACCTTTGCTATTAACCCTTTTGTAGAACTTTCGGGCCTTACCGCTTTCCCTGTAGTTTTCGATATCCTGTCTCTCTCTTTTCTTCCACATACGTTTTTTCCGCCTGAACAGGCATTTCATCTCCCACCTTTTCTCATTATAACGCTCCGCCACCGCACACGTCGACATTGGCTGCAGTTTTGTCTTGTATGCAGTATCCATTTCCTCAGACACTCCGCGACATTCAGCATCGTACCAGGGCTTGTCTGTGCGTGGGTTTTCATAACCTAATAATGTCATTGCGGCAGTGGTCATAGAATTCGCCATATGCTGCCACTGTGTATAGGGAACATCAGAACTAGGGGGGTTTGTTTGGAGTAATTGAGAGAGTTGGTTGGTGTAGGCATTGGCTATTTTGGTGGTATGCAGCTTTGTGATGTCTAGCTTCCTTTGCATTTGGTTACGAGGGTTTTTAGCACTTCTTATTTGCACCGCGCATCATAATGCTTGAGACATACCTTCAATTACCACGTGATCAATCTGATTTCTTGTATTTTGATCGGGAGATATCCAGGTTACCTTGTGGATATCTGCGATTCGAAGTCGAGATTTGATAAATATATTGGTCGTACAAGAAAAAAAACTTTTTTTTAAAAAAAGAGGTTTCTAAAAATTTATTATATGGGCTAAATAAATTGCAATGAAATTCGTTATGTGGTACTGTCAGTAGGACCTCAATTATAGGCTACATGAAAACAATGGGGCATGCACCGCCCACACAAACCAAAATTTCAATCGGACATACCTCGCGTACAAGGAGATTATGTTTCGCTGGAAATTGGGCGGTGTCACGCCCGTTTTAAAGTAACCGTTATATTGGTCATTTTAATTATCCCAACTTCTACCACAAGACTGACTGATCACACCCCAAGTTTCAATGAATGTTGGTTCTTTCTGTGAGGTAGGTGAGAGTAAAAAGACAGAGAAATTGAGAAAACTGGTACTGTCGCCCAAACTCAACGGTTATAAGTAGAATCGCTAAAAATGGGGAGAATAATTATTTTTCTTTGATAGATGCAAAAATTGGGGAAAATATTTCAGCGGCACAAAGAAATATTTCGAAATTTGTATTTTTATGAATGGCAATGGGAAAAATGGTACCAACGCTCTGGCCAAACGGCTAAAGGTACAATCACAAAAAATCGGTGTAAATATTTATCTTACAGAATAGTTGAGCAACACAAAAATTTTTTTTTTAAATTCGTACATTTAGGGATTCAGGGGGACAACAGTTGTACGACCGCCAGGCCAAACAGCAAATGCTAAAAGCACAAAGATTGCATATTGGTCAGAAATCGCTATTTTCTGGCCGAAATTCGAAAAATAAAATTGATCAATTCGTCTTTTTTTTAGTAAACACTCCAAATAAAAAAAAACAAACATTTTTACCATGTAATAATTTACCGTTATGCTGTTACCATTCACAGTTAACTTTTGTTTTGGATATTCGTAATGGAGGCTTCTGGTTTGCATGAAACATTCGCTGATTTCGAATCCAGAGTCAGACTTGTAAAGAAACAAAATGGCGGATAAAGAATGGCGGGCATTATTTTCAAACAAGCTGGAGTTCTACTGAACAAAATGTCCGCAAGAGCGTGTCCGCAATTCTGTTTTTTCAAAATTTGACTACTGATTCGAAATCTGCGACCTCGCCGACCCGCTTAGGCACAATATCATTCATATCACCCCCATAGGCATAATAATGGTTGATATTCAACATTTTTTGAAAAAACTTTGTTTATCTTTTAATTTAACTCCAGATTCGAAGCCAGTGACCCCAAAAACCCCCATAAGCACAATAGCATCTTCTTTGAAAGTATGTTATGGGCTACATCGTGAAAATATCTACTATGGAGAACTTTTTACAAAAATGGTATAATAGCATTATTGTAATAAGGTCTAACGGATTATGAAGAATGTGTTACTGAGCATTTTTGTTTGTTTTGGTTATCTACAACCATTTCTCTTGTCTTGAATAAGTTAGTATATATCGACTTATATCAAATCGCGTTATTGTAAGCAAAAAAGGTTTATTTCTTTAATTTGTTTAAATTTTGTTTTTGTTTTTTGAGGAAAATCAATTTAAAATTCGCTTTTGGTGCAAAAACTTTTTTCAATGAATCAACCTAAAAAAATGGATTTTATTATAATCTTTATTATCTTATACTTTTCTATCGACGGCCCTGTTTCATACATATAATTCGATTTGGCTTCTCTGGTCTGAACTTTGTTTTAATGAGCACTTGTTTGGTATTTTTTGTTGTACTTCTCTCACTGACTGGCTATTACAAAATAGCCAAAATGTATTATAGGCACGTGTTTGTCCTACGAATGTTTGGCGGTAAAAACAGCCAAAGGATATGTTGGCATAATGCCAAAGCACCGGAGCGTAGCGTGGGAAGGGTCAAAAAATCAGATCATTGTAAAAATAATTTCTTAGTTAAATTCGTAAATAAAATTAACAATTCGAAATACATGGGGTCTATGCAGAAGAATGTCGCTCTTCTCTATACGTTATAATAGACTTAGCTGCAACTTTGGACAAAAATGGTGTAGTGTCACCAAAAATTTATGTTGTCTGGGCGATTTTGTGTCTCATCTAAGGACTTTTATTCCGGATAGAAATATCTGAAAAAATTCACTGAAGGAGGATACCTGACTTTTTACGAGTTGGACGAAATAGTGTTCTATCACATCCGATCACCGGACCTTATTATAAACTACTACAAGCTACCAGACCATTGCGGGGGCTTAAGGCAGAAATCACTCATATACCCTGAGGTTTCTGAAATATTGAAAAATAGTGGCACCACCTTACGAAGAATCTGTATCTACATAGAAAGGTACATTCCTGACAATTAAGGAATGTAATTCATCACTAAGGGTGATGGCTGTGTATTTTGACATAAGGCTCATCTGAGTACCAGGACACAGCGACATTCTTAACGCAACATCGCCAGAAGACCTGCAGGAATTCATAGAAGAGCCGAATTGACTAGATAGCTAAGCAGGTTGAAAACCCTGCGTAACCGAGCACACAGAAAGCTGGACATTGCTAAACTGTAGACCACGAAGATTGCCAACCTCTATTCCAACCAACTCAGTCAACTACTTCTTGATGCTCCAACTCCCGAAAATACTAGCGCGCAATGGCAATATATTGCCCACTCGATGGAAAGGACTGCGCGGTCCGTACTGGGGTATATGAAGCCCTTAAACGATAATGCCTGGTTCGATGACGAATGCCGCAATGTCACGCGGGAACAAGATGCTACATACAGGGCCAAATAGCAGCCAATGTCAACACTTAAAAAAAAACTTAATTTCCCTTTACACCCCATTAATGAGGTATGGGATAGCTTCTCGCGTTGTTGTGAATTAACACGCTTTCTTTTTTTAGATTCACAACTAACGGCACCTACTTGTTTATTGACGAATGCGAACGTCACTGTTTGAGAAGTTCTTACTAGACATGCCGATTGACTCGACACTAACACTGCGAAGTTGCTGTCGACAACATTTGAGGGGAGCCGACAATGAAAGATTTTTTTTTCTCTTTTTTTTAAGATGACTGGAGCCAGGAGTTGAACCTGTGATCTGCCGCATGGTAGTCGCTTGTTCTAACCACTATGCCACTGCCGGTCCCAAATGTCAACACTGTGTTCATGAAAAGAACAGGGAGAAGAGGCGGAAGTGCACTTGACTCTTCAGGCGAAAAAAACGATAGCTGAAGCAGCAGAATAATGTGTACATTGAAGAATACAGGAACAGAGATGAATCCCGAAAATTCTACCAGAAGATAAATGGTAGGGTACATGGAACAGGTCTTCCCTCCTGTAAAGACAAAAATGGTCATCTCGTTACAGACTCCGAGAGCGTACTGAGAATATGAAAAGATCACTTCTGCCGCCTCTTGATGTCTGAAAACTAGTCTGCTGAAAACTGTATACCAATTCGAGACGATAACATCGAGTGCTGCCCTCCAAGCCAAGTTGAGGAAAAAACTGCCATATTCCACCTAAAGAAAAATAAAGCCGTTGGGGCTGATGGTCTCACAGCTGAGTTGTTTATGGTGGGCGGAGATGAGCTTGTTGTAAGCATGCAACAGCTCATAGAGAATATTTGACTTCACAGGAGCTTGCCAGAGGATTGGAGTCACAGTGTGCTATGTCCTATTTATAAAAAGATGACCATAGTGAGTGTAAAGACTTCCGTGGAATTCGCCTCTTACCGATTGCGCATATGGTCCTCTCTAGCAAACTGTGTGAACGTCTAAAGCCAATTGTGATTGGACCTTATCAGTGCGGCTTTAGAGCAGGCAAATTCCCGACGGATCAGATAATTACAATACGGCTGACTCTGGGGAAAACCCATGAGAAGCAAATCGACACTTACCACCTCTTTGTCGACTACAAAGCTGCCTTCGATAGTCCTATCAGTCATCGATTATACGTAGCCATGTCTGAGTTCAGTATCCCTGCGAAGATAATTCGTCTCTGTTGGTGTACCCTTATGAATACCAAATCCTCTGTTCGGATTGGCAAGGATCTATCTGCGCCATTCGATACTGTTTAACATAGTGATGGAGAAGGTGTTAAGGAAAGCAGCGGTAAAAGTGTCTAGCCCCGTATTTAATAAGAACCACATGCTGCTCGCATATGCCGATGATATCGACTTTATCGGTCGGAAGACGCTAGATGTAACAGCTGTCTTCTCATCTGTGGACAGGGAGTCAGCGAAATGAGGACAAGACGAAGTTAATGGTATCATCGAACGTTGGGAACTATTGCTTTGAGGAAGTGGATGAATTCGTGTACCTCTGACCCGCTATGGGCAAAAACAACAGTGTCAGCCTAGAAATAAAACGGAGAATAGTGATCGCCATGGCATAGTGGTTAGAACACGCGACTACCATGCGGGAGATCACAGGTTCATCTCCTGGCTCCAGTCATCTTAAAAAAAAAAAAAAATTTTCTTTCATTGTCGGCTCCCCTCGAATGTTGTCGACAGCAACTTCGCAGTATTAGTGTCAAATCAATCGACGTGTCTACTCGTGTCAACACACCCAACGCGATCTTGCCCAAATTCAGTATTTTGTTAAGCCAATTTTATGTTTTTACTGAGGGTCGCTGTAAATGAAAGACGGTTTACCCCACTGAAACGTTCTCACTTGTTTTCGTTTCAAATGATATATACCCTTATCACTATTACTGAGGGTACAAGTACTACGTTTCGGACCTATCACACGGCCACATAGATTGTGTCATATGGCAGCTCAGATTTTTTCTGGTTTGGTCTTTTGAAAACCGGTTATCGATTAACCAACTACGATTCCAGATTTGGAAGCTAACATACCTATGGTTAGATAGATACCTATGATAAGATACCGATGGTTATTCAAAACAGAATGTCTCTTTGGAAGGTCCAACTTTTAACCTTCCAAAGAGACAATCTACGATCACATTTGAATCAAAGAAGACTTAATTTTTTAATGTCAGACATTTGTCTTTCGGGTCACAATAAAGATTTCGTCATGTAAAGCTATTTAAAGCATTTAATTTGGCTTTAGAAACAAAAGCTTCAAATGAATCACCTTTTATTAATCATACGTCAAATAATTACCTATAGAACTGAATAGAAAATTACACAAAATATTAAAGACGTAGTTTAGAATTTAGTATTTTTATGATATATTTCTATTATCAACTACGATTAATACGATTACGATTTGTAAACATCCCTTCTGTTAAAATTTTCCTACTCCGTTCCTGCTAATATGTAATAAAGCTCTGTACTTCTTGTACATTTATATTTGTGTGTGTTTTTGTTTTTTGTTGTTATTTTCTTTGCTTTTCTTTTTTGTTCATTCAATGACAATGAAAATGATTGGGAAAACACTATCAAAATCCCCACTTACACAGCGTGGAAACTACTACACTTCGGTGTAAATAAATAAATGAAAAGTGGCCTAACCAGAAACGGAACACAATGCAAAAGGAGGGAAAAGGGGACAAAAGAATAAAAACAAATACCACAAAGAGAACAACAAAAACAAACATTACCAAAGTTTCAAAGCCTATATAGTATAAAAAAAAATGAAAAAATTCATTCAGAAATTCATGCACACGACAAAGTGAGTACGATGAAAAAAACACTGTGTATGTTTTCGTAGGAATTCCACACAATGGTAAAACAGCAAATGGTCTCTCGACTTTAGTATACAATTAGGCGCAGAAATTTAAACAACACGGTCAATAAAGAGGAACAATGCGGTAAAAGATAAAATAAGGGAAAAAAAAGTAAAGTGGAAAAAATTAAAAGGCCCATATAAAATAAAAAAAGATTGATTACACAAATGTTCATATATGAGAAATGTGCTAAAGAAAATCGTTAATAAAACAAATTACAATTTAAAATATAAAACAACGATTTATGTTATCGACTTCTTTAATAAATTACTTTACGTTTAAAAACAAACCTAAATGCTTTTGTAATTGTGGATACTAGATACTGTAGCTGAGGGTAAGTATTGTATATTAAAAATTATCTTTATAATATACTATATAGCTATATAGGCACTGTACAAACAATTATCAGTGCTACCGAATGTTTAGATACAAAACACAATGATTATTATTGTTTAATCATTGATACTGATAATCACTTTATGACCTCCAAGATAATCATTTACATACCCAGCAGTTTTACTTACAATGTAGTTCACATGTTTTAATTATGCAGCGCTAAACGTGTGTACGATTGATTCAGATATTTAGCCTATGTAAGTTTAGTTTGTTCAGAGAAATTTTCTTTTATTACTAGCTATCTAGGTCAATTTATTGTGTTTGAGTAAAACTCATATAATTTTTGGGAAAATCCTTTATATCTATATATTATTGATATTGAAATGACTTCAATTCCTGCGGGCCCTCAATTACATTAGCTTGGCTCTGTAATATGTTCCCTGATACCTTAAATATAGGTTGTGAGACAAACAATCAATATCGTACATTGATTGTTGTCGTCTGCTATCTCATATTCAGTATATGGCGCCTCATTACCTTATAAAACACGTGAATGCACACAGGCGTATGAGGTACGGGTAATTCGTTTGGACTCTTGTACGTATGACTAATAGGGAATTCAATTGATGATAGGAAAAACCTAAAAGTTCAAAGCAATTTGATTTAGTTATATATATTGGAAATTTGTTGCGGTTATATTGATGGCGATTGCCTAATAAATAAGGTAAGAGAAGGAAGAAGGTACATTGGGGGTTTAGGATGTCCCATTAAAGCTGACATAGGATACGATACTTGAAACTAAGAAATTTGACTTAAAACATAAGTCTTAAGTTCACCCAGTCAGGTGAGCTGACTCATAAATAGCCTGACCCTATGTATGATATTGTTGAGTCTCGAGTTTTTAAAACTTGAGGATTTTTGCATTATAATTTTATAACGTAACGGTTGGAAATAGGACCTTCGCTGGTAAGACCAGAAGTTTACAGACAGGTAAACTGTATAAAGGGTTAAAGTGTAAAACAGTTTTAATATATTCCCCAATAAATGTAAAAAGTTCAATTCTTTATGTCTGGAGATCTTGTTCGGTACCAAAACTTCAGTGTACTTACAAAAAGTTTATGAATGGCTCACTTGAGATGTGATTTTGGTGTATTGTATTGAAGTTACCAGAAGGCGGGCGGCAAAGGTTTTGGTTTTCTGAGCCTTTGTCTACTATTACATCATAATGTTCTTCTTCTTAATTGGCAGCAACAACAAAAATTCATCTATCAGTAGCCGCACGTAGAAAAAAATTCCAAGCGCTTAGGTCTTTTGCCCTCCGTACGTAGTTAGTCACCCCAAGTGTAGATAACAGCTCTATCACCTGGTCCATCCAACGAAGTTTTGGTCGCCGCCCATCGAGTTTATTGACGAAAACCTTTCGAGCTGAAACATTTTAATCCATTCGTACAACTTGTTCAAGCCTGCGCATTCGGTCTATTTCAATGCGCTTGACTACGTCGATGTCGTTGTACAGTTTATACAGCCCTTGGTTCATTCGACGACAATACTCGCCCTTAACGATGATGGGTCCAAATGTTTTGCAAAGTATTTTTGGTTCGAAGACTCCCAGAATATATTGATCCGCCTGCATCATTACCCAGGATGCTGCGCTGTAGACCAAGACAGGTATGATCAAAGTCTGGTAGAGTTGGATCTTCGTTCGTCGAGAGAGGGCTTTATCAAACGCTTGCTCAGCGCATAGTAGCAGCGGTTTGCGATCAGTACTCGTCTTTTGATTTCTAGACTAACATTACTATTTTTGTTTATGGCGGAGCCAAGGTAGACAAAATCATCTACCATCTCACGCAGCGTCCCAAAGGAGTAAACTCTTTGTTCATTGAAAAAATAACTTGGTTTTATCCTCATTATTCACCAGATCCACTTCTGCCGACTGCTTCTCAATCCTCGAAAAGGCCGCAGTAACACCACGCAGTCCTAGACCAATGATATCTATATCATCGGCATACGCGAGTAGCATGTGACTTTTGTTAAAGATGGTACCCTCATGATCATCCCCATTAAAAAGATCGCAATACAGACTATAACCTAGTCTAAATCATATCTTGGTAGAAAATGGCTCTGTCAGATTCTTGCCAATTTTCGCTGAAGATTTCGAGTTAATCAGTGTCATCCCGCAAAGTTGTATTAGCTTCGCGGGGATACCAAACTTAGCCATAGCATCTAACAATTTCTGCCGTATCGGACTGTCAAATGCAGCTTTGTAGTCGATGAACAGATGGTAGGTGCGTGGATTTAACAGGTCTAAAGCCATACAGGTTCGCCAGAATAAGCTTTAGTCTTTCACATAACATACTAGACAGGACCTTGTATGCGATGGACAATTGCCGTGTTGATCTCGTTTTGGTTAGGTGGTGGACAATCTACTTCGTCGCCTATGATTGGTGTGATTTCGTCACATATGCTGCTTTTTGCAAAGAGTAGATATTGAAAGTGTTCCCTTTGCAGCAAACTCTGTGTGTTCGTGACCATATTTCCGTCTCTATCCCCACAGATGGGGATCGCTGATTCAAAACCTCTGTTTTTTACCTATTGGTAGAACTTTTGGGCTTCACCTCTATCGCTGTAGTTTTCGATATCCTGGCACTCACCTTTCTTCCATAGACGCCTTTTCCGCCTGAAGAGGCGTGACATCCACCTCCTCTGCTCATTATAACGCTCCGTCACTGCACGCATTGCCATTGGCTGCAGTTTTGCCTTGTTTTATGATCGTGCCAGGGTTTGTTTGTGCGTGGTTTTCATAAACCAGTAAGGTCGTTGCGGCAGTGGTCATAGAATTCGCAATATTCTACCACTGTGTGTCGAGAACATCAAAACTAGGGGGTTTGTTTAAAGTAATTGAGAGAGTTGTTTGGAGTAGACATTGGCTATCTCGGTGGTGTGCAGTTTTGTGATGCCTAGCTTCTTTTGGGTTCAGTTACGAGTGTTTTTAGCACTACTTAAACGTGTGCGTACCTTGGCTGCAAGTAGGTGGTGATCCGAGTCAATATTTGCACCGCGCAACATACGCACAGCCATGTCTTGAGACATGTCTTCCATCAATTACCACTTGATCAATCTGATTTCTTGTATTTTGATCGAGAGATATCCAGATTGCCTTTTGGATATTCTTATGCGGGAATCTGGTTCCACTAACAACCATGTTTCTTGCCGACGCGAAACTAACCAGTCTGAATGCGTTATCGGTGGTGTCGTTGCTGAACCAATAGCATCTTCTGTTTCTACCTTCCTACCAGGAGACCATTAAACTTAAACATTAAAACGGCACCTACTTGTTTATCGACAAATGCGAACGGCACGGTTTGAGTAGCTTTTACTAGACATGACGATTGACTTGACACTTATAATGAGAAGTTGCTGACGACAACATCGAGGTGGCCGGCAATGAAAGAAAAATGAATTTCTGTAATTTTTTTAGATGACTGGAGCCAGGAGTTGAACCTGGGATCTCCCGCATGGTAGTCATTGGCTTTACATAAATCCAAAGAAAACTAATCACACTATTTTTTTTAAAAAGTTATTCATTTACAGGTTTTGTTTCTTAACATTCATAGAATAATTAAATTATTACTATTTGTCCAAATCTTTACCACGGCCTAAAAGAACAATCCCAGACAATTACTATTTAAATATTAATTCATTTAAAAGTTGCCTGCAATTAAGTTATAACATCACATAATTATAATACTTTACTTTAATTCTTTACTCTTAACTTTAATAAAATACTTCAACTAGAATTAAATGTCGAAATCTTTACAATGGCCTGAAAGAACAATCGGAGACAGTTACTTTTAAAAGATTAAGATTCTAAAGAGATAATTGATTTTTAAGTTGTAAATAAGTAAATAAGCCGCACTTGATCTATTCGGAAGGTCTTTTTTTATCACTCTTTCCAGCAATGCCTTCGGTATCTTGCAAATTTCGAAAGTTGGCTTTCCAGTCTTAAATCGTAGCTGATTGAAGAAAAAAATGCATTCTTAATTTGTTAGGGGGATTAATTTAGAGGTTTTGTTGCTAAACTTTCATAAAATACATAAAATAGAATGACTTGTCGTAATTTTTACCACCACCTTGAAGAGCAATACCCGACAGTTATTTGAAATAGATGATTTCAATTAAATGTTGCCTGCAACATAGCCACACTTGATCTATTCGAGTGATTCATTTAGAGGTTTTGCTGCTAAACTTTGATAAAAGACATCGAATAGAATAAGCTGTCGAAATGTTTACCTTGGCTAGAAAAAGCAATCCCCGACACTAATTTTTAAAGAATAATTTCATTTTAATGTTGCCTGCATCTAAGCCGCACGTGATCTGTTCGGAAGGTCCTACTTTCGTGCACTCTTTCCAGCAATGCAATCGGCATCTCTACAAATATGCAGCAACTGTTGGATTCTAAGTCTTAAATCGCAGATAATTGATCGGCTTACACCATTGACTTCATATAACTACACAAAAAAAAGTCACTCTAATTTTGTTAAGGGCGATTCATTTAAAGGTTTTGTTACAAAAATTTCGTAAAATATTTAAAATAACATATAAATAAGTTAACGAAAGAACAATATGTGACAATTACTAAATGTAAGTACCATCCAAATTTGAATGCAATTACGCCGTACGTAGCCTAGTCTTAGTCTTTCGATCACTCCTTTTATGATTGCAAAACCCCAAAGATCTCAGCAATCAGTTGACAGGTGCACACGTCGTCAAAAAGATTGGTCGTGATTCTTAGACGCACTCTCCGCTTCTGCCGCAATATTCTCTTAACTAAGAGCTTAATACTTAGATCCAAATTTGTAGATGGTATTGACAGCAGTGGGCTGGATTGGTCGATTATGAAAAATATTTTTCACAGTTGTGTTTACTGCAACATTCTTCGTTATCATCTCCATAAGTGTTTTCAATAGATCACACAATAGACTATCACCTTATCTAAGGCCTTATCTAATATAGTAAGGCTCGATTAAGTCTTTGTCAATCTGCACAAAAGTCTTTGTGAAGACTTCGGCAGAAACTCCACAGTCTGCCATGGCTTTAAGTAACATCTACCGTAGTTGGTTGTCGAAGATACCTTAATGGTTGACGAAAAGATGATGATAAGGGTCAATCTGTTCGTCTTGATTCGATACTATTGTCGTACCGTGATTATCTGGTCAGTTGTTGATGTTCAGGTCTAAATCCACACTGGTAATGTCCGATCAAGTTGGTTAAAACTGACCGTAGTCTTTCATTTAACACACTTGACAGGATTTTGTATAAGTAGGTAAAAGACTAGCCTCACGGTTATTGGTTCCCACACTAGTATCGCCCATGTATAGCCTCAGTCATAGGGATGAGAGTGTATATCATTTGATACGAGAAAAAGTGTAACGCATTAAAGGAGACGGAGTGAACCCCTTGTAACATAAGACCAAATTCGTTGGAGAACTTTTTAAAGCGAATGCGCTATGTCCGTCTGTCTGGCTAATGATATGGCTGATGAGCAAAATAACTTGAGCAAACAAACCTTTGGTGATCCTTACGGAAATTAACCAGTATTAATATTTTCCAAAATGTAGATACTGTATTATAAACAGACAAAATTGCTCAACCCCTTCTGATGACTTCCACGCAAAATTTCCTATTGATATTTCTTCTACAATTTACAAACAGATGACTACAAAATTATTAAATATCGTTAAATTAATAACTTTATAATAGTAGGCAAAACCACAGAAAATAGACAAATTTTCGTTACCTCCCATAGAAATGACTCTCATAGTTTGGTCCATCTTTGCTTTTTAAGCACACTTTATTCAGTCAACATTTGCGCTTATGAAAATCTGACTCAGAAATATGGGCAATATTGATCGACCCCTTCTGGTACTTCCTTTTCAGTTACCAGGCAGGATGACCAGATAGGTTCATCAATTTTTGAATACGTTTACACCTTGACCAACATTGTCACAACATTTGCTTTGCCAAACTTCATATTATGAACGACCCCTAAGCTGCCATGGCATTTGTATCCTATTTTTGTCCTTTTCCCAGGTCATGTCAGGCCAAGAGTCACGTCATTGAACATTGATGATGACGTATAATGTGACGGATATGTATAGATAGCTAGATAATCAAAGTGTTACACAGTTACACAGTTCATGGACAATATTTAATTGCGTCCGTAGGCGAACCACAGCAGACAATTTGTAAAATCGTGACAAGAATTTGTGTAAATACTGAACTATGAAAATATATTAGCCATTGATGGATGAATAATACAATAAATAAATGCTATGGACACAGCAAATAAAGTGTTGGAATGTGGCGGTAGTTACAGTGGCAGGGTGGGGAATTTTAAATTGTGTTTGCTTACGTCAAGTGTGGGAATAGTTAATAATGTATTCGTCTACATTAAAATGAAAAAACCTATCGCTATTAATATTATTAAGGCGAATGTCTGTCTGTTTGTTTGTTTGTTTGTGGGACCGGTCATGGCATAATGGTTAGAACATGCAACTACCATAAGGGAGATCCCAGATTCGACTCCTGGCTCTAGTCATCATCATTAGCATTGAAAATCATTCAACCTTTCTCATATTCAATGCCACTTTCTCTTACGTTAGAAATTTAAAACAATATATGGGTATTTCCAGCGGAAGGACGGACGATTTCATAGTTAAAAATTGCTATATTTTTAACTTTTTGTTTCTGTAATCAAAAAATGAATTTGTTAAACTTATATTTAACTATTCTATCGTTGGAAAGTCTCTTCTTTTCAAATCCGCTGAGAAACTTAAAATCGGTTCATATTTAACCGCGTTACTGGCTTATAAGTGCGTAATAGTACAAAAAACCGATTTTTTACCCGTAAATCAAGATTTTGGAGGTTTTGGGAAAATCGAAAAACGCACGTTGTGTAAGTCATAATATTGAATACAACATTTTAAGTAAAGTTTCATTAAAAGAACATTATAGTACTGTCCAAGATCTAGATTTTTTAATACGAACATATTCTTCAAAATATTTGAACTTTTGAAGAAAACTACAAAATAAGAGAAAAAATCGTGCGTCCGCAACTCTAGGAAATACTCATACATTAATTTTATAAAAAGTTGTTGCAAGTGTGTTGTGACTTTATAACTCACGAACGGCTGGACCGATTTGCATACATTTTTTTGTATGCGTTTGGGTGGCGCCCCGGGTGGTTTATATTTACAAATCGGTCCAATTGGGGCGTGGCAACGTCCATACAACTTGAAAATCAAAAGGGCTGTATCTCATGAACTATCAGAGATATGAAGATGAGATTTGGTATATATGTTGTTGGAGCACGACCCCTTTTCAAAAATCGCTCTAACGGCTTTTCTAATAGACCGATAGATACGAAAATTTTACCAAATGGTACAGTTGACCTGTTGATAGTCCCTGGCTATAATAGATTGTGATTGGATAAAGGGCCGTGACAACTCTGATACAACTTGAAAATCAAAAGGGCTATATCTCATGAACTATCAGAGGTATGAAGATGAGATTTGGTATATATGTTGTTGGAGCAGTATTAATTACAGCCAGCGTGGAAGTGGGGGGTGCCACGGCCCCTTTTCAAAACCGCTCTGACGTCTTTTCTAATATACCGATTGTTACAAAAATTTTACCAAGTGGTACTGTTGACCTGTTGATAATCAGTGGCTATATTTGGTTGTGATTGGATAAAGGGGCGTGGCACCGCTGATACAACTTGAAAATCAAAAGGGCTATATCTCATGAACTATCAGAGGTATGAAGATGAGATTTGGTATATATGCTGTTGGAGCAGTATTAATTACAGCCAGCGTGGAAGTGGGGGGTGCCACGCCCCCTTTTCAAAATCGCTCTGCAGGCTTTCCCAATAGACAGATTGATACGAAAATTTTACCAAGTGGTACTGATGATCTGTAGATAGTCCCTGGCTGTATTTGGTTGTGATTGGATAAAGGGGCGTCGCACCGTCCATACAACTTGAAAATCAAAAGGGCTGTATCTCATGAACTATCAAAGGTATGAAGATGAGATTTGTTACATATGTTGTTGTTGCAGTATAAATTACAGTAAGAGTGGAAGTGGACTGTAGCACACCCCTTTTAAAATAAACAGTTATAACTTTCAAAATTCCACAGTATATTGCAGTTCGCCTAGAGATATGAACAGTAAGGTGAGACAGTTTTTTTATTCGCAAAAATTGTAACCAAATCTACGATGAATTGTAAGAAAATGTCACCAATAAACTTTGTGTGTAATATCAATTCCTAGCTCGCGCTGGGAAAGCTTTATTTAGTGCAGAAAACTTAAATTTTGATAGAAGTGTCCTAAAGCTGAAGTCTGTACGCTTTCAATAATCATGGGGCAACGAACGTCACTTCCAAAAGAAGAGCAAAACGGAGTAAATAAACGAAAAATCGTTTTATCTTAAAAAAAGTATCAGCTAGGATTTTGATTCATGTGGATTTTTAATGTACAATTGAAACCCAACAAAACCTCATTTACCGTTTTTGTTGCCATTTTAAGTCAACCAATTCGTCATTCAGGCGAGGTGTGTGAAGTGTGATTGACTTTCATTGAGACTTTCTTTGAAAAATCACCATGTAACGACTACACAAGAACAACGTTTACAAATCTTACAAATTTATTTTCAAAATGCGCGTTCTGTTTGCCCTTTGTGAAGTTTATGGTGCATATTCTCATCCATCTGAGCAGCAAATAGAAGCCATCGACGCTGTAGACGTAAGTGTGACAGGGGACTCGAAATTAACGAACCGACGCCGTTCTCAGCAACTCGGTCTCTGCAAATGCTGAGGAAAGATCTTGGGTTATATTCATATATCCAACTGGTAGAAGAACTAAAACCAGTGGGCGATCAATTGATTTTTTTTATTTATCATATCATTGCACATTATTTGAAGGAGAAATGATTCCAACACGACGGCGTAAAATGCCATACAGCGCGTGAGATCATCACTTTGTAAAGCCAAACGTTGGTGACCGAATTATTTCATAGAATGGTAATACGAGTTCAATACAAAGATAGTATTCGGAAATATTCTTGATCCATGTGAGAAGAAGACATGGCAAAAGAAGTTTTTATGGCTAAAGGCATAAAGCTTCAAACGAAATTTCCATTTTCGGTCAATAGGCGGAGAAGGCATGGCAAAAGTGTTTTTTACGCCCAAAGAGATAGTTAGTATTCAGACGGTTACCGCTACTACATTGAATTTTGATCTTAAACGGAATGTCTGTTTCCGATTTGTAAAAGATATGACTTTGCTGATGAATTTTTACTATCGTCATAGAGCTTTTGATATTTAGAATTTAAAACAAAAACACTTAATTTGTTTACTTTCATGTTAAGGAGTTGCTTGAAATTAGTTACATAAGTTAATAAACTCAACATATCATTATCGAGCTTAAGTACCGTTTTCGAAGTACTTTGTAGACCTAAATGTGAAATATATTACAAGTTAAAATTCAATAGCGAAGCATTGCCGGGCCCACTAGTATATCATATAACAAAAATCAAAATTACTCATGATGTCCTTCATACTAAAAACCTTACAAACTTTACACTTGACCGTTAAAAAAAGCCTATATGACACACACACACTCTTTCACTTCGTTCATGGCCAAACCACAAATGACATTTTCACTGGTAATGGCCACTACATTAAATAACATTTGATTTGTTTATAAATCGTTCACTTTATTTTGTCGACAATGCAAGTACCCCCCAATGGCCCATTCAAGTGACTATTTATATATGACCTTTGTCGCCAACGTTCAATAAACTTAGATTTGTGATGTTGCGGCGCTCCTGCTTGATTTATTTTTAGGCACATATATGGTATGTATGAACGTATATGTACCCAAAGACATACATACATAATACTAAATAAAAAAGGCAGACAATAAAAGCGTGCAGGGACGTCTTAGTGAAGAAACGTAAATATAAAAAGTTGTATTTAAACAAAAAATGCGTAAGTGATATACGAATGAAATTACCACATATAGGGTATTTTATAGCATTACTTTATGTAGTTATAGGCCAAACAAAGAAGCAAAACATCTCTAAGCTGCATATCACCGATATAGCCCTACTCTTACCAACTCTCTCAATTACTTCAAACAAACACCCCTAATTCTGATGTTCCCGACAGCCAGTGGCTGCAAATTGCGCATTCTATGACCACTGCCACATATACCGTACTGTGTTATGAAAATCACGCGAAATGTATGAGGAAAATGATGCTGCATACAGGACAAAACTGCAGCCAATGGTAACGCGCGCAGTGACGGAGCGTTATAACGAGAAGAAGAGGGAGATGACACGCGTCTTCAGGCGAAAAAATTGGCTGTGGAAGAAAAGAGAGAGCCAGGATATCGAAAACTACATGGATAGAGGTGAAGCCCGAAAGTTAAACCAAAAGGTAAAAAGCAAAGGTTTTGGAATTCTGGTCACTGAAATTCAGAGTGTTCTGCAAATATGGAGGGAACACTTTCGATCTCTACTCGTTACCGAAGGCAGCATAAGTGACGAAATCACACCAATCATCGACGATGGAGTAGACGGTCCACCACTGAGGCAAAACCAGATCAGCACGGCGATCGCAAGGCTTACAATTAATAAAGCTGCAAGAGTCTATGGACTGCCGGCAAAGCTTTTCAAAGCCGTCGGCGATGAGCTGGCAACATGCATGCACTAGCTTATAAACACGATTTGGCTCAAGGAATACATGCCGGATGGTTGAGCGTTCTATGTCCTGTGGTCAAGAAAGAAAATCCAAGTGTGTGTATAACAATTATCGCGGAATCAGCCTTTTACCCATCGCATATAAAGTCCTGTTTAGTGTGTTATGTTAAAGGACTAAAGCCCATTCTGGCGAACCTGAATGAACCTTATTCTTAGTGTGGCTTAAGATCTGGTAAATCCACAACAGACCAAATATTCACACCACGACAAATCTTGGAGAAGATGCAAAGACACACCTACGATCTCTTTATCGATTACAAAACTACCTTCGATAGTCCGATACGACAGAAATTGTTAGATGCTATGGCTGAGTTTGATATCCCCGTGCAGATAACAGGAATGCTACCATTGGCCGAGAACTGCGGTATGTTACTACAGCCTTTTCAGGCATTAAGAAGCAGTCGGTAGAAGTGGGTCTGGTTATAAAAGAGGACAAAAACCAAGTTATTTGTTTGTATCATTGGCCGGGGAATGTGGAACTGTAGTAAACAAGACTGGCACGATCTTTAACAAAAGCAACATTCTGCTCGCTTAAGCCGATGACATATTATCATTGGTCGAGGATTGCGGGATGTTACTGCTGCCTTTTTAAGCATTGAGAAGCAGTCGGCAGAAGTTGGTCAGGTGATTAATGAGGACAAAACCAAGTTATTCGTGTGTATCATTGGCCGGAGAATGTAGAACTACAAACAAGACTGAGACCATCTTTAACAGAAGTCACACTCTGCTCGCGTATGGCGATGACATAGATATCATGGCCGAGGACAGCAAATGTTACTGCGGCCTTTACAAATACTGAGAAGCAGTCGGCAAATTTGGGACTGATGATAAATGAGGACAGAACCAAGTTATTTGTTTTAACGAACAAAGAGTCCAATCGTCTGGAACGCTGCGTTACCGTTGACAACTCTAACTTAGAAGAGGTAGCTGATTTGTCTACCTCGACTCCGCCATAAACAAAAATAATAATGTCAGCCTGGAAATCAAAAGACGAGTATTGATCGGCAGTCGCTGCTACTATGTGCTGAGCAAGCATTTTAATGATAAAACACTCTCTCGACGAACAAAGATCTAACTCCACCAGACTCTGATCATGCATGTCTTGCTCTACAGCGCAGTATCCTGGGTAATGACGCAGGCGGATCAATCTATTCTGGGGGTTTTCGGGAGAAAAATATGCGCTGCGTATGAATGGATAAAAATGTTCCAGCTCGAAAGGTCTTCGTCAATAAACTCGATGGGCGCCGTTGGAGTGGGCGACCAAAACTTCTTGAATGGACCAGGTGAAACAGCTGTTATCTAAGATTGGTGTGACGAACTATCTATGGAGCGCAAATGACCCTAGCGCTTGGAATACTTTTCTACGTGCGGCTACTGATAGATGAATTTCTGTTGCTGCTGCAAATTAAGAAGAAGAAGAACATGATACTCGCGTATGCCGATGATATAGATATCATTTGCCGTGGATTGCGGGATGTTACTGCGGCCTTTTCGAGCATTAACAAGCAGTCGGCAGAAGTCGGTCTGGTGATTAATAAGGGCAAAACCAACAAACAAAGAGTCTACTCGATTACAACTATAACTTTGAAGTGATAGATGATTTTGTCTACCTCGGCTCCGTCATAAACAAAAATAATATTGTCAGTCTTCAAATCAAGCGACGAGTATTGATCGCAAACCGCTGCTACAATGCGCTGAGGAAGCGGTTTAATGATAATGCCTTCTTTCGACGAATGAAGGTCCAACTCTGCCAGACTGTCTTGCTCTACAGCCTAGGTAATGACGCAAAAGACCGTAGCTCTTGGAATATTTTTCTACATACGGCTACTGATAGATAAGTTTCTGTTGTTTCTGCCATTAATGAAGAAGAAGAAGACGAACTGGATAACGTTTTGGAGAAAAAATTGGAAATCAAACCACGCTCCTTCTGGTACCTCTCATACCCATCTAGAACAGCCCACTTTTGAAATCGATAAATAATATTAATACAACCAACGCATTCGTGCCCAAATTCTGTATTTAGAAAAGCTAAAGCAGTATAAAGATGCGGAGGAAAAATGTGAAAGTCTAGCCACGCCCTTCTGGTACCTCTCATACCCATCTGATACCGCCTACTTTTCAAATTAATTAATAATATTTACACACCTAACGCGATTGTGCCTAAATTATTTATTATATTGAGCTATAACAGGATAAAGTTAAGGGGAAAAAAACTGTAAGTCTAGCCACGCCCCATCTGGTACCTTCCATACAAATGATCCACTCCGCCTACTTTAGAAATTGATTAATAATATCAACACATCCAACACGATCGTTCCCAAATTCTGAATTTTGTTAAGCTATAAAAGGATATAGTTTTGGAGAATTAATTGGAAGTCTAGCCACGCCCCACCTGGTACCTCCCATACTCATCTGGTACCGCCCACTTTTGAAATCGATTGTCGATATTATTACACCCAACGCGATTGTGCACAAATTTTGTATCTAGTGAAGCTATAACAGGATAAAGTTTTGGAGAAAAAAAATTGGAAGTACTTCCACGCCCCATCTAGTAACTGCTATAACCATCTAGTACCGCCCACTTTTCAAATCGATTGTCGATATTTGTACACCCAAAGCGATTGCTCCCAAATTCGGTATTTCAAAAAGTTAAAGCCGGATAAAGTTTTTAAGAAAAGTCTGGAAGTCTGTCCACGTCCCATCTGGTACTATCCATAAAATGTACCACTCCGCCCACTTTAGAAATGGATAAATAAAAGTTTTGGAGAATATTTGAAGTCTAGTCACGCCTATTCTTGTACCCCCAATACATATTTACCATTCCGCCCACTTTAAAGATGGAGACGCGATATTGCCCAAATTCACTATTTTGTTAAGCCACAACACGATAAAGTCATGGGGAAATAATTTGAAGTCTAGCCGCGCCCCTTCTTGTACCTGCCATACAAATGTATCATTCCGCTCAATTTAGAAAGCGATAAGTAATATAAATGCACCCGAAACAATCGTGCCCGAATTCTGCATTTTCTTAAACTAGGACAGGATAAACTTTCGGAGGTAAAATTGGATGTCCAGCCACGCCCCTTTTTGTACCTCCCATACATATGTACCATTCCGCCCACTTTAGAAATCAGGTAATAATATCAATACACCTAGCGCGATCGCGTCCGAACTCGGCATTTTGTTCAGCTATAACAACAATTTTAAGTCCAGCCATGCCTTTTCTTTTTAAATCGAGTAATAATATCAATACATCCAACCCGATGGTGCCTAAATTATATATTTTGGTAAATAAATATTATGTTTTTACTGAGGGTGAGGGTATATGTAAGTCGGTTTACCCGACTGAAACTTTCTCACTTGTTTTTTAACTCTTACAACATAAAATACACTATTTTGTCCTAAAAAGTCAGATCATAGTTAGAAAACAAAAAACGACAGGCGATAGAAAAATACCAGATTCTATGACAAACCGAAATATAACTTCAACATTTAGCAATCTTAATTGTTTAAATAATCAAATAAATTTTTAAATTTATATTAACATACACCAATAGCTTTATATATCGCACAAACTACAGTCGGAACTAAGTTTATGATTAAAAAAAACCAACAGAAAGCTTTGTATTATATGTCCCAAAACTTTGTATAGCTTTTTTCAAAACCCCACAACGTATGTTAATTAACATTTAATGTAGTCACACACGTAAACAATCGCATTCTCAATTGTAACACTTTGCACATGCCTGTTAACATAACATGCCTCTGTTAAATGTATCTGTATCTTAATGGCAACCACAAAAACAAAACAAGCTTTTACTGCAAAGCATATCCAACTTCGCATTACTTTAGTACTTTCACACACAACACCTGTTAGCACAATTATTGTCACCGCCGCAGATAAATGTCAAAAATCAGTTGTTGGCCGCTCGCTACCGTGCACAGTTGGAAACGTAAAAGTTCTACGGAATAGTTTTTGTATTGCCGTCGTTCGTTCGTTCGTTTGTTCGTTTTGACATGACATCGTGCCGATTGGCTTTCTGCTGCTTAAGCATAGCAAAGTGGCTAATCATTCGGAAATGAAGTTGTACGAAGTGTTAAAGTGAAATGCAAAAATATGGAAAACCAAAGGAAAACGATGGCAATGCCATATTTAAATGTTGACAGCGGAAATTAAGGAAATTTGAATTTTTTAACCGTTAAAAAGGAAAAAAAGAAAGCAAGTCAGCACAAGCAGCTATGGCTTCAAGGATAATAATTCTATTTACCACTCACCTATACTCCAGCAAATGTATGAAATAGTGTGTGTGTATTATATATGCAAATGTTTGTGTAAGTGTGCATAGATTTATGGTCTAAGGCTTAGGTCTGTTTGTTACGCTCCTATGCCATACAAATGTGAATGTATTCAAAGAAGAAGTTGCAAATTTGAAGTTAAATATAAGCGAATTTCTTAAAATGAAATTAGTTCTTGATGAACTGTGAAAAGTGAAAGATTTAAGAGAGCAACAGAAAGAAAAGATGTAAAAAGAAGTTAAATAAAACGTAAACGAAAAAAATATCAAATACAGATAAGATAAGGTGAATTATAACAAAAGAATATATACAAAAAAAATTTAACTAATTAAAAAGTTATCAATAGTCAGAAAAACGCACAAGTGAAAATCTCAACTAATTAAAAGATTAGCAATTAAAAGGTCAAGTGAACGTAAAATGTTGCTAACGGTGTTGTGAAAAAAATATTTGAATTAAAAAAAATATTTTTTTTATAAAATTGTTAAAATAAATAAATGAAAGTAATGAAAATTTTAAAAAAATTACTTAGCTTAACTAATCAAATTAGAAATAACTAAATAATCTAACGTTGTAACTAAAATATTTAAATGTTTGCAAAAAAATTGAAAAAAAAAACTATGAGAAATTGCAAACATTGATCTATGACGTAGAATCACATTTTAATAAACTTGTTAACAAATTTTCCTAAATAAGTAATATAAACTGCTTTAATATATAATAAAATTCAAATTTATAGGAAACTGCAAGAAAACTCGCATGAACTAGTTCAATATTTTTAGAACTTATTAGTGAAAATGTAATAAAAAAATATTATTTTTGATTAGCGAACAAAGATTATATTCAAAAATATTCTGGAAGTTTCCAAAAATATCTTTTTTGGATTTCGTTCATTTAATGATAACTAACAAATTTGGAATAAAGCAATATGTATAATAAAATATTACTGTCGTTATGTTCACAAGTAGCGATCAACTTCCATTTATGTGTTTAAATATTCTAAACTCGAAAAAATTAATTAAAATATGTTTTTCGGCCTTAATTGCATTTCCATCATGCCAAAAATAGTCTTAGTAAAAAAATACATCTGTGGGTCTAAAAATGTTCTGAACATTGTAGTTTTAAGTAAGAGAGATAATTAAGAACATTCATTTTCTATTTCAAACTCAATTTTAGTTCCAAAACCAAAAACTTCTGTCGTAAAAAAGGTTAGACCGAATTTCGAATTTTGTATTTTTTGCAAAACTTTATTTGTTAAAATGACTACTGACGTATTTGAATTTATCGTACAGGAAAAATATTTTAATTTTTTTTTAAATTTGTTGTAATTTAATAATTTTGACTACATTTTGTGATAGAATTGTTCCAGGACAACTGTGTGAACTACATTATTCTTCTTCTTTAATGGCAGCAACAGCAGAAATTTATACATCAGTAGCCGCTTCGTAGATAGTTCGTCACACGAAGTTCAGTTAACAGCTCTTTCATATGTTCTGAAAATCGATAGCCGAATTTGCGTCAGTAAAAACGCCATGAAAGCTGTTGATATCATCAATTTATGTGTATTTACAGAGTGATATGCTTGAAAACATTCCTACTAATTTATGTGGATATATGGGAAAATATCTCTGTACGAGCGTTTGTCACGGAACTCATAAACTCATGAGCGATTTTGTGGAAGATTAATTGCATATTGAAGTGGGTCCACCCGCTAAGAAGCATGAAGATTTCAGTTTGAGGTATTTTTTTAGTTTTGAAATCAGGAAAATCAAAAATTTGAGATATATTTTTTGTAAACCTTCTGCGTATGTTGATATATCATTCAACCAATCTTTCTACACCTCGAACAGCATCCTACTACTGTAAAATATTATGTATATCATCACTCTAAGGGATGAGGGTATATATCATTTGATACGACCCAAAAGTGTAACACATAGAAGGAGTCTCTTTAGACCCTAGGTTTCTTTGAACCAAATTCGATTCATGACTTTTTAAGTCGTTTGAGCCATGTTCGTCTGTCTGTCCGTCTGTCTGGCTGTCCGGCAAGTGCGCACGATAACTTTCGAAAGACGCAACCAAATGTTTTAAAATTTTGCACGAGTTAATATTTCCTCCCATACAAATACATCATTCCGCCCACTTTAGAAATCGAGTAATAATATTAATACACCCAACGGGATCGTACACAAATTCTGTACTTAGTAAAGCTATAAAAGGATAAAGTTTTGGAAAAAAATCTGGAAGTCTAGACACGCCCCTTCTGGTATCTCCCATACAAATGTACCACTCCGCCCTCTTTAGAGATGGAATATTAACAGCAATAAATCCAACGAGATCGGAGCCAAATTCTTTATTTAGTAAAGCTAAAGTAGAATATAGTTTTAGAGAAAAAAAAACTGAAAGTGTAGTCACGACCCATCTGGTATCTCCCATACACATCTGGTACCGCCCACTTCAGAAATCGATTAATATTAGTAATAAACCTAACGCGATCGTGCCCAAATTCTGTATTTAGTAAAGTTCAAGCAGTATAAAGTTTTGAAGAAAAAATCTGGAAGTCTAGACACGCCCCTTCTGGTATCTCCCATACAAATGTACCACTCCGCACTCTTTAGAGATGGAGTAATAATATCAATAAACTCGACACGATCGTGCCCAAATTCTGTATTTTGTTTAGTTATAACAGGATAAAGTTTTGGAGAGAAAATAGGAGTCTAGCGACTTCCCTTACGGTTCCTCGCATACAAATTTACCTTTCCGCCTCATTAGAGATGGAGTAATAATATCAACACACCCAACGTGATCGTGCCCAAATTCTGTATTTAATAAAGCTATAACAGAATAAATTTTTGGAAAAAAAATCTGGAAGTCTAGACACGCCCCTTCTGGTACCTCCTATACAAATGTACCACTCCACCCATCTTAGAAATCGAGTAATAATATCAATTTAATAGAAAATTTTTTGTTTTATTGAGGGTGAGGGTATTTGTAAGTCGGGTTGCCCGACTGAAACTTTCTTACTGGTTTTTAATACATGAAGTGGGCGTCTCACCCTCACCTGATGAATTTGTATGGAGGTACAAGAAGGGGCGGGGCCATGTAGCCCATTTGCCATATCGTAAGTATTTTTGGGTAAATATTAACCCATGCAAATTTTCAAAACGATTGTTGGGTCTTTCGAGTTATTATCGTGCGTACCAGCCGGACAGATAGACAGACAGGCGGACAAATTTTAAACGACTTAGAAAGTCATGAATCGAATTTGGTTCAAAGAAACCTAAGGTCTAAAGTGATTTTTCTATGTGTTGCACTTTTGGTCGTATCGAATGATATAAACCCTCCTACCTGTAGGGCGAGGGTATACAAATAAAACGTGTACAGAAATTACCGTTGGGTGAACTGAATAATACACCCTATGAATGATCTTGTTAAACTCTTGAGGTATTGATGTTAACTGTTTTGTAAATAAATATGCCCTAAAAATATCAAAATATGCTCTAAAAATATGCCTTTAAAATCAACAAAAATCTGCAAGCGCCTTTAGTTTTGCTGCTTTTGCCGTTTTAGCTTTAGGCATTATGTTGACGATCGCAATCGGTAGTTGTTGAATTTTTTTTTTTTATTTTATTTATTTATCGCATGAAAAACAAAATTTTTTTTACAATTTTTTAGGAACGAAACAATAATGAGGGAAAAGGCATATATTTTTTTTAAAAATATGTTCTAAAAATATGAAAAATGCTTAAAAATGACACTTTTTGTAAAAATATGATCTTAAAACCAAAATATGGTAAAATATGCAAAAATATGCTTTAACAAATGGGTGTCAAAAATCTTGTAAGAGTATGAAACATATAAATACTATACCCATTTCTTAATATCTAGTTGTAAAAAAAACATGCATTTGCATATTTTCAATTGCCCTGCTTATGTATTGTTATTTGCCTGCTTGTGCAGCGGTGCTTTTTGCAACGGTGAAAATAAAACCTTCGGTTATATGATAGGTTCCAGAGAAGGTGTGTAAAATTTTTAGGTTATCTAAGGGGTTGTCTATATTTATTATTGTATTAGAGGCGTTAAGCACTGAAAGAGTGAGGAAAGAAATAAAAGACGACTGTTTTCCTTGCAGGTTCTTAGGAAAATATAGAAAGAAAATGAGGCACGGCTAAAAATTGTCCAATCGAGCTCAAATTTTTTGGGAGACCAAATGAAATGTTATTAGCTCAAGCTGTGATAAAAAATCGAGAGAATGTATTTTTTGTAATTACTTCTTTTTTACGTCCTTTTATATGGGTTTATGTAGGGATAAACGCAAATGAACGGCCGTACATACCTAAAATAAACTTGACCCCAACACAAGAAAACTGATGGTGGTTAATAAGTCCGTTTTTGTATTAAGTGTAAGTGGTCAAACCGCGATAACCTATTCAAGTTTGTGTAGTAAGACTTCCTACTACTTGTTATATTGGGTCATTGAACTGTTAAAACAAACATCATTCTTATTGTAAATGAGCCGCTTAACAATTTCGTATTTGATCCATTCTCCGTTACCATGCGTCACTCTAATACTGCATATTGTTTATCGCATCATTTCTATACATGGAAATTTTTCAATTCGCATTCTTTTTTCAGCCACTGTGCGTTATAATAATTTCCGCCCTGGTGTTAAAAGGATAATTACAATTACAATAAAAGTTAAAAAAACACAGCAATCGCTTTTTAACAACGCTCGAGTTTTTTGTGTGTTTATACTCACGTTAAATTAATTATTTATTAATTCTGTAATAAATACAACAAAGTTGTATTGCGTTCGCAACAATCATATTTCATTCTATCCGGTGTTGTAGAACAAAAATAAACAATTAGTTAATAATAAATCGTACGTGTTTGTCATTAAGTTTATTACAACGGATGAAACCAACAAAAACAACAACAAAATATCTAACAAAGTTTACAATTACAACAACAGCAAACTACGTACAGTATTAATGACAACAATGACTGTAATAAAAACAAAAAACAACACAACGAAGACGATGCTAACAAATATTGCGACAACAACAATAGTAATGGAAAACATTTACACACACGCACACAAAATAAATTCATACAAATCATTAGCAAAGAATAAATTGTTGTTAACCAAAAATGAAAAAAAAAAATAAAAAAAAAACACTGAAATTATGGCAAATTTTTAAAAAATAAATTGAAGAATTTCTTGTAACGAAGGGGTAATGGGTTTAAAAAGTGTGGCTGAAGGCGGATAGGTTTTAATTTTTATAAGTGCATTTTTAAGAGTATTAGGCATCTTCAAAGTACATGTAACTTGGCCTAACCTGGTGCGAGTTTCACATCACCACCAATAGCAAGATAATCAGAAGTTACCTCACATTCTGTGTGGTGTAGCAATCTTTATTTTGTCACACAAAAAAATTAACAAATTTAGAATTTCAATAACAAAAATTGTTTAGAAAATATTTCACCTTTTTCCCGTCTCCAAACTAATTCCTTATACAATTTATTGTAGTAATATATATTTTTTTTATAATTTAATTAAAATGCATTGTTTTTCCTTACCGGTGTTTGTTGTTGTTTTATTATACCGTAACAATTGTTGTTACTAATACTAAGTCATTGTTTGGAATGCTGACAGCGCCAACAACAATGTCGATAGTCATGTCCCATTGTTGTTGTTGTTGTTTCTAAATAGATAATTAAATTAACTTATCTTCTAGCTAAGCTAATCAGTGATTTTATTTTTTCGTTGTCTATCGTTTGTCGCATGTTTATCTCATCGTAAGATATATAAGTATTTCTAAGGTTTGCTGTTAATGTTTGAGTGTTTGCACTGCTCTAGCCGGCAAATTTAGCAATCTAGATGATCATGTATATAGCTAACATATCATAGCCTGTATTATTTGATAAACTAGCTCGGCTTGTAAGATGACTAGGTATTTGTGAGATCCCACTTGCATTTATGTCAATGTATATATAAGAGTATTTGAAATATGAATAAAACACTGCTAATAATGATAAATATTTTGTTTACTTAACAGTCGTCAGCTGAAACTGCAGGTCGGCTTTTATGTTAATAATGTGAGATTTTGTTTTAATTTAAAACAAATAACAACTTATTTAAACACAAGTAGCAGCTCAATTTTTTTTGCGGATTAATGCGGATTTGTTAAAATAATTTAGTGTTCAGTGTTTCTCAATTATTTTTAGGAGGGTCTCAGACCAACCTGTTGAAAAGTATTTTTTGTTCCTTATGTGAATTCAGTGGACTTACAAAAAAGATATGTATATAAAATTATGATAGTGAATTCTGTCATTTGTATGGGAGGTATCAGAAGGGATGCATCAAATAGTTTGGTTTTCTAAGGTTTTGCCTCCTATCATAAGATAAATTAACCGACCGATTTTCATTACCCCCAAGTGTCCGTTTGGAAGTTATAGGTGAACTATTAATTATTCAAAAATAGGTCATTTTGTATGGGAGGTACCAGAAATAGTGAACCGATATAATCTATATTCATTTCTGAGTCAAATTTTCATAAGCGTACATTTTACGCAAAATTTGACTAAATTCAGTTAGTACAAAAAGATATGCATGTAAAACTTTGAGGGCCAATTAGGCCATTTGTATGGGAGGTACCAGAAGGGGTGTTGCCAAGGTTTCGATTTTCTTAGGCTTTGCCTACAATTGCAAGATAAATAAACTGACCAAATTCAAATATCGTCCGGACGTCCGTTTATAAGTTATGGAGGAAATATTAATTAACTAAAAATATGTAATTTTGTATGGCAGGTACAAGAAGGAGTGGGGCCATTCGGCCCATTTACGGTATTGAAGTATATTAATATTATATTATTGAAGTATATATTTTAAATAAATGGAAAAAAAATACTGGTTAATTTTCATACCGATAAGTTAAGGTTTACTAGAGTTATCCTGCACATAAGCCAGTCAGACAGACGGACATAGCTCAATCACCTTAATAAGTTTTGAAACGAATTTGGTGTTAAGATAATTGGGATCTAACTCGTGTCCTTGAATGCGTTACACTTTTCATCGTATCAAATGATATATACCCTCATCCCTAAGGGTGATTGTATAATCATTCCTAAGGGTCATGGTATAAATATATAAATTCTTTGTGGTAAAATGAATTGTTCGATTTGATTTAAAATAAAAGTACTTTTTAACACTCTACTAAATACCTTTTAGTATAATAAATTGTACTTCTTGGTACAATCAATCCTTTTTAATATGATACTAAATTCTTTTTAATACAATAAATTGTACTTTTTGGTACAATTAAAGGACTTTTTGGTAAAATAAAAGTACTTTAATTGTGAACATTTAAAGTACTTTTTAGTACAATAAAGGTACTCTGTGGTATAATGAATTGTTCTATTTGTGTACAACAAAAGTACTTTTTAATAAAATACTTAATACTTTTTAGTACAATAAATTGTATTTTTTGGTGCAAAAAAGTATAACATAAGTACTTTTTAATAAAATACTTATTACTCTTTAGTACAAGAAATTTTACTCTTTTGTACCAAGTTTTGTACCAATTAAGTAATTTTTTAAAAAGTGCTTTTATTGAACACAAATAGAACAAAATATAAAATTAATGTAAATTTTAGTACAATAAATTTTACTTTTTAGTACAACAAATGTACTATTTTGTACAAAAAAATTTACTTTTTGGTACAAAAACTGTGCTTTTTATTGTACAAAATATACTTTTAGATAACTTAGATTGTACTTCTTGTGTGTCATATAGTTTTGCCACGCCCCCTTCGCCCACTGATTCACAATAACAATTTTGTCTGCAAATTTGAACCTAAAGCGCCGAGTACTATCTTTGTACCAAATTTTATCTCTTTGTACAATGAATTGTACTTTTTGGTACAATAAATGTACTTTTTGCTACATTAAATCTACTTTTTGCTACACCAAATGGACTTTTTGATATACTAAATTGTACTTTTTGGTATTAAGTCAAATAGTTTGGTACAAAGTTATACTAATATGGCTTGAATGACAATTCAAGACATACATAGGAATCAATGACAATTTCACCGACATTTTCACCCATCAGGTCGTACATGATTGTTTAGTCGACGTATCGCTTATATAGTCATCCACGACAATTCAACCGACATTGTCACCCATCAGGTCGTGCATGATTGTGTGGGCGACAGGTCTTTTGTATAGGCATCAACGAAAATTTGACCGACATTGTCGCTCATCCGGTCGTGCATGACAAAGCGGACACTTGTATGAAAATTTCGTTGACGATTTGTATGGACGGTCCCCTAAATGTCATCAACGAGTTACTATGGTCATGCACCTATCCTTGAGGATGTCTTGCAGACACTTCCTACTGGGTATAGTGTTCAAATACTTAAATTTTTCATAAAACCGGTTTCCGGTTTATTCGAAAAATACCTTTTTCCAACAATACGGTTTTCGAATACATGATGTAGTAGAAAACCGGGTTAACCGGATTCGTTCGGTTTTTCGGAATTTGTAAAAAAAAACAAAATACACAATTAAATTTGAAAAAATATGAATATTAATACCTTTATCCTTAATTAGAGTTTTTGAACAGTATATCCAAATAGAAGTTATTAAGAAATTTTAACTAAAGGAGATAGCGACAATTGTAAGTTTTTATATGAATACGGACGTCATTTCACCTTTTTCAAAATGAGGAGAAACGGTCATCTAGCAGCATTTTTCAAACAAATTTTCGTATTGCCTAAGGAAATATCAATGAAAGCATCCTTTGAGATTTATCCAAAGAATATTGGATAAGCATAAACAATTTTCTATGTCGATTTTCCAAAATTCCCGGGAATCCCGGCCAGTTTTTGTCCGGAATCCCGGGAAGGCGACCGGGATTTCATTACGTTTATTTAATGAGTCAATATAACAATTTTCATAAATCTCCTCATGCAACTCACTAATTCTATAAGAAGCATTCCCATATAAATGTTTGCGATTCTACCATTAGTCGTTGCCCCTTTTGGAGTATTTTTAGCACTAAAGAACGAATTTCTAAAAATGCCATCGGATGTGGATTTGTGCGATTATAGCTCTAGGTGTTTGGATATGAAGCTTTTTTACCCCTTAAAGACAAGGGGTATGAAAAATGACGGGAAATCAAAATCACTACTGGCAATGTTCTGTGAAAATACTCCTTTTTGAAAAACGGGTGAACCGACATCAATATACCGGTTAAACCGGGTATTCGAATTTGACATTTTTTAAGCAATCGGCACACGGTTTCGGGGAAAAAAACCGGTTAGACTGTTTTCGGTTTCGGTTTTGAACACTCTACCCATCACCTTATGCGTCGATAACGCAACGGCATATTCAACGAAAAGATACTTTGATGCACAATCAGAAATGAGAGTCTTATTTGATGTCATGAAGCACCCAGCTCTACTTTTCTCAATCGTCAAACTTTCGTTTTAACTGCGGAGCTTTTTGTCTTAACCACAGCGACTACGTGGCGTCAACGAAGTGGTACCTTACCCATTCGACCAGGAAGTGTAGGTGGAAACGACACTAGGTACCCTGGCCGATCGGAAATCGTCTTTCGACTTATCGGTCAAAGTTTGTAAAGGCATACACCTCTAGTACCTCTTTTTACCATTGTAGAGTCAGAAGTGGTTTACTGGGGTTGTCAACGTTCACACAGCACCCCAAAATGAGTAGACCCCAGGATTTGTTGTAGCATGAAAAGCTCTGCCGCCAGTCCATCTGTTTCGCAGCTTTATTGTTATTAAGCAGTGCAATGTGATCATCACGAAAGATCTCATTTCGGATCGGTGGCGGACAATTTTTAACACTTAAGGTTGTGATAATGAGTGGAGAAGGCACAGCAAACGGCACTGATGATGATGGTTTGGCAACCATCGAAATAGCTATCTGCCCTGCCAGCTGTCAACATAATACATTTCACACAGCTCTTGTAAAACAAATTCTATTAGCGATAATAGAAACAGATCTCAAACCGAACAATGAAAAACATATTCATTTACCAAAACTATTAAAAGTTAAACCGGGGACCGGCCGTGGCATAGTGGTTAGAACACGCGACTACCATGCGGGAGATCGCAGGTTCAAACCTCGCTCCAGTCATCTTAAAAAAAAAAATGTTCTTTAATTGTCAGCTCCCCTCGAATGTTGTGACAGTATTAAGCGTCGATTCAATCGGCGTGTCTAGTAAGAGCTTCTCAAAACAGTGACGTTCGCATTCGTCGATAAACAAGTAGGTGCCGTTAGTTGTGAATCTAAAAATTGAAAGCGTGTTAATTCACAACAACGCGAGAAGCTATCCCATACCTCATTCATGGGGTGCAAAGGGAAATTAAGTTTAAGTTTTATTAAAAGTTAAACAACTAAAGTGGACTTTTCTCATATGACTGCTATCATATATTTAATAATTTTTATATATTATTGTTATCCCATAAACATTTACTAACCATATCAATAAAAAAAATCGCCTGCCTCAATTCCCATTGAAAATAATTAAAACTGATGCAACCAACTATCGCCTGCCAATGTGTCATTCGATTTTGTTTACAACCATATCGGAAAAAATAATATAAATTGTCATATTAATCAATCCACGTGCTAATACCACCGATAAAATGTGATCTATATTTAGTAGGCGAGTATGAAAATATCAAAAAGTCCAATTGGAACGACAGATGATAAAAAGCCGCACATAAAACCACCAACCATTCATAAAATGTCAACCATATTGAAATATTGACAATAATTAACTGCTGCGGAGGGGAGTGAGATGAGAGGTTGGTGAATGAATTGTAAGCATTATTTATGATATGAGTACAGGCAAAAGGCACGGGTACAATATTTAGCCCAAGGTAATTGAGATATCCAATGGCAAAAGGGAAACTAAAAAGGTCATATGTGCGCGCCTATTATAGAAAAAAAACTGAGACTTTTGCACAGTAGCATAAAGCTGATAACCACCGATGATTGTGCGGATTCCTCAGGCAGTAATTAATTAATAATAATTAATTTCTCTGAATGTTGGTAATTAATTGTTTTAATGATGGAAATTAGAATAGGTTGAATGTTTTTAAAACTTTACACCAAAGCTATGTGCAAAGGTTATATATTGACGTATTCAGGTTACAATCGTATATTCTTATCGTCTATGACAATAAATCATTAGAGGAGCTGATACAGTGTGTAGTTTTATATTAATGTAACAAATTGATTAATTTTCTAATTAATTATCTATAAGTTGTGATCTTAAGACTCTGAGCTATAATTTATATTCATCGTTCAATTGAGATTTAATCATAATCATTTAAAATTGTCATTAGTTATTAAGTATCTGTAAATTGTCATGTTAACTAATTTGTTTTGCACAGTAAATCATATGTAACCATGAACTGACACGCAAAGTTAAATTAAACCAATAAGAAGAAAAATGTTATTAATATATTATCTATTACTACTTATTTATAAAATTGGTATTATGAATTGGTTTGTCACGGAAGAAATCCGTCAATAATGTACCGATTTTGATAACTATTTTTTAAAAACCTTACAATTTGCCTAATGACATTAGTGGGGTACTACTCTTTTTATACCATCACCCTTAGGGATGATTATACCATCACCCTTAGGGATGAGGGTATATATCATTTGATACGACCCAAAAGTGTAACACATAGAAGGAGTGACTTTAGACCCTAGGTTTCTTTACACCAAATTCGATTTATGACTTTTTAAGTCGTTTGAGCCATGTGCGTCTGTCTGTCTGGCTGTCCGGCTGGTTCGCACGATAACTTTCGAAAGAGGCAACCAAATGTTTTGAAATTTTGCACGAGTTAATATTTCCCCAAAACGACTTACGGTATTGCAAATGGGCTACATGGCCCCGCACCTTCCGGTACCTCAGATACAAATACATCATTCCGCCCACTTTAGATATCGAGTTATAATAGCAATACAACCAACGGGATCGTACCCAAATTCTGTACTTAGTAAAGCTATTACAGGATAAAGATTTGAAAAAAAAATTGGAAGTCTAGCCATGCCCCTTCAGGTACCTCCCATACAAATGTACCTTTCCGCCCACTTTAGAGATGGAGTAATAATGTCAATAAATCCAACGCGATCGTACCCAAATTCTTTATTTAGTAAAGCTATAGCAGGGTAGAGTTTTGGAGAAAAAACTGGAAGTCTAGCCACACCCCATCTCGTAACTCCCATACTCATCTGGTACCGCTCACTTTAGAAATCGATTAATATTATTAATAGACCCAACGCGATCGTGCCCAAATTCTGTATTTAGTACAGTTCTGGCAGGATAAAGTTTTAAAGAAAAAATCTAGAAGTCTAGACACGCCCCTTCTGGTACCTCCCATATAAATGTACCACATCGCCCACTTTAGAAATCGAGTAATAATATCAATATAATAGATTTTTTTTGTTTTACTGAGGGTGATGGTATATGTAAGTCAGGTTGCCCGACTGAAACTTTCTTACTGATTTTTATTCTCGGTAGTTAAAAAGTTTAATTTTCGGTGGAAAGTTGTTTAAATTCATAAGCATTAGCAGTTTTGTTGTTGTTATCATACTTCTTTGTGTCAATACACATTCGTAGCTCTTGAAGTTCCGTGAGAGCTCCGTGCCTATATATGGGTTGAGCTTTAGAGGCGTCAATTAGGGTGTGGCATTTAATCAGAAAAATTGCGGTTGTGACCAAATGCGTGAGTCCAAAATCATGAAATAGGCTACGTTCCTCTTCTGGATTCAAAAAAAATAATTTTTCGAAACTTCAGCTAGAGGTGTTAGAATCGGAAAACTGATCAAAGGACTTAAGTAAGGATTATGCAATTTAGTGGATTTTTCCGCTAATAAAGTAGATTTCAGCTAAAAAGCCATTTTTAAATATCTTATTTGATGGCGAAAGAAATGGGCGTGGCACTAAATTAGATTTATAAGCATTCTCACGAAACGACTGTTTCCAGAATCATGAAATTTGAGGTCGATGTTTGAAATTTATAGTGGACTTGTGGGCCCGGCAATGCTTGCATATTACCTTATCATACTTTGAAAACGGTTCTTAAGCTCGACAATGATTTCAAGTAACTCCTAAACATGGAAGTTAACCAAGGAAGTTGTGCTTAATATCTTAGGCTCTATGACAATAGTAAAAAGTTCATCAGCAAATTCATATCTATAGTGTCGACATACATATATACAAATTTTTTTCTGTATGTAAGTCGAAAAATCACTTCTTTCATTAATCGAAAATTGAAACAGTCCACCAAAGATCATAATTAAAAATTACGTCTTAAAATTTGTATCTGTAGTAGCGCAAACCGTCTGTATACACTACAGCCCCGACTTGCGTCGTCCCGATTTGCGTCGTTTCGATTTGCGTCGCTTTTTAAACACTGGAAAAATTCGATTTGCGTCGTTACAATTTCAAGTTACGTCGGTCCGAGTTGTGCCATTTTGACTCAGATTTGCGCCGGTTGATTTGCGTCGTTTTGACTTCGATTTGCGTCACTAAAATCTGTTAAATTTATTACTGCATCTATTTCTTACAAATATACATATATGTAAATTAATTTAGTTTTTGTTATGTTGTTTTCTTAATTTATTGTTTCGTTATTTCTTTATAATAATTAAAAACATTTGTTGAAGTAAATGAAAAAAAATAAAAATGTATTCATACTTGTTTTTTTTTAATCAAAAATACAAAATATTTTACTCTGCTTTGAAAATTTTCCCCAATAAATTAAATTTCAGTGCATTTATATAGAAAAAGGTGATTCGATTTGCGTCTTTTCGATTTGCGTAGCGTTTGTTCGATCCCCATTAATGACGCAAGTCGGGGCTCTTGTGTACTTACTATATCTCTGTGGGCGTAAACAACACTATTGACCCCTCCCATTCATCGCAAATTAAAAGTTCGTTTGATGAATGTCAAGAACTACTTGTGTAGCAAACTTTAGGTCTTTGGAATAAAAAACACTTTTGCGATGTCTTTTCATCCCACTGATCAAGAATACAAATTGTGAATATTCTTGTCCGTATTGCAGAATACTCTCTTTGTATCATTTACTGGTATTATCATTTCTTGAGTTAATTTGGTCACCAAACGTTTGGCCTAACAAAGTGATCAAACCATTACTATATCAGTTATAACAGTCCATTTTAAAAGGGGCGTGGCACAGCCTACTTCAACATTGGGTATAATTCATACTGTATCAACAACTTATATAATAAATCTCATTTTCATACCTCTGATAGTTCATAAGATATAGCCTTTTAACTTTCAAGTTGTATGGGCGGTACCACGCCCCTTTTTCCAATCACAACCAAGTACAGCCGAGGACTATCAATAGGGCATCAGTACCACTTTGTACAATTTTCGTATAAATCGGTATATTAGAAAACGCATCAAAGGGATTTTTGAAAAGGGGGTGTGGCACAGCCCACTTCCACCCTAGCTGTATTTAATACTGCACCAAAAACATTTATACCAAATCTTGTATGGGCATTGGCACGACCCTTTATCCAATCACAACAAAGCATAGCCAAGGACTATCTACTGGTCAACTTTACAACGTTGTAAAATTTTCGTATCAATCAGAGCGGTTTCTGAAAATGAGGAGTGTTACCGCCCACTTCCACCCTGGCTATAATTATAACTGTACGAACAACATATGATAGTTCATGAGATACAAACGTTTGAGTTTTCAAGATTGTGGGCTCTTCCATCCGGGTGGGAGCTAGAAATGTTCTAAAGAAATATTCCCCTAAAAATTTAATTAAAGGTCTCCGGAGACATAAACATACCATTAGAAATCGAGTAATAATATCAAAATACCCAGCGCGATCGTGCCCAAATTCTGTATTTAATAAAACTATAACAGGAAAAAGTTTTGGAGAAAAACTGGAAGTCTAGGCACGCCCCTTTTGGTACCTCTTATACAAATGTACCATTCCGCCCACTTTAGAAAGCGAGTAATTATATCAATACAACGAATGCGATAATGCCCAAATCCTCCATTTAGTAAAACTATAGCATGATAAAGTTTTGGAGAAAAAACTTTAAGTCTAGCCACGCCCCATTTGGTACCTCCAATTCCTATCAGGTATCGCACACTTTAAAAATCGAGTAATTATATCAAAACACCCAACGCGATCATGCCCAAATCCTATATTTAGTAAAACTATATCACCCACTTTAGAAATCGCAATCGATCAAATTCTGTATTTAGTAAAGCTTAAGCAGAATAAAGTTTTGGAGAACATATTGGAAGTCTAGGCACGCCCCTTCTGGTAGCTCCCACACAAATGTAAAATTTTGCCCACTTTAGAGATGGTGAAATAATATCAATACACCCAACGCGATCTTGCTCAAATTCTGTATTTTTTTAAGCTATAACAGGATAAAGTTTTGGAGAAAAAATTTGGAAATCTAGCCACGACCCTCCTTGGACTTCCCATACAAATGTACTTTAGAAAAGAAGTAATATCATCGTGTTTTCCGACTGAAATTTATTTTTTATATTTTATAGTTTTTATATACCTTTTTATAAGTAGCAAGACATAGCCCACAAAGATTTTGTCCATCAAATGTATGATGTTCGGAATTTTGAAAGCACAAGTTTCTGATGGATATATTCTTTGAAGTGCTTGATCGATTTCATTAATTTTTTCTTTTAACTGTCAAGAAAGTAAAACATTTTAATACTAAGCCCCTAAAATATAAATTGGAACTATTTTATCAGAAAAATTCATTGCTCAATTCAGCAAATTTTTTTAACAATTACTGCTGAAAACATATCTTCTGTCTTTAAAATTCGAAAATTTCTTAATTCACCTGACCCATTTTTATATAACAATTAGGTTTTGTAAAAAAAAATTGTTTGTAGACCTACAAATATATAATTTATCATTTTTATAGTACTTATGATAGTAAGAAAATTCTATGAAATATATTATAAGTTAATATTCAATAGCGAATTATTGCCGGGCACTTTAGTTTCTTACGAACCGTACCTTTGAAAAACTTTTATATAAACTTTTATATAATCATAACTTAAGTTGGTCAGTATGCATAACATAGTGGTGGTTATTTTTATTTTTCGGCTTTCTCAACATAAACAAACAAACAAAAAAGAAGTTAGCAAATGGTTTCTCATAGTAAATGGTTGTGAAGTTTTTCGAATCTATGCACTCACGAAAGAATTCTCACTTTGTATTGAGATTCTGATACATAAGACTTGATGAACAGTTTGCAATCATTACACAGTGGTCGTCCCATTGGCCAAAAATAAAAAAATTAAGTCAAAATTATGGGTAAAACTGTGGCAACACTATCTCACAATAGATTTTGCTCTATCAAATAACTTTTTGTTTTGCTTTATTCCACCTGTCCTCTCTAAGAATAGCTGCAATAGGTAGGCCATGAAAATAATTTTGTTTGACAGCGTGAGTAACTGCCAAGTGAAGATCCAAAATAAAACGTAAAAACCTCTTTAAAAAAAATTGCTTAAACAATGGAAGAATTAAATATTGTAAAGGACGGTATTTACTATCATTTAAAAAAATTAAAAACTCCTCAGAATGTTGTGTCTATTTTATTAAATTAATTTATTATATCTGCCTGTTTCAGTACTAACTCGTGTGTAGACTTAAATTTCACTTAGAGTTTTAGTTGCGAAGTCAATCGAAGTTAACAACCAAATTTGTTGTAAAATGTTTACCAATATTAACAGATTATTTGATGTAAATTTCAGCTTTGCGGTTTGTTGAGTTACCTTCAATAGAACAAAGCTTACTCACCGTTTTCGGTGTATTTTTTTGATTGTGTACTCTAAGGGAGGTCCTTGAATCCTTTGTCCCACATTGACCAAACTGTAAATTTAGTCATAAATTGATGAAATCAATGGATGTACCGACTTTGGTATGCCTACTATGAAATTTACATCTTCAGGATCTAAGAGAGGTCCTTGAATCCTTTGTCCGACATTGACCAAATTTTAGATTTAGTCATAGATTGATGGAATAAATGGATATGCCGACTTTGGTGTGACTACTATGAAATTTAAATTTTCAGGATCTAAGAGAGGTCCTTGAATTCTTTCATAGATTTTAACCAAATTTAAGAAATTGGTGTCATTAAAAGAGACTGTAAGATGTGCCAAATCTTATTCACCTATGAAAACTCCTTCCGAAATGAATCCGAAACAGCTGTACAGACTGCTTGGTACTATGAGAATATCATTCTGCTAATGCGATTCTTTCTTGAGCTTTTAATAAATTCTTAATCAAATTTTTAATAATCTCGAATTTGTCTTTTTTGTTGGTTTTTACTTTTTTACGACTAAAAATAAAATGGCTAATAATTTAAAAATTGTATAAAATTATAATAACAAATAACACACTATTGTCGTTATCATACGATCCTCACATTACAATGCTTATCATTCACAAACATAATTCCTAGAATTTTGTCTAAAAGTTCACTTGCCATTGTGTTTCTAAGGCTTTAAAATAATTCGGCATAAATTCATCACATTTAAAGTATCAGAAGAAAATGCCAAATATTAAATCAACCCACAGTGAGGGATTACAAATGATTAATGCGTGTTCGATTTTAAATTTAAAACACAAAAATATGTCAAATAATTGATAACTCGGCGCACGTACAAAATGTTAACAAGTAATATTAAAATGTTAGCCTTAATTTGGCCCCTAACGACGACGATGATCAATAAAAACGAAATTAATATTTTAAATATATAACAGCAATAGTTAACAAATATTAAAAAAAAGAATAATAATTTAAAAATATAACAAAAACAACGGAAAAGAAACGCAACAAATAATATAATCAACAAATTAAAACAAATGACACACAGCAAAATCTACAAGCAACATAAACACTTACGATTGGTTAACCATAAAACGGTCAACAGAAAGACGAAGCTTGACAACAACAAAAACTGATAAAAATTTGCCAATATTAAAGTAAAGAAGAAAAAGAAAACAACAACTTTTTGCTCAACAAACGTGTAAAGCATAGCAAATTTTTGCCTAAAAGCTTTAAAATTTAAAATATTCCTATTGGTTTAAAACTTTACACATATTTTTTTTTGCCAATTTACCACTGTGGTCATGCGTGATCTGAGTATAACCATTGTCGAGGAGCATACAAAACGTTTAAGTCGTAATTTGGCTTTGACTCAGACACGCCGTCGTACCATAACCTTTGAAAATCCCAAAGGCAACGAAGTGGTGGAGATAACCAAGCCCAACTGTAAGACAACCATCATAAGACCGAATAAACAAAAGTCTATCTGTACAACAACCACCAGCACAGAGCGTGCACTGCGACCGGCCAAAGATCCGCAAACATCAACAGTGACCACTACAACAGTGGCAGTGCCATATAAAAATTTTAAAATTTGGACAGATTATGATTGTGAGGAAAATCTACAATTGCATATAAAAGAGCAAAGGCAAAAAAGTGCAGCTGCAGAGGGTAAAACAACAGAAATGAGAACCATATGATATTGGGATGAACAAGAGCCACACAAGGATAAAGGTTCTAAATTAATAATAGATTTAAATTGAAGATCTACACACGAAACCAAACAAAAACAAAACAAAAGGAATAACTATTGCTGCTGCTATTAATACACATTCGTAACATGTAAGTATGTACATAAATTAAAAAATGTTTAAAAATAAACACGCTCGGCAAAGGCCTAAAACTTTATCTACTTTTTCTTTCTTTTTCCCGCCCTAGTAAAGGTCATTTTGTCACACATAAGTGTCTAGGTTATAAAATAGCTCCCCTTGGTATTTTTCATACGATGAACAAACCTAATCTATTTAAAAAAATGTCTTAGCGCAAGCAAAAAACAACCTAATGCCCCCATTTAGAAATGACCCGGTTTATTATGGCCCAGTGCTCGTGGTCAAAAGGACAAAGAAATTGAAACAATTGGAAAATGTCGCCTCATGGCATTTGTATTCGCACTCGACACAGTGAGACATTATGCAAATGTCGCAATTGCTACAAGTGACCGACCACTTGAGACCATAATTTATGGTCAACCAGAGGGGCGACAATATAAAGGACAAAAAGAAGGTCAAGAAAATAATTCAATTTTATTGAAAGAAACAGAATGGCGGGAAATTCAGCACAGCTCATGAAATCAAAAAGGAGGGGGAGGTAAAGGGTAAATTATAACATGAGAATAAAGAAACTTAAGGGATAAAAAATTTAAAAAATTGTGAAACAAAAAAAATTACATATTTGAAACGAACAAATTTGGAAACTTAAATATTAAATTTTATATATTTTTAATTTGTTATTTTATTTATGTATTAAAGATAAAAATATAATAGATAGTAAATAATTAAATTATTTAATTTTATTAAGGGGAAACTCACCAGAATGCATAAACAAAAGTGAGAGAAAAATTGTGTATTAAAACATGAGAATAAAAACGCCATATTAACAAATTTGTAATAAAATAATTATATTAACCAGTACAGAAATTTAAGTCAGGTGAACTGACTAATAAATACCCACACCCTATGTATGATATCGTTTAAATCTCGAGTTACTTAATATCTACCGTAAACGCTAGATAGGACTTTCGGTAGTACACTGTGGTGCAAAAATGAGCCAATGTTTTAAACAAAGTATGCAATTAAATATATTTTTTTAGTTTTAATTAAACTATTTTCAAACTTTCTGCTAAATTTAAAATATGAATCTGTAAAATATGTAAAGCAGTAACAAAAATATATCTCACATATCAAGTATATAAAAACAAACCTTTTTTGAAACCAGACCATTGGCACACTTTTGCTCCAAGGTTTTTCTCATATAAATTTAATGATTTATTGTGCCAGCCCCGCTTTAGATATGCCCACAGGTTTTCGATCGAGTTCAAATCTGGACTCTGCGGTGGTTACTCCCTGACACCAAACATCTGAGAACTAAACAAAAGTATACAGGATTAATTATTAAATTTGTATGAGAAAAACCTTGGAGCAATAGTGTGAGAATGGTCCGGTTTCAAAAAAGTTTTGTTTTTATATACTTACAGTTATGTAAGTTATATTTTTGTTACTGCTTAACATATTTAACAGATGCATATTTTAAGTTTAGCAAAAAGTTTGAAAATAATTTAATAAAAACTAAAAAAAATATTTAATTACATACTTTGTTTAAAACATTGGCTCATTTTTGCACCACAATGTATGTCCAGACGTTTACAGACATATGTATGTTACAACTGTAGAAAAGGTTACAGTGCAGGTTGTCGGTGCCACCCCCAAAAATGATAAGTCTTTGCAGAGTTTGAGCACGTTTGGAATATGGTAACCAGTGCCGCTTCGGGCTTTAAGATTTTAAGTTTCTACAGACGTTTGGGTGGCATAACTCATAATTGACTATTCCAATTTTAATGAAACAAAGATACGAAATTAAGGAATTAAAATTCCTTTAATCTGTTCGTTTATAATTTATCTTCATATAATAAATTTATGGGAAAAAAATTAAAAATTTGTCTAAAATATTAAATTTTTGTATATTTAAACACTAATAAACCAGTAAGAAAGTTTTAGCCCGACATACATATACCCTCATAAACATACAATTTTCTAGTATATTTATATTATTACTCTATATCAAAAGTGGGCGGGATAGTATATTTGTATGGAAGGTGCCAGAAGGGAAGGTTAAAAACTGGATGGAAGGTTTAAAAACTATATCCTGTTAAAGTTTTACTAAATACAGAATTTGGCCACGATAGCGTTAGGTGTTTGATATTATTATTCGATTTCAAAAGTGGTATATTTGTATGGGAGGTACCTGAAGAGGTGTGGCCATGTAGCCTATTTCCAATATCGTAAGTAGTTTTGGGAAAATCTTAACTTATGTAAAGTTTCAAAACAATTGGATATGTCTTTGGAAGTTATCGTGCCTACCAGCCGGACAGCCAGACCGACAGTTCGACAGACTGACATGGCTAAAACGACTTAAAAAGTCATGAATCGAACTTAGTTCAAAGAAACCGACGGTCTAAAGTGACTCCTTCTATGTGTTACACTTTTGGGTCGTATCAAATGATATATACCCTCCTACCCGTAGGGTAGTCTTTTACATGACTCACTCTACAGAACCTTGATGCGATGGGTAAAATGCTGATCTCGGGATAGTTGGTACAGAAACATGAATAGCCTTTCTTAAGCACAGGATATAGTACACTCAGATTCCAATTATCGGTCATGTATTCCTTTAGCCAAATCATGTTTATGAGCATGCACATTAAGCCGGGTCGATCTATATGGAGAAAATAAATATATGAATGTTACCGCCTTATATGAACAGTCATATAAAAACATATTCGGGGGTGCAAAATTTTTATTTTTGTGGACGTGGCAAAAACGCCGGATTTGACGTTTTGTTCATAACTTTGTTATTCGCTGCCCGATTCTTAAGTTTAACATATCGTTGAATATGTATAACCAAAAGCTTTGTTAGTAATATAGTTACTTAAAACTATGACGTCTAATTCCAGTGGTTCTCAACATTGTTTTTTAAAAAAACCCCCTAATCATAAAATATTCTGATGCAGATTTGAAGCCCTGTAGAATAATTGCGAAATAAACGTCACTTTTTCTTCATAAACAAAAAAGTTATGCTCAACAAAAGATTTCCTCATGCTCCGATATGGCATTAAGCGTCATCATACTTAATTCACATTGGTCGCTACAAAATCTTTGAAAGTTCTTTAGTTAGACAGTATTCCGATTATTTGGTATCTTCGATTATTGATTTTTATTTGTTTGAACTTTTTTTATTCATCAATTGTTCACGTTTTATAACAAACGAATGTAATAAAAATAAACAAATGTATATTTCGAATTATCACAGAGTGCATACTAAGGTGGGTCGCACTTCATACAAATAAAAAAAGTTTTGCCGGTCACCCCCTAGAATAAAAGATAATTTAAAAACGAATTCAAAAAAATTTTTATTTTTTTTTGTCACGCCCCTTGACCCCGCGCATTGGGTTTTTTGTTTCCTGTGTCTCCATTTATAGTCCTATCGTAATGTGTGATATATCAATGTTTTTGGACTGACAACAGCTACATTTTCTTCTCTGATCACTTTTGACTCCGACGTCAAGTTCTAGAAGTTTCTACCGGAATCTCGATTTTTACCCCCCTAAGTCAAACTTTTTTTGCAACGATAAAAAAGTTTTTTAAATTCCATGATATATTCTCTTTTACCGTATATATTTTTATTCATAAACAAAAAAGTTACAGTGGTTTAAAACACAAAATACGACCACGCCAACTTTAGCGACGTCAAATTGATTTTTTTAAACCTCTGTAACTTTTTTGTTTATGAATAAAAATATATACTATTAAAGAGAAAATATCATGGAATTTAAAAAACTTTTTTATCGTTGCAAAAAAATTTGACTTAGGGGGATAAAAACAGAGATTCCGGTAGAAACTTCTAGAATTTGACGTCGGAGTCAAAAGTGATCAGAGAAGAAAATGTAGCTGTTGTCAGTCCAAAAACATTGATATGTCACACATTACGATCGGACTATAAATGGAGACACAGGAAACAAAAAACCCAATGCGCGGGGTCAAGGGGCGTGGCAAAAAAAAATAAAAAATTTTTTTGAATTCGTTTTTAAATTATCTTTCATTCTAGGGGGTGACCGGCACAACTTTTTTTATCGACCCACCCTAGTGCATACATGTACTGACTTTTTAAATCAATATAACTTTTTTGTTTATGAAGAAAAGTTAACGGTTTTTTCTCAAATCTTTAATAGTTTTTCAAGGCCTTCAAATCTACATTAGAAAATTGTATGCACATGCCTTCCATCAGTTACCACGTGATCAATCTGATTTCATGTATTTTAATCAGTGGATATCCAGGTTTTCTTGTGGATATCTATATGCGAAAATCTGGTTCCACTCACTACCATGTTTCTTGCAGACGCGAAGCTAACTAGTCTTTACTTCCTTTTTTAGAACTAAAACTTCCACAACAATTTTAATGTCATGTGCAGGGCAGTGGTCATATATCTCCTCCATGCGCTCATAGAATGCATCTTTAATGTCATCGTCTTTGTCTTCCGCCGGGGCATATACCCATATCAGCTTAATGTAAAATTATTTCGCCCGGATGTGAATAGTGGCTATTCGGTCACTTACAGGGTTAATCCGCGAGTGTCGAAGTCTCTTGCCGACTATGAAAACACATCCAAATTCGTTTCTTTATGCATGGCAGCTATAAAGGATGTCACAGTTCTTTCGTCGTGGGCATCCCTGGCCCGTCCATCTCATTTTCTGTATGGCGGTGATGTCAGCCTTGTATTTGTTGAGGACATCCGCCAGTTGGATATAGGTACCATCTCTGCCTGTGTTGAGCTTCAGTAACTTCTGTTACCTACTTCCTAAGACGCATCGGTGGTAGCATACCGATTTGGTTACTCAGCATTGCGCCTTCTCACATTTGTGATCTCTCAGACGTTGTGAGCTGCTTGGGAACCTCCAAAGAGAGCTTCTGGTTATTCCCGAATGAATAACAATCGATTGGACTGAAATTATCTGGCATAACCCGGTTTTTAATAAAACAAGTATTGGAAATTGAATTGTGGTTAAAATGTAGTTTTCGCATGAACCTGAAACCGGTTTTCAAAAAAATTCAAGTTATTGAACATTATAGTTAATTCTAATTACAATCCCATAATTTATAAAATTTTGAACGCTAGTAAATTTTCATAAAAATAAGTGAAGGTTTATCGTATCAACCACGCAGACAAGAAGATGCTTTAATCGTCTTTAAAAGTCCTAAAACAAATTTAATCTTAATATAATAGGGGCCCTACTCAGCTCCTCTAATGCGTTACAATTTTTCCCGTATCAAATGATATATACCCTCATTCCTAAGTGTGGGGCTATAAATTTTTTTGGAAAAAACATTTTGTGGCAAATCTATATATATAAAAATGAAATGGTCCACGTATGTCATACCATCACTTGCGAACGGCTGGAGCGATTTGGCTGATTTTTTATACCCTTCACCATGCGCATGAACGGAGTGAAGGGTATATTCATTTTGTTCTTCCATTTGTAACGCCCATAAGGAGGCGTGGTAGGTATAACAATATATATATATAAATGATCAGCATCGAAATCTGAGTCGATTTAAGGGTGACCGTCTGTCCGTCTGTCCGTCTGTCTGTCCCCGCGATTACAGCCGCAGTTTATGTTATATCGAGCTGAAATTTGGAATGCAAGCTTCTATCATCAAAGCGGAGGTTAAGTTCTAAGATGAGCCCGATCGGTCAAAAACTACTTCCACCTCCCATACAAACTCCCCCTTTTTGGGGTCTATCCCTGCGGTTACAGCCGTAGTTTAAGGGGAATCAAGCTGAAATTTTGTATGCAAGCTTCCCAACACTAGGCGGAGGTTGAGTTCTAAGATGAGCCCGATCGGTCAAAAACTGCTCCCACCTCCCATACAAACTCCCCCTTTTTTGGGTATATCCCTGCGGTTACAGCTGTAGTTTAGGGGCAATCAAGCTGAAATTTTGTATGCAAGCTTCCCTACACTAAGCGTAGGCTGAGTAGTAAGATGAGACCGATCGGTCAAAAACTGCTCCCACCTCCCATACAAACTTCCCCTTTTTGGGGTCTTTCCCTACGATTGCAGCTGTAGTTTATGGGCAATTAAGCTGAAATTTTGTATACAAGCTTCCCAACACTAGGCGGAGGTTGAGTTCTAAGATGAGCCCGATCGGTCAAAAACTGCTCCCACCTTCCATACAAACTCCCCTTTTTTGGGTCTATCCCTGCGGTTACAGCTGTAGTTTAAGGGCAATCAAGGTGAAATTTTGTATGTGAGCTTCCCTACACTAAGCGGAGGTTGAGTAGTAAGACGAGCCTGATCGGTCAAAAACTACTCCCACCTCCCATACAAAATCCCTCTTTTTGGGGGTATCCGTATGTCAGTCCCCGCGATTACAGCAGTAATTTAAGAGCAATCAAGCTGAAATATTGTTCGCAAGCTTTGCTGCTCTCAATCGAGGTTGAGTTCTAAGATGAGCCCGATCGGTCAAAAACTACTCCCACCTCCCATACAAACTCCCCCTTTTTGGGGTCTATCCCTGCGGTTACAGCCGTAGTTAAAGGGGAATCAAGCTGAAATTTTGTATGCAAGCTTCCCAATACTAGGCGGAGGTTGAGTTCTAAGATGAGCCCGATCGGTCAAAAACTGCTCCCACCTCCCATACAAACTCCCCCTTTTTGGGGTCTCTCCCTACGATTGCGGCTGTAGTTAAGCTGTAGTTAAGCTTCCCAACACTAGGCGAAGGTTGAGTTCTAAGATGAGCCCGATCGGTCAGAAACTGCTCCTACCTCCTATACAAACTCCCCTTATTTGGGTCTATCCCTGCGGTTACAGCTGTAGTTTAAGGGCAATCAAGCTGAAATTTTGTATGTGAGCTTCCCTACACTAAGCGAAGATTGAGTAGTAAGACGAGCCTGATCGGTCAAAAACTACTCCCACCTCCCATACAAAATCCCTCTTTTTGGGGGTATCCTTATGTCAGTCCCCTCGATTACAGCAGTAATTTAAGAGCAATCAAGCTGAAATATTGTTCGCAAGCTTTGCTGCTCTCAATCGAGGTTGAGTTCTAAAATGAGCCCGATCGGTCAAAAACTACTCCCACCTCCCATACAAACTCCCCCTTTTTGGGGTATCCCTACGATTACAGTTGTAGTTTAAGGGCAATCAAGCTGAAATTTTGTATGCAATCTTGCCTACACCAAGTGGAGGTTGAGTAGTAAGATGAGACCGATCGGTCAAAAACTACTATCACCTCCCATACAAAATCCCTCTCTTTGGGGGTGTTTGTATGTCAGTCCCCGCGATTATAGTAGTAATTTAAGAGCAATCAAGCTGAAATATTGTATGAAAGCTTTTCTGATCTAAGCGGAGGTTGAGAATCAAAATGAGACCGATTGGTCAAAAACTACTCTCACCTGCCATACAAACTCCCCCTTTTGTGGGTTTGTCCCTGCGATTGCAGCTGTATTTTAAGAGGTATGTAGCTGACATTTTGTACGCAAGATTCAATATCTAAGCAGAGGCTACTTTCTAAGATAAGCAATGTTGGTCAAAAACTACTCCCACCTTCCATCAAACTACCTTTTTTGGGGTGTCCGCGTAACTGCCCCCGCGTTTATAGCCGTAGGTTAGGAAATATTGGGCTGAAATTTTATTTGCAAGCTTTAATCCTATAATAGGAGCTTACGTTGTAAGATGAGCAATATCGGACGAATACTTCTCCCACCTTCCATACAAACTTCCCCTTTTTGGGGGTGTCCGTCTGTATGTCCCTACAATTTATGAGCTTTCGGGCTGAAATTTGGTATGTAAGCTTCTGTCCAGAAGCAGAGGTTAAGTTCTAAGATAAGCATGATCGGATTTAAACTACTCCCACATCCCACACAACTTCCCATTTTTGGGGAGTTACAAAATTCATAAAAATAAGCTCCAACTCACCAACTCATAAACTTATCGGTAAATGGAATACAATCGATACAACATTACTGACAAAATGGATGTGTGAAGCTAGAAGTAACATCCACTTCTCACCAACTCCCCTGTTTTGTGGTACAAAGTTTAATAAAATATAGTTGTAGTGCAAATAACCAGTTTTACCACCATTTATACAAATGGTGAAGGGTATCTGAGCTTCGGCATAGCCGAAGATAACCGCCTTACTAGTTTTTTATTCGATTCGAAATTTTCCGTAGATTGTTTGTGTTGAAAAAAATCAAATCCAGGTGGCGCTAGGGTGGATTTATATCGAAAATTTGAATGCATGTACCAATTCAACTGAAATTTAGAATGGATATTCATTTGATCATGAGAAAACATTTTATGTACAAATGGACCCGGTAAATGGCACTGGGGTCGGTTTACAATCAAAATTTTAACGAATGGGCCAATTTAACTGAAATTCAGAATCTATGTTTGTTTGATCATCAGAAAAAATCGTATGTACAAATGGACCCGGTAGATGGCGCTAGGGTGGATTTATATTGAAAATTTGAATGCATGTACTAATTTAACCGAAATTTAGTATTTATGTTTGTGGAACCTTGAGAAAAAATTGTTTGTATAAATTGACCCGGTAGGTGTCGCTAGGGTGGAATTATAATGAAAATTTTTACAAATTAAACAATTTGACTGAAATTTTGAATGTATATTTGTTTTATTATGAGAATTTTTTTTGTATATAAGGGGTTGAATTATTTCGAAAATTTATATCCATTGTCCGATTTTACTTAAACTTAAAATATATGATTTTTTTGACATGAGAAAATTTTTAATGTATGTTTGGAACCAGTTGCCGGTGTTTAGCTTATGACACACTTAATTTTTGGAATGTCATTTAGTCACTTTTTTTTAACATCATAGTTATTCAGAAGTCTATATATAAAAAAAGATGTACATTTTGATGTCACCACTAATTGTTAAAACGGTTGACCCCATTTGTCCCAAAATTTCAGTGAAAGTTTAGGATTAGCTTTAGATGGTCACCCAGACCGCAAAAAGGCTTAAAGAAGAATGACTAACTTTTATAATGGCGCACTTCCTACAGAATTAAAGAGCTTCACAAAGTGATTTTTCCCATTTCGAAATTTTAGGGGACAATAACGAAAATAGGAATAACTGTTGGTATCACCCAGACCATACGGTTAATGGGGTTGCTGAGCCTCATGAAGGCATTTTTCGAAATTCGTACTCCTTGGGATAAAAAGGTACAATCACATAGTACACCATCGCAGAAAGTTATATGTGAGTCAATCGGCTTAAAAATGTGGTTGGTTTTAGAATATATGCCTATCAATAAGTAAGTTTTCATCACATCATGGACGACACTGCTGATCCGTTTTAGCAATTCTTATAATAATATATAATAATCTTTAAGATATATGAATAACAGAATTTGTCCGGGAAAACATCGCCCTTTAAATTGAAATATTTTAGAGGTCAAAAAAATAAACCAATCGTTTTTAGATTTCAACTACACTCAACATATTTTACAAAAATTTGGAGGCAGGACGAAGTCTGCCGGGCCAGCTAGTTTTTTATAAATATTTGTTACATAATTAAATTAATGTATAATATATGAAAATTTCTGTAGCCATAAAGTTTTTTGTTAGCATTTTATGTTCTCTTTATTGTTCGTTTATTGTTTTTTACAAACGATATCATCATCGCCTAACCCGGCACGGTACAATTCACACACGTTCGTCTGTCGTCCGCAGTTTTTTTTTAATTGTATTGATGTAATCAATTATGATCTCTGTGAGAATTGATTTGCCATCACTCTCTAATTTCTTAATAGACTTTTTTAAACTCTGTAAAGAATTGTGCTTTTGGGGTAAAAGGTAGGCAAATAACATTTGTTGCTCCTTTCCTATGTTGTACAATCTTTATGATGATAGGAAAATTTTTGGTGTGAAACCAAACTGAAACGTTTCTCAGCAACAAGTATCGCATATGTATGGAAAATTCGTTATATCAACCCTTGCAAATTAGCGATATGTTTGTGATTATTTGTTGAGCGTTTGTATTCGCAAGCTTTTAGTAGATTTCAAATGCTGGAATGTTTGTATCAGCTCAATTGTTGCTAACGCCAGACAATGGCTAAATATTTGTTATCTGGCCAGCTGGGATGCAGAAATCGTAGGTTGGTGGTGTTAACACAACTGATATGTGAACGACAATAACAACTACGAAAAATTTAACTAACTAGCTAAATAAAAGCGAATACCTCCTCAAACATTTACTTTTAAAGGTCCTGCAGATTATATTAGAATCAAAAGATAAAAAAACAGGAAACAGTTGGAAACAGGTCTTTCGGTTGTAGGGCCAGAAGAGACATAAAGCAAATATGTAGTTAACACAGTACAACATTTTTCAGCTTATTGATTTTGGACTCAATTCTGAGAACTGCATGTGAAAGTAGCCCCAAAAAGAAGAAGTTCTGCATCATTCGTTTTGTCAAGTTACATGCCATAATAATTTAATATCGATTTGAAGTTAGTATCGTATAGTCACGTTTTATGCTCTTTTGTTTGACATAACTCGAGAACCACTAGTCCGATTTAGCTGAGATAAATTATAAAAAATTAAGAATTACAATTTCTTTAATCTGTTCATATAAGCAACAGTTTCACCTTTTCATTCGTAAAATGGTTTTGAACTAGGTTTATTTTGTTGCAGTTACAACAAAACTATTGTACTCCGTGGCGTATGATTTACGTGAAATATTACTTATGATAATCATACGCCACCATATAACAAAAGAGCCTAAAACGTAAACGCGAATTCCCCTATACGATACCTACTAACTTCCAATCGATATTAAATTATAATGGTATGTAACTTGACAAAACGAATGATGCAGAACTTCTTCTTTTTGGGGCTATTTTCACGTGCAGTTCTCCGAATTGAGTCCCAAAATCAGGTGTTGTACTGTGTTAGGTTTCAACCGTCTAATGTAAAAGGTCAAATTAAATTTTACTGGAAGTCTAGTGTACCAAAAAGCACTTATGTTTTCACCATAAATCATTGTGATAGAAAATCTTAGTGTTGAATCTGTATCACACGTTATACCTACTTCAAATTTGGATGGAAAGTATGGAAAAATTATCTGCTTCCTTCTTAAGATAAAAACAATGTTAAAATCATTTGCGATTCATCCAAATCCCAAGTACTTCTGGATCAGTAATGTAGTACTTCTATGTAAGCTCTTAGTTTGTTTTAGACATTAATCAATGCCTTAGCGATTTAACTATTTTTGGATGTAAAAATATTGGATTAAAAAATATAACACAAATATTTACTCTCTGGCTAAGTTTGACAATATTTTGAGGTACATACACCTTTATCATCTAGGGCCATACTGACATCTTATTATTTATTTACTTCAATATGTTCCCCCTCTGTTTCAATCCATTTTTTTTCTCTCTTGTGTTACAGACAAGTTGATTTTATGTTACACATTTTATTGTTGTACATGTGTAAATAAATAATTAGCAACTAATTATTTACAGATATCTATTTGTCTCTATGCTGCCATATTCTCTACTCTCTGACAACATCTACGAGTAGTAGTGTGACTAAGTAAATATTATTGTTTTTCTGGTTCGTTAAATATAAAAAGTGGTAATGTTTAATGGGGAGTACAGAATTATATTAAGAACAGAGTACTTTCGATATTTGTGGATTAATAATAGGTACTAGTAGACTTCATAGCATAACATGACATGACATCCTTTTTAATATCGGTCGGACCATACCCACTTTTACTCCCATGTTAAGAATGACCTACTGGCCCTAGGATGGAATATATTTAATTTTGAGAAAATCGATTGAGGTTTTTTTTAAGCCGCCACAACATAATCACAAGGGATCCTTGTCCCATTAGAAGAATAACAATTCTCCCAATCTGGTATCTTTCGAGATTTATTATGTTCGATGTACTTTCCTCATGTAATTTTAAAGGTTATTAGCAAGTATTTCCAGAAGTCTAAAATCCTTGATTTTTTACTCAGGCTTAAATCGGCGGAGTAGATACCGTAGAAGACCCTATCATCCAATTTGGACTCATCAGTTAAGATGTTTAGTGGTCCCCAAATAGCGTTTTCGTTCCCTATCCACTCCTTTCAGGAGAGCATTCTGGTTTTGTAGAGTATATACGATTCCCCTGCATTAAGCATTCAGTCAGTGAAATATTGAGTTGGTTTAAGAACCTTCAGTAACCGAAAGATGGCCGCCACCTTTTTTATCTCGTTTAGTCGTATGACTGATTTAAAAGCAGAGCTTTTGCAGTTGAAAACAGGTGGTAACATAGTAGATTAAGTGTTACGTAGAGTGCCGGCAACTAGGAGACAGGAGGAACGTTGAATACGATCCATTTGGCGGAATTTGCTCTTTTTGCTGAGGGCATACCACCAGACTATGGAGCCATATTGTAGTATTGGCTTCAATATAGCATCGAAAGTGTTACTTTGGGTTTGAGTCCCCAGTTTTTCCGAATAGCTTTCCTGCATGTGGCTAAAGCTATGAACACCTTGTTGTATCTGCTTTCTATGTTTTGCCTTCAGTTGATCTTCCTGTCCAAAATGAGGTTAATGTTCGCCATTTCGCAGAGATAAACTTGTTTGTTGCCCAGATGGATATTGGATGTAGTGGGCGGTTTATGTTTCAGGTGCTGGCGCACCAGTCTGCCAGGAGATTGATATAGTCTTGCATCTTCCGCTCGAGGTATGGTAGTCTCTTCCACGAGACTCTGAGTACCAAGTACTGCCGTACGCGCACTCTGCCACCGTGCATATTTTCGCCTTCAGCTGTTTGAGCAAGCTATATTCTACAGTAGCAATAATAATACTCCTCCTTTTGGGGTAGCTCTTGTTACCTATCTAGTGGGGGTGTGTTTTCCGTACCCGTTCTCCACAGTAGCATATTGCGAATCAGTTTGCTTATGAGTGAGTTGATCTGTAAGCTGTTGAGCTGTGACATTATGCTGAGGGGTTCGATATTGTTGAAGGCTTTCTTAGAGAAGGCTTAGTCAATCCCGGACCAGTAGGCGTTGAGCCTGTTGATCCATCCCGTTCTCAGTTGTATCAGAAAAACTCTTGTTTTCCGCGGCAGGTTTTTCTCTATTTCAGCTATGAACGGTGTACGACATTCCTGCGGCAACCAGAAACTGCGGTATTGATGGCGTCTCTATGAATGTAGTTTAAAAGCTGCTTTATACGAGGTGCGATCTAAGGGATTCTGCAAATAATTTCATATGCACTCCACGAATGCACGAACGGTCCTTTCTGACATGCCGTGGGGTAGCGTCCAACTTTGGGATGACTCCTTGTAGGGCGGATGTGATGGAAGAGTGTGGTGTGGCCTTCGTCAAGTCCACTAAAATTGCCCTATAGTCTACGAGTTGATGTGTAAAGGTTTTTCTGCCTTCAGGATGATGACCACCTTAGCCGATATTTATCTTATTGGCAGGTAGGGCAGTTTCTACACGGCAATAGTATTTCATGGGCTGTCAAAGTTCGGCGGGTATAATATCATACGGACCGGGGAATTTATACAGATCAAGTCTGTTGATGGCCTCTTTAATCGCGTCTTATTAAATGGATGGTGTTTAGTCGCAGAAATTTATACAGATCAAGTCTGTTGATGGCCTCTTTAATCGCGTCTTATTAAATGGATGGTGTTTAGTCGCAGAAATTGGTTAAAGTGGCAGTTGCCGAATTAAACTCCCACTTGATAGTGGGTGTTCGGTGAAATATTCCAATATTCCAGTCCATATTTCATAATTGTTATACCCTCACCTTACGTGTAGGAGGGTATTTATCATTTGATACGACCCAAAAGTGTAACACAGAGAAGGAGTCACTTAAGACCCTATTTTTTTTTTTAAACTAAATTCGATTCACGACATTTTAAGTCGTTTGAGCCATGTCCGTCTGTCTGTCCGTGAAGACAACTTTCGAAAGACGTAACCAAATGTAAGAGCATAAAACGTGACAAATTTCCCTATACGATACTTACTAACTTCAAATCGATATTAAATTATTATGACATGTAACGACAAAACGAATGATGCAGAACTTCTTCTTTTTAGAGCTACTTTCACTTGCTGTTCTCAGAATTGAGAACAAATCAATGAGCTGAAAAATGTTGTACTGTCTACTGAGTCTTAGTCATCAAGTGTTTTTGTTGGACCAACAAGTAGTTTAATTGTACTAATATGTAATTTTAATGTACAAAAAAGTACTTATATTGTACTTAAAAGTAAATAAAACTTTAAATGTTTTTGAAAATACGAATATTTTTCTTAAGTTCAAACAATTGTAAAATGCAAGTGTAATTCTATTATCAAGTTCCCCACTGTGCCACTTGGCTAACTAATTGCCCAGTATCTATTAACTGTTTTTAAATATTTGAAAAATTATCGTTGAAATGATTTCCGATTTACTCACACAGAGTAATAATCGATAGCAGGGCTAACAAAACTCATTAAAAAAAATACAAAATAAATCCAATTGAAATTTGTTGATTTGTTTAACATTTAACATTTGTAAATATTTCCGCTTTCACTAGAAGTACTTGCATTTTAGCATATAAACAATAACTTTTGTTTTTGTTTTTTTTTTTTTCGTGTGTAATTTTCTCCACAACAATAACGTCACAATTCAATTAATTATATGTCAGGTTAGCCTATTGTTAACACACACCGAACTTCGATTTTCTGTTAAACATTTAATCATAATTCATGGCAAATTGCGTTTTGTTAACGTCACGTCATCACTGTGTAAATGTTAATAACACATTTAGCAAAAAAAATAAAAATAAAATAGCAATATAACTGTATTGTTGTATTTGCCCACAAAATTGCAAATTAAAAAAACATATAGGAAATTTAAATGATAACAATGGAGATGATTTTTTAGCTCTGTATTGTTTATGGTGATTTTTCAATAAACTAAACATTGTGACGTTAAAGGAACAAAAAACGAAATGTTTTAATTTCAGTGAATTTGCACAAAGTAAATAATAACAACAATAATAATTGTAATATATTAATTGAGTTTTTGTTTCACAGCCATAACTATGTTGAGATATGATATCATACTATGTGATTTTTAGGTATTTTTTTTATTTATCAAAGATCTAATTGACACCTAAAGACCTTGAAAGTGATGGGCGGGTGGTTTTTTTTTTCAATATAAACAATGAAATAAACTGTGAAACTGGGCATTAACATTTAAATTAAACGTTTTTCCAAATTCCTTGGTTGTTATTAATAAATCCATGAAAAATTAAGTTTAATGCCATGTTGCCCTGTGCCAAATACCAAAGTTAGCATTTTCTATTCCCTTCTTTTCCTTTTCATTTCCTTAAATTTTCTTTAACTCACCGTGACATTTGATTTCCGTTTTATGCCTTTTTCCATATGAATTACATTTGTTTCTTCTTTTTATTTTGTTCTCAAAACTAGTACAAATCACCAAGGTCAAAGTTCATTTAATTAATGTTTCTTTAGTTGCTAAAGAGAAAATAGTTTGACAGTAGTCATGACATTGATAAGTTTTACACCACTGTACACAGTTTTGTTGTAGATTTTCTAAGCTAATGTAATTTGTGTTTCATATATATTTTTTTGTTGTTTTCTTTTTCAAACATTTTGAAGTTTTACCTTCAACTTAGGCACAAATGTGTTATTTAGCATTTAGTTTTTACACTTTATTGCTAATTTATTGCATTGTTATTTACAATAAATATTGAACAAATCTCTATCGGTTATACAAAAAGAAAAAAGACGAAAATTCGACATGAGTATGAAAAACAATTATAATACTTTTTTTCTGATGTAACCTTATACATGAGTAAGCAGAAACGAGGGTAGTGGAGAAAGTAAGAATTTCTATTGTGAATGCTGTTGTCTTCTATTTATTTAAAATTTTAGAATATTTAGTATGTAAAATTTGATAACAGCTCTTTCACCTGGTCCATCCATCGAAGTTTTGGTCGCCCCCTCCTGCGACGCCAATCGAGTTTATTGCCGATGATTTTTCGAGCCGTAGCATTTTCGTCTATTCGTACAACGTATTCAAGCCAGCGCATTCGATTTGCGAAGTATATTTTTCTCGAAAACTCCCAGAATAGATTGATCCGCTTGTGTCATTAGCTAGGATTCTGCGCTTTAGAGCAAGACAAGTAGGATCAGTGTCTGGTAGAGTTGGATCTTTGTTTTTCGAGAGAGCGCTTTGTCATTAACTCGCATGCTTTGCGCATATTAGCATCGGTTTGCGATCAACACTCGTCTCTCGATTTCCAGACTGACATTATTATTTTTGTTTAGGGCGGAGCCGAGGTTGACAAAATCATCTACCACTTCAAAGTTATAGTTGTCAACGTTCACGCAGCATCCCAGACGAGCGGAATCTTTGTTCGTTGAAACGAATAACTTGATTTTGTCCTCATTTATCACCAGACCCATTTCCGCCGACTTCTTTTCAACGCTCGGAAAGGCCGCAGTAACATCCCGCAATCCACGGCTAATGATATCTATATCATTTGCATACGCGAGCATCATGTGGACTTTGTTAAAGATAGTGCCAGTAGTTGTCATTATGATGTTAAAGAGATCGCATGCCAGACTATCGCCTTGTCTGAAGCCTTGCTTGGTAGAAAATAGCTCTGTTAGATATAAGCCTATTTTCACTTCAGTCAGTTTTCGTGTCAGTCACTGTCATCCCTTTAATTTTTATTGGTTTTCTCGGAAAATATGTTTTAGGGCCAGTGATGGTATACAAAATTGGACAAAAATCTTCAATTTTGGGTTTTGATATCGTCAAAATCGTCAAAACCTGATTTTAAAATCGTCAAAAAATCTTTACACAAAAATTTACTCATTTTATCCTGTATGTAACAAACTAATGCAAAAAACAAACAATAAAATACATTTTTTAGACGTTTTATTTCAAAAAAATTAAAAATTAATTAAAGAAAAATAATTCATTGAATAAAATAACTTAAAAAACAAACAAAAACTGAAAAAACATAACAATAATTAAATAAAAAGTGAGAGGTTACATATTAATATATTTTTATATAATTTGTATTACATTGTGCTTTCACAAAGTTATCATTTTCTAGTTTTGTCAGTCTAAAAAAATTATTAATAAAAATAATTTTACATTTTAAGCCGATGTACTGTTATTTAAATACATGTCACTATTAAACTTTTACCTTTACATCGTAACAATTTGCATTATTTAATTTAAGGAAGTCTTTTGTGAAGGGAATATCTTCCATTGAATCTCTTTCTAATCGGTTTCTATATGTATTCTTATTTAAATTAACTTGACTAAATGCTCTTTCTACATTTGCCGACGAATGTGGGAGTACGAGTATTATATTTTTTTAAAATAAATTTTGTTTAAAATGGAAAAAGATGTTTAGAGTCCGCACATCTTAGCTCACAGACTGTTTTCTAAAATATTAAACAACTCTTCGTTGTTACTATTAAATATATTTCTGAAATCTAACTGAGATAATTCGCGGAATTCGGAGTCTAAACTTTGCAGTTCATCGTATTCAATAAAATGTTGATACTTTTTTACTATAATAGAGAAAGACTGATCTGGACCATTTATTAATACATTTGGATTAATTAAGTTTAATGATTTGAATTTATTTTCAAATTCAAATCGTTTCAGAGCTCGATCACAAAGTTCGATGTAAAAATAAATGCAGTTCATTTTAATTTCATCTATTTCATGTTGTGGTAATTTTGTTTTAAGCGAAATTTCACTTGCATATAAAAGGAAAGTTGTAATTTGTAAAAATCGTCATTTAAGGGGTAAAAATCGTCAAATCGTCATTTCTGTTTTTTTGGACAAAAAATCGTCAAAATGACGATAAATCGTCAAATATACCATCACTGTTTAGGGGTCTTTTATCCGTCATTCTAAATGTCGTCGGTCCGGTACTTAAAATGTATCGACGTCTGTCCTCATAGTGAGCGGTTGATGGTCTGCGTCTGTTTCTAGAGGAGCAGCGGGTTTTCAAGCCTGCCGGTTTGGCAGAAAATGCAACCACCTAGTTTTCGTCCAAATGTCCGAAAAAAAATTATGCCCTGCGTATTCGGTCAAGGGCTTTATAATCTCCAGAAACTCGACTACTACTGCGGCAGTTTAAGGCTGTAGTATGTTATCTCGAATGCCTCGACGCAGCCAAAAGGCAGTCATAATCCAATCCTGGTACTTATTGGTTCTTCGAAACCAGGTACCTTCCAAGTTCGTGATGGGATGTAATCCTGTCGAAACCCCAGCTTCAGTTACTGGTGGCGCAACAAGGCTCCAGTTGACCGCCAATTCAGCTTTCTTAGTGACAAGGCGAATAATAATTCGTTTCTCTCCTTAAGGGCCTTGACTTCCACCACTATTCCCCCTAGGCACAGAACAACTTCCAGAAGGTCCTTAATTACCAGGATTTCCGCCTATAAAATAATTAGTCGGACCGGATTTAAAAGGATTTAAAAGGTAGCGTAACTCCTGCTGACGATGACAAAACTAAACGGAAGTCATCTGATGTATTACCTAAACGGCAGCGGTCTGAGAACACTACCCCTCCGGGATCCAAAATATCTAATTTTAGCCCTGCACGGACACTACAAAGATAGTATAAGGATGTCGTTAAAAACCACCTTATCTGGGCGAGCATAGACCGTAATAACAGCGATGGCACTATTTTCCCAAGAAATTGAAAATCAGTTGTCGTTTCCCTTACTGTGGCGTTCCTAAAATTCGTCGATGTTTGTGTAAATGAAGACTCAGCCGAACTGTAAAAGGCAGCTTAAAAGTCGCGGAGGTTTGGCCTGGTGCGAGATTTAAATCAATACATCTTGCTGATGTTCCCCAGAGGCTACGATCTATTACCAAGATTCCCGCTGGATTTCCCTCCGACCCTATGGAAATCCTGGCAATTCTTCAATACAGTAATCCTTAACTACCCACATGGGACTGGAAAGTAGTTAAGGTTACAAAGACGGTGAAAGACTCAAGAGAGTCCACCATAATACTTAATAGTGACTCACTTTTACCACTTAGAGAGACACAAGGGAGGGTTTACTATGGATTTGACTCCATCTTCCTGCGTGTATACAAAAGCGACGACCGAAAGATCCAACATCGAACAAAGACTCTAAGTGGATGAGGACGACCTTTTTCGAATCTGAATACTACCCAGAGGACGCCAAAATAACTGTCGTCCACTCAAAATAAACTATACTTTTCAATTATTACATCATTATATTTGCATGCATTTTGCTATACATACCTAGGTACGTATGCTGTTGACATAAGGGTGCAACTTTGTAAGCTGACTTTATCCTCCAAACTGGTGATCCAAAACCAACCAGGTGACGAAGTCTCTTGCCGACTATGAATCCACATCCAAATTCGTGTCTTTCTGCAGCTATAAAAGATGTCATGTGCATCCCTGTCCCGTCCATTTCATTTTCTGTATGACGGTGATGTCAGCCTTGTATTTGTCTAGGACATCCGCCAGTTAGATAGAGAGGAGTTCGTGTCTTTTCTTTTCGTCGTGTTTTCATAATAATTGTTTTTGTTTAAGTGAGTGGCGTATTAGGTCAACGCGCCCGTTCCTAGTTTCTTAGTACTGCCAGAGCCACTAAGAGAGCCGTTGTGTTGAGCTTCAGACGCATCAGTGGTAGCATGCCATTAGGTTATTCAACATTGCGTTTTCTCACATTTGCTACCACTGAACAGATGTTCAATCTCATAGCCCGGGGAATGCGTGATTTCTCGGACGTTGTGAGCTACTTGGGGAGATTTTGGTTATTCCCAGGTGAATAACTATCAAAATACTCAAATTAGAAAATCCTTCATTCCCAGATTTTGTCTACATTTTCAAATATACTGAATAATTTTAGCTTTAAACACTATAAAATATAATAACATAGTCCATCGATGAAATATTTCATGTACAAAACTACACCAACATTCATAACATCCACATATCGCTCATTTGCTACAAAACTGGCATAATTAAAAAAAACGACACCGAGATGAATGCATTTAAAGTTTTCAATTGACTCCCGCCTAGCAAAGAATATAGGAAAACAAATTCTTATTAATAAAAGATATAAATATTAAATTTTAACACAACATGAAGTATGATGTAACTAACAATTTTACATCATTAACTCATAATCACTTCTTTATAAGTTATGCCAGTCTTACGCTAAATGAGCGATATGCAATGAACATATTTGTGTTGGCCCTGCTAATGAAATAAGAACGCTCTTATCGCTATATGCATGGCACAAAAGACTAGTCGATTAACTCCACTTATTGATTTTTTTAAATTATAATTTAAAATCATTTAATAAATTTCCAGCAAATTTAACAGATGTTTTAGAGAACAATATCATCTTTATGTTTTATGGAGTTAATCGATTTTGCAGGGGAAGCATCATATCCGATTTGCCTTGAAATCATATATCATTTATGAAAAATGTTCTTGGTTAATGAAACAAATACATTTTTTTATATCCTGTAACAAGTTATAGGAAACATGCTTAGACAACTTTCAAAATCAAATTCGTATAGGTCTTCATTCCAAATTTTTGTGGTGAAGGCTTCATAACCAGAAATTCAAAATATTTGAAAGAATTTTTTTTCGAGTACTGATCTTTTTTTTTTGGAGAACCGGTCTCTAAAATTTACAAAACATATGGCATTAGAAAACTATACTAGATATATTTACATATTACTCATAATTTTTCTTATCTTCTTTATATGTGCAATAAACAAAATAAAGCTTCCAAATCACTAGACTTCTTTTTCTGTTTATGGTTACTCGAATTATTAGACTCTTTCCACAAAATACAACCACAGACAAACACCCACGCCACCACAACGAAATTGTGTCAATAAAAACACTGGAATATTTTTAAAACAACGAAAATAAAACCCAATTGCAATTATAACCTTATCAAATGCTTTGGTAAATACGGTGGTTTAAAAAAAAGAAAGAAAATATCGCACGCACACATACATATATACTGAGAAAAAAGTGGCGGCTTCTTTCGTTGTGAAATTGTAATTCGTAATTATTTACTTGCCTTTGACTAATTACAAATGACTTACAATCGATTGTTTGTTAGCCGGAAAATCCACATATAAAATTTTATGACAATGAAGAGAAAAGTGATTAAGAAAGAGTTAAATGAGTAAATGTTTATACCACAATTTTAAGTGTGTTTTTTATCTTCACCTTTTGTATTAGATAAATACTAAACAATTTGGTTTAATAGTCGAATATGTAGAATCAGTTTTTATTTTCATTTTTTAGGCAAAGATAACACAAACACCGCTATGAATCTTTAGTTTGTATTTAGTCTAGATTGTTGTTAGTTATGCGGGCGGCCAGCATATTTAGGATTTTATGTTTTAGCAAATCGCCTAACATCGATGATAATTTATGATACTAATATTGGAAAATTTTCGTCATTGGGTTTTGTTTGCGTATGTTTTATGATGTTTTTTTCTGTAGCTGCGCTGCTATGGCTAATGTGTTTTCATTTTTCGGGAGATTCGGCGTTTTATTCACTATTAATTTGATAAATTATTTTGTAATTTGCTTATGGGGCAATGATTTCAAGGTAGCTGGGGCTAGAGGGTTTAATATGACTTTCTATAATCTAAACATTTTTCAAAGACTGTTTGACTGGCAGATGGCAGCTGAGGCTGCTGTTAAAAAGACGAAATATTTTTTTAATAAAAATTTTGACATTTTCAACAACTAAATTCAAATAGAAATATAAAAATTAAAAATTAAAATTAAAATTAAAATTAAAATTAAAATTAAAATTAAAATTAAAATTAAAATTAAAATTAAAATTAAAATTAAAATTAAAATTAAAATTAAAATTAAAATTAAAATTAAAATTAAAATTAAAATTAAAATTAAAATTAAAATTAAAATTAAAATTAAAATTAAAATTAAAATTAAAATTAAAATTAAAATTAAAATTAAAATTAAAATTAAAATTAAAATTAAAATTAAAATTAAAATTAAAATTAAAATTAAAATTAAAATTAAAATTAAAATTAAAATTAAAATTAAAATTAAAATTAAAATTAAAATTAAAATTAAAATTAAAATTAAAATTAAAATTAAAATTAAAATTAAAATTAAAATTAAAATTAAAATTAAAATTAAAATTAAAATTAAAATTAAAATTAAAATTAAAATTAAAATTAAAATTAAAATTAAAATTAAAATTAAAATTAAAATTAAAATTAAAATTAAAATTAAAATTAAAATTAAAATTAAAATTAAAATTAAAATTAAAATTAAAATTAAAATTAAAATTAAAATTAAAATTAAAATTAAAATTAAAATTAAAATTAAAATTAAAATTAAAATTAAAATTAAAATTAAAATTAAAATTAAAATTAAAATTAAAATTAAAATTAAAATTAAAATTAAAATTAAAATTAAAATTAAAATTAAAATTAAAATTAAAATTAAAATTAAAATTAAAATTAAAATTAAAATTAAAATTAAAATTAAAATTAAAATTAAAATTAAAATTAAAATTAAAATTAAAATTAAAATTAAAATTAAAATTAAAATTAAAATTAAAATTAAAATTAAAATTAAAATTAAAATTAAAATTAAAATTAAAATTAAAATTAAAATTAAAATTAAAATTAAAATTAAAATTAAAATTAAAATTAAAATTAAAATTAAAATTAAAATTAAAATTAAAATTAAAATTAAAATTAAAATTAAAATTAAAATTAAAATTAAAATTAAAATTAAAATTAAAATTAAAATTAAAATTAAAATTAAAATTAAAATTAAAATTAAAATTAAAATTAAAATTAAAATTAAAATTAAAATTAAAATTAAAATTAAAATTAAAATTAAAATTAAAATTAAAATTAAAATTAAAATTAAAATTAAAATTAAAATTAAAATTAAAATTAAAATTAAAATTAAAATTAAAATTAAAATTAAAATTAAAATTAAAATTAAAATTAAAATTAAAATTAAAATTAAAATTAAAATTAAAATTAAAATTAAAATTAAAATTAAAATTAAAATTAAAATTAAAATTAAAATTAAAATTAAAATTAAAATTAAAATTAAAATTAAAATTAAAATTAAAATTAAAATTAAAATTAAAATTAAAATTAAAATTAAAATTAAAATTAAAATTAAAATTAAAATTAAAATTAAAATTAAAATTAAAATTAAAATTAAAATTAAAATTAAAATTAAAATTAAAATTAAAATTAAAATTAAAATTAAAATTAAAATTAAAATTAAAATTAAAATTAAAATTAAAATTAAAATTAAAATTAAAATTAAAATTAAAATTAAAATTAAAATTAAAATTAAAATTAAAATTAAAATTAAAATTAAAATTAAAATTAAAATTAAAATTAAAATTAAAATTAAAATTAAAATTAAAATTAAAATTAAAATTAAAATTAAAATTAAAATTAAAATTAAAATTAAAATTAAAATTAAAATTAAAATTAAAATTAAAATTAAAATTAAAATTAAAATTAAAATTAAAATTAAAATTAAAATTAAAATTAAAATTAAAATTAAAATTAAAATTAAAATTAAAATTAAAATTAAAATTAAAATTAAAATTAAAATTAAAATTAAAATTAAAATTAAAATTAAAATTAAAATTAAAATTAAAATTAAAATTAAAATTAAAATTAAAATTAAAATTAAAATTAAAATTAAAATTAAAATTAAAATTAAAATTAAAATTAAAATTAAAATTAAAATTAAAATTAAAATTAAAATTAAAATTAAAATTAAAATTAAAATTAAAATTAAAATTAAAATTAAAATTAAAATTAAAATTAAAATTAAAATTAAAATTAAAATTAAAATTAAAATTAAAATTAAAATTAAAATTAAAATTAAAATTAAAATTAAAATTAAAATTAAAATTAAAATTAAAATTAAAATTAAAATTAAAATTAAAATTAAAATTAAAATTAAAATTAAAATTAAAATTAAAATTAAAATTAAAATTAAAATTAAAATTAAAATTAAAATTAAAATTAAAATTAAAATTAAAATTAAAATTAAAATTAAAATTAAAATTAAAATTAAAATTAAAATTAAAATTAAAATTAAAATTAAAATTAAAATTAAAATTAAAATTAAAATTAAAATTAAAATTAAAATTAAAATTAAAATTAAAATTAAAATTAAAATTAAAATTAAAATTAAAATTAAAATTAAAATTAAAATTAAAATTAAAATTAAAATTAAAATTAAAATTAAAATTAAAATTAAAATTAAAATTAAAATTAAAATTAAAATTAAAATTAAAATTAAAATTAAAATTAAAATTAAAATTAAAATTAAAATTAAAATTAAAATTAAAATTAAAATTAAAATTAAAATTAAAATTAAAATTAAAATTAAAATTAAAATTAAAATTAAAATTAAAATTAAAATTAAAATTAAAATTAAAATTAAAATTAAAATTAAAATTAAAATTAAAATTAAAATTAAAATTAAAATTAAAATTAAAATTAAAATTAAAATTAAAATTAAAATTAAAATTAAAATTAAAATTAAAATTAAAATTAAAATTAAAATTAAAATTAAAATTAAAATTAAAATTAAAATTAAAATTAAAATTAAAATTAAAATTAAAATTAAAATTAAAATTAAAATTAAAATTAAAATTAAAATTAAAATTAAAATTAAAATTAAAATTAAAATTAAAATTAATATAAGAAAATATACGAAATTCGACTATGTCAACAAAATTGTTTTCTCTGCCATTAAAAACTGATAGAGTGGTTTATTACAAATGTTGTGTCTCTAGTGGAGTACTTGCTATCAAAAACGTAAATAATGAATTTTACGAATTAAAAATAAATATTTATTTACCACCTGTGAAAAAGATTAATAATTGTCGGAAATGACACGATAAGCAGTCTATTATTAAAAGCTCTGCTATTAAAAGCATATGATTTTCTTTTTTTAATTAATTAATGCCAGCAAATAAATTTGAATGGCCGCAAGGAGTATAAAAATAAAATCCATGCAAAATATCACGAAATTGTAATTACACAAACATTGTATTGCCACACATTTCACTGATAAAGAAAATGTCTTAATAGGATTTTAAAAAATAAACAGACCGGACGGCCTCTAAAGGCATGATAAAAAACACCACAATACTACACCATTTTGGCATAAATGGTGCAAAGATGAGGTAATCATAAAATAATTCCTAATTGTTTTCCTGTAATTGCTAATGTACCAATTAACAATTTTATGACTTTTTAAGATTATTTATTTAAAATATATTTAAATATAATGTTTTGTTAAAAAAGCAAATGTAAACATTTCAAAGTTCATTGAATGGCCTACCTATGATCTTCAACCCTTTGTTAAGGTGTTAATTTTGCTTTAATTTCTCTTTAATGGAATATTTCAATGAAAAACTGTAAACAATTGCTAAATTAATCATATTATTAAATTTTAATGTATATTAAGTTCACGACTGACAGTTCATTGCTCGTCTAGTTTATTAACCAGCTCTCATCTGTCTAGGGTATATGTTTCAGATTCATTATTATCCTCGTGCTATCGCGTTCGGTGTCATATGATTAATTTAACCTTAACACTGACCCGGTTTTATTTTTATATTTAATCCATTCGTCCGTAGACGCTCCGGTATCAGAGTAAATACAAGTAATAACGTTTAATAAATAATAAAGATCCAAAATATAAACAAAGATAGCAATAACAACAAAAGGTGTTTATAGATACATATATGTAAGTGTGTGTATTTATATATATATACAGAACCCTATACATTGGTTATCAGTTGTTATTGTTGCAGCTTTTGTCTAAGGGAAGTTTGGGTTTCCAATATTATTCAGCTGAAAATGTGAAGATGTGTAATAAATTTTTATCAACATGACGGCCTAAACACAGAGGGAGTGCGAAGTCCCAGCGAAGGCTGCATAATATAGAGCACATGATAAAATTGAGTCGTAAACAAATAGTAATATATAAAGCAAAAGGTTAGTATGGGTTTCGTAGGTGAATTTCATACACTGCCACCAAAATGTATATCGTAACGAAATATGATATCACATTACTGGATATTTAAGAATTTTATAAAAAATCTAGCAAAAACAAGTTGATTACTACACAACCATATCCGCTAAGCTGTTTAAACCTTTCAAAAAACTATTTCCTTTCCATCCGCCTTGCATCCAATTAGTGTAACACACACGCATTTGCACCAAATAACTTTGTGTTTTAGTAAACATGTAAATAATTGAGACATTGCATTTATAAATAGCCTATAGAAGAGCACATGTAAATCCTTATGTAAATTATTTTGTTGTAACGTAGTGTAATGACTTGTGGAAATAGTAAAAAAATTAAACGTTAATTAAAACAAATACAGATGAACAAACAAATGTTTAACAGCAAACCATTCCAGCAATAAATGGCGACTGGAGTAGTAAACTAATTGCTGCAGTAAGATCAAGACAAATACAGAGAGAGAGAGAGAGAGAGAGAGAGAGAGGGGGGGATCGAACTCATCTAAACACAACGTTATATTACACTATTTTACAAGAAAAAAAATTATTACTTACTTACTTACTAAAGTGGCTCTTTACAACTTACGAACGACGTTCAAAATTTACAGGCCTGAAGTATTAAAGAATTCCAGACGCTTCGGGCTTCAGCGTGTGTTCTCCAGTTAGTCCTACCAGATGGTGTCACGTCGCAACCACTTGGTTCTTCCAACGAAGTTTGGGTCTCCCTGCTCTGCGTCGTCCTTCAGGTTCGCCTTCAAACATTTTTCTCGCTGGAGCATTTACATTTACATCCTGGCAACCTGTCCCAACCATTGAAGTCGTTGGATTCAGACTCTATAAGCTATTTTTAGGTTCATCCGATAGCGAAACTCGCCGTCGAAACAGATAGGTCCACATATTTCCCGGAGTACTTTTCTCTCAAATACTCCCAGGTTTTGGATGTCCGTTGTCGTAAGCACCAACGAGTCGGCAGCATACAACATAACGGGTAAAATTACCACATAGTACAGCAGTTTATTGTATCTCGAGATAAGTTGGTGTTACTAAAGTGCTGCCGAAGTCCGTAGAAACACCTATTGGCGAGCACTATTCTCCGCTTGATTTCTTGGTTGACATTATTTTTCTTGTCGATGGAAAATCCGAGGTAGGTAAACTCATCTACTATCTCAAAACAATAATTTTCAACATTGAAGGTGCGTCCCCATCGAGAGGGCTCTTTGTTCGTCGAAATCATTATTTTTGTTTTGTCATCGTTGACCGCTAAAACTATTTTTGCTGACTCTTTTTCTAGTGATGAGAAAACTGCAGTAACATCCAGCAAATTTCAGCCAAATATGTCTACATCATCGGCACAGCCTAGTGGCATGTGACTCTTGTGGAATATGGTGCCAGACATGTTGACACCAGCCTTTCTCATCACCTTCTCCATAACTATATTCAGTAGTATGCAGGACAAGCTATCACCCTGCCTGAGACCTCTGTCCGTGTTGAATGTTTCAGAGTGATCCTTACCAACCTTAGTAGAGTATTTGGTGTTTTCCAAGGTACATCTACAAAATCGAATTAGTAGTGCAGGAATACCAAGCTCAGACATGGCCCTATCCTTATCGGAGTAGACGACAAAGTAGTAGTAGGTGTCGATATACTTTTCATAAGTTTTTTCCATGATTAGTCGTAAAGTGAATATTTTATCCGTCGTAGATTTACTAGGTCTAAAGCCGCACTGCTAAGGTCCAATTAGTTTTTCTACAATTGTACAATTGGTAATAATCTTATTCAACTGTAGTTTTTACACTCTCTACGATCTCCGTTCTTGTATATGGTATATAACAGACTGAGACTCCAATGCCCTGGCATGCTCTCCTCCAGCCAAATGTTCTCCATTTCACCTGTTTTTAACAATTTAACCGGAAGATGATGGTTTTCAGCTGCTTTGTTATTTTAAGGCGGGATATTGCCACCTGTATCTCACTCTGGCTCGGAGGTGGACAGTGAATATCACCGTCATGGATTGGAGTGGGGTCTTCTGGAGTGGTGTCCGTATCCAGCAGATTTCTAAAATGTTCCCTCTTTATCTTCAGAACGTTATTCGGGTCAGTCTCTAGCTGGATATCACTGTCTTTGCAGGATGGCAAACTTGTTCCATGCAATATTGCCTAAACTCTCTGGTAGTTTTCGGGCTTTCCCTATACTTCGGAGCAACTTTGTGCACTCATCCTCTCTTTTTTTTAGCTCCTTCTTTTTCCGTCTAAAAAGACGAGTTGCCTCTCGTCCCTTCTCTCTGTGCCGTTCACGAACAGCTCGCGTTGCCATTGGCTGCAGTTTCGCCCTGTATGCAGCATCCATCTCTGTCGTGGCATTGCGACATTCCTCATTGTACTAGGCACCTTTTTGAGACGGCTTTGAGTACCCAAGTACGCTTCTCGCAGTCCGTTCTATGGCGTCGGCTATATTTTATGCCACTGCGAGGTAATATTTTCAGGGGTTGGAGCTTTCCGTAGCAGTTGAGTTAGGTGGTTAGAGTCGGCGTCCGCTACCTCTGTGGTCCGCAGTTTATCTATGTCCAGCTTTCGTTGTGCCTGGTTACGCACGTTTCTCGCTATGCTTAGCCTTGTGCGTACCTTAACTGCGGCAAGGAAGTGATCGGAGTCAATGTTCGCACCCCTAATCACTCGTACGTCCAGAACACTCGATGCGTACCATCCATCGACTACGACTTGATCTATTTGATTCATCGTCAATTGATCTGGAGATATCCATGTTGCCTTAAATCCACATTCAAACTCGTGCTTGACCGCATGGCGACTATGTTATATTAGATGTCGCACACTTTCATGCGCGAGCATCCGTGTCCCGTCCAACGGATTTCCTGTAAAGCGGTTATGTCATCCTTGTATTCTTTGAGGACTTACGCCAGTTAGTTGGAGGCACCTGGTCTATACAGTGTTCTAACATTCCAGGTGCATATCCTCAAATCATGGTCCTTAATTCGTTTGCAGTGGTCGTCAACATTTTGGGGGGTCAATTTCATTATTTTCTTACTACTTTTTATTGCAATAATTCAAACGTCGGTGGCGGGTTGTAAGCCCAGCGCACCACGTCGCAGTTTTCTCCACCTGCCAGGATTTTATTATAGCCGCCCATTCTGGGTCAGACGCTAATCAGGTTACGGCTCACTCTGAGCAAACGTGCCTGGGTGTTAGGTTTCGCCCCTCACAGTTAGCCGTGCTCTGACTGGTGTCAATGGCACGTTTCTAGGCGTCACCACGTGGAGTTAGTTCGTCCGCAGTAGTATCAGGAATACGAAGCTCTGAGAGCAGATTAGAAGTGTAATTGACAAGGATCACCCTGGGTTTGCCAAAGTAGAGTTCGAACATTTCAGATGCATATCCCCAATATCGTCAACATTTGGAGGGGTGCGTTTCTTGTTTTTCCGTTTCTTCGTGTTTTCATAATAGTCGTTTTACTTACACAGTACAACATTTTTCAGCGCATTGATTTTGGTTCTCAATTCTGAGAACTCCCCGTGAAAGTAGCCACAAAAAGAAGAAGTTCTCCATCATTCGTTTTGTCAAGTTACATGCCATAATAATTTAATATCCATTTGAAGTTAGTAAGTATCGTATAGTGGAATTTGTCAAGTTTTAGTCTCTCTTGTTTGATATAACTCGAGAACCACTAGAACGATTTAACTGAAACAAATTTAATTTAAATATTAAGAATTACAATTCCTTTAATCTGTTCATATAACGTTTTGCTAAATAAGCAAAAGTTTCACTTTTCCATTCATCAAAAGATTTTGATTTTATAGAAGTTACAATCAATCTGTTGTACTCCGTGGCGTATAATTAACGTGGAATATTATTTATAATCATTACATTACTTATAATCATACGCCACCATATAGTATTTATGCTATGTCAAACAAAATAGTCTAAAAAGTGACAAATTCCTATATACGATACTTACTAACTTTAAGTCGATATTATATTATAATGGCATGTAACTTGACAAAACGAATGATGCAGAACTTCTTCTTTTTGCGGCTACTTTCACTTGCAGTTCTCAGAATTGAGTCCCAAAGTCACTTGTTGTACTGTGTAAGGCACATCGGTCGTACCATGCCATTTAGGTGCGTAACCTTAACGTTGAGCCTTCTCACATTAGCAGCCACTGAACGGAAGTTCAATGACATTGCCTCGGGGAATACGTAATCCCTCGGACGTTGTGAGCTGCTTTGGGACCTCCACTCCTCTGTTATAACGAATAAAAATCAGGAAACTCAAATTAGAAAATCCGCTGTATTATACATAATTTGCTTTATAATTTGCAAAAATCACAATCATTACCCATTTTTTTAAATCCAAACTTTATCTTTTACAAGCACTAATTGACATATAAAATCGCTTATAAACTACCTTAGAACTGACACCCTATAGCAGATCCATTTAACTTGTCTTGACATTAATTACATCATATAACGCCACAACAACCATTCTAGCACTTGACAATGTTTCTTTTACTTTTGTCTCGTAGGTTTTGTGTTTTTTTTTATGTGACACATGAAAATGACAATTGAATCGTTGCCGTTATGATAAGACCCCACAACAAAACAACACCACATCATCCATTATCATTGTCGTCTTCGTTGGCCGTCAAAATCCCAACACCCCATTCATTATTATCTAGAGCCGACATACGAACAGTAGTATGAATTGCGGATACTAAATTTCATTATATTCCATTTTAAATAAAGAAATTATTTCATTTGTGTATGAGTTTTTTTTTTTCTTATGTGTGTTATTCTTTTCCCTGCCGCTGTCGTCTGTCCAAGACATTTATTCCACTTAATCTTATGGGGGATCAAATTCATCTATTTTTTTTGGTAGGGTACTGGCGGTGGTGCTGCACGTTTATAGAAGCGGTCGAGAAATTTATGATAGTTTAGAGATTTTGTCTGAATGACAATTTGTTGTGAGTATTGGGACGGCAGAGGCGTGTAAGTAGTATTACTTAGATTTGGCGTGAAGGTAATTTATTATAAATAAATCATTGGGTTGATTTAGATTTCGTTTAAGATTCGTTAAAGGTCTATGTCGTGAGAGAAGTCTTTGTTTATGTTATTATATATTACATAAGACTATAGACCCTACATCAAGTACATATGGCATAGATTGCTCAGACGTACAATAAATACTCGTAGTATAATCAGATAAAGTATAATTTGTACATCAGGTGAAAGCCTTAGCTGCATATGCTATTGCCACTTTCACTTTCGCCGACTTTCTGAACATAAAAGGACCTTTCAACAATGTCATACTTCAATATGTAATTGATTTAAGGGAACAACTAGATCTTCCGTCAACAAGATAAATAAAGCCAGCTAAGAAGTTAAACGGAGAATAGTGCTAGCCAATTAATGTTTCTAGGGACTTCGGCAGCACTTTAGTATCACCACCTTATCTCGGAATACTAAGAAACAGCTATACCAGGTGCTAATCTTACCCGTTCTATTGTATGCTGCCGAATCATGGGTGCTTACTACAGCGGACATACAAAACCTGGGAGTATTCGAGAGAAAAGTACTTCGAAAAATATAAGGACCTATCTGTGTTGACGGCGAGTTTCGCCATCGAATGAACCATGAGCTGTATGAGCTTTACCACGACATCGACGTAGCTTAAAGAGTCAGAATCCAACGACTTCGATGGCTTGGACATGTTGCCAGGATGGATGTAAATAATCCAGCGAGAAAGGTGTTTGAAGGTGAACTTGAAGGACGGCGCAGAGCAGGGAGACCCAAACTCCGTTGGAAGGACCAAGCGGTAGACGACGTGCCATCATCTGGTAGGACTAAATGCAGAACACACGCAGAAGACCGAAGCGTGCGGAATTCTTTATTCTATGAACCACGTTTCGTAAGTTGTAATTGGCCACTTAAGTAAGCAAATAAGAGACTAGTCTAGCGGTCATGTCTGTAGTTAGTAATTTCCTAAACTGTTGACGGATCTAGTTTAGTAGCATCGAATATTCCTAAGGTGATGGTTCGTGGTGCTCCTCAAGGCGGATTACTCTCTCTACTGCTATTGAATCTTAACATCAATACTCTTCTAAAGATAATGGACATGCCAATCCCTCTATTTGCTAAAGTCGGACTAAATAACCTACAAAGTACAACACTTTTCAGCTCATTGATTTGGGACTCAATAATGGGAAATGCACGTGAAAGTAGCCCCAATAAGAAGAAGTTCTGCATCATTCGTTTTGTCAAGTTACATGCCATAATAATTTAATATCGATTAGAAGTTAGTAAGTATCGTATAGGGAAATTTGTCACAAGAACGATTTATCTGAACCAAATTAAAAAAAAAATAAGAATTTCTTTCATTTAATCTGTTCATATAGTTTCACTTTTCCATTCATCAAATGATTTTGAACTGGGTGTATTTTGTAGCAGTTTTAATAAAACTGTTGTACTTCGTGGCGTATGATTTACGTGGAATATTACTTATGATAATCATACGCCACCATATAGTATTTATGTTATGCCAGACCAAAGAGCCTAAAACGTAACAAATACCCCTATACGCTACTTACTAACTTCAAATTGATATTAAATTATTATGGCATGTAACTTGACAAATCGAATGATGCAGAACTTCTTCTTTTTAGGGCTACTTTACGTGCAGTTATCAGAATTAAGTCCCAAAATCATGTGGTTTACTGTGCTATTAATATTATTATGTGTTACTGATAGAAAGTTAGATACGTCTTTTTTAATTTGCCGCTCCCGAAGCCCTCCTACCGGCAGGAATGACTAAGCCTGCTTTCAAAGTCATCTTTATCTTATAATTTTATTTTATTTTATTTTCTCCACTTGCAACTATTTCCGTTTTGTTTTTGTTCCGTTGTTGTTGTATTTTTTTGCCCGCCCGGTAATTGATTTTAAATTGAAATTGAAATTTTTCCCTTGTCTTTGTTCTCGTGCAAATCATTTTGATGTTTTTTTTTGTGTTTTTTTCATCATTGTGACAATAACGTCACAGTCTGTTTATCTACTCGATTTCGCTAAAAGAAAATCTCTTTCTTTATTTGTTTAGATGTCGGCATTTTGTTGACAATTACTTAACATACAGTAAAAAATAAAACAAAATTCAAAACAAAAACAAGTTGTAGCTTTTTTTCGTTTTTCTTTTTGTATTTGTTTGAAATAACCTAAAGACAACAACAGCACATGAGATCTCATTCTTTTTTAGCTGTGCTTCAAACAGACGTCAATTGTTTGGCGCTAAGATTAGCCAACAGTGGTATTATTGATGAATGACTATTTCCAAAATTTATTATAGATTATAGATAGCTGAGGGTACAAATCATTGGTTTTACTATTATACCATAAAGATGTGTCGTATAGAAATAAGGGCCGGGGGGATAAATGTTTGTGAAAAATTTCCTTACGCAGAATTGAATCACATCCCAATATTAAACCGGTTTTTATGGCAGACTTTGTTTATTTTAAGTTAATATCTAACAATTAACACTATGCGTCATAAGTAAAATAAATCTCTTCTTAGAGGGTGACTTAAATGCGTTATGGGAGAGCTTCTCGCATTAGAATGAGTAAACACGTGTTTTTTAAAAGACCCTCACAACTGGACCTACTCTTTAAAAAACATCAACAATTCGGAATCAACAGAAAATAATTCTAGACATGCCGATGGACTCTTCTACTATGAAGGTGCTGTCGACTATAACACCCCTATAACTTCCACTTCACGGGAAGACTTTGGGGAGTATCGTCCTACGGACCTGCGAAAACCCCCAGTGGACCTCTTTCTGACCCTGTTATGGCGAGGAGATGGTGGTAAAGGTAGTTCATCTTTCCACGCTCCGACCAAGGAGGTTTATTTTAAAAGGGGTGTGGCGCAGCCCACTTCCACCGTGTCTGTAATTCATATATAACTAGCCTCATCTCTGACAGTTACTGAGATGGATCCATTTTCTATTTTATGGGCGGTACCATGCCACTTTTTCCAATCACAACCAAGTATAGCCAAGGACTATTAACAGGTTATCAGTACCACTGTGTAAAATTTTCGAATCAATTGGTCTGTTAGAAAAGCCGGCAGAGCGATTTTTGAAAATTGGCGTAGCACTGCCCACTGTAACTCTAACTATACGAACAACATATATACCAAATAGCATCTTCATATCTTTAATAGTTCATGAGATACAGAAGTTTCAAGTTTCAAGATGTAACCCACGCCCACTGATCCAAGCCCGCCGCGTGGCTCCGCCCATTTCCACCGTGACTGTAATTCATATCCAGGGACTATTTACAGCTCATCAGTACCATCAATCGGTCTATTAGAAAATCCGTCAGAGGGATTTTTGAGAAGGGGGCGTGGTACTGCCCTTACTTCTAAATAACCAAGAAGAGGTACTGTTCGTGAACTGGGAAGTTTGAATTGAGCTTTGTAGTTGTTTCTACAGAGTAAATTTTTATGATCGACTTGAAGTCTATGGTGCATGGCCTTGGCCAGGTCTACGGGCCTGGTACCGTAACAAAGATCAATAAATGTTCGGAGGAGTACTGTCCGAAGACGTTTAAAAGTCAAATTATTGCAGATGAAATTGACATTAGTAACGTTCGGTCAGCGCCTGACCCAGAATTAGCGGCTGTAAAAAATCCTTGCAGGAGTAGAAAACTGAGACGTGGTGCGTTGGGCTTGCAATCTGCTAGCGATATTTAAACTATTCTAATGAAAAATAGTAACAAAAGAAAAAAACCGACCCACCAAAATGTTGACGAACACCGCAAACGAATTAAGGATCAGATTTGAGGATATGCAACTGGAATGTTAGAACTCTATATAGACCAGGTGCCTCCATCCAACTGGCGAAAGTCCTCGACATTGACCGCTTTACAGGAAATCCGGTGGACGGGACACGGGTGCTCGCGCATGGAAGCTTGCGACATCTACTATAACATAGTGGCCATGCGAACAAGCACGAGTTTGAATGTGGATTTGTGGTTGGCAAGAGATTGCGACACCTAGTCAAGGTTCAACCCTGTGTGTGAACGAATAGCCAATATAAGAGTCAACACAAATTTTTTCCACATAACACTTATTTGTGCCCATTTTCCGACAGAAGAGAAAAGCGATAAGGACAAAAACAAGTTCTACGAGAGCCTAGAAAATGTATATGACCGTAGCCCGAGCCATGACATTAAAATTGTACTAGGCGATTTAAATGATTAAATAGGCAGGGAGTCCGCATTTGAGCCTATTATCGGAAAATTCAGTCTGCACAGCGAAACATCGAACAATGGCATCAGACTGATTGATTTCTCTGCGGAAGGAATATGGTAGTAAGCAACACTAGATTTCACCATAAAATTATTCATAAGGCAACATGGTTATCTCCAGATCCGTTGACGAGGATAGTCGATGAAAGGCACGTATAGAGTGTTGTGGGCGTACGAGTGATCGGGGGTGTGATCCTCGACTCTGATCACTACCTTACCGCAGTTGAGGGACGCATAAGGCTAAGCATGGCGAAAAACGTAGGTAACCAGGCACAACGAAATCTGGACATCGGTAAACTGTGGACCAAAGAGGTAGCGGACGCCTACTCCAACCACCAAACTCAACTGCTACGAAATGCTCCAACCCCTGTTAATATTTTCTCGCAGTGGCAATATATAGCCGACTCCATAAAACGGACTGCAAGAAGCGTACTTGAATACTCAAAGCCGTCTCAAGATGATACCTGGTATGATGATGAATGTCCCAATGCCACGACAGAGACGGATGCTTGGTACAGGACGAAACTGCAGCCAATGGCAACAGGAGCTTTTCGTGAACAGCATACGAGAGGTAACTCGACTCTATAGACGTAAAAATAAGGAGCTAAAGAAGGAACAGTACAAGTAAAGTGAGATGCTCCGAAGCAAAGAGAAGTCCGAAAATTCTACCAGAGAGTTTAGGCGAGAATGCGTGGAACAGGGTTGCCCTCATGCCAGGACAGCGATGGCCAGCTAGTGACGGACCCGCATAACGTTCTGAAGATATATAGAGAACATTTCAGAAATCTGTTCGATACGGACACCACACCAGAAGAACTAGCACCAATCCATGACGATGGTGTTAACTGTCCACCTCCGAGCCAGAGCGAGATACGTGTGGCAATATCCCGCCTTAAAAACCGCAAAGCCGCTGGAGCCGATGGTCTCCCTGCTGAATTGTTTAAGGCTGGCGGGGAGGAGCTTATGCTATGTTCCAGGAGATCTTGTGAGTGTAAGTACTACCGTGAAATAAGCCCATTACCAATCACGTACAAGGTCCTTTCGAGCATATTGTGTGGACGTCTAAAGCCAATTGTGGAAAACATGATTGGACTTTAGACCTGGTAGGTCTTCAACGGATCATATATTCACTTTCCGATAAATAATGGAAAAAACTCATAAAAAGTAGATCGACACCTACCACCTCCTTGTCGACTATAATGCTGCCTCCGATAAGGAGTAAGTTATATGAAACCATGTCTGAGTTTGGTATTCCTACAAAACTAATTCGACTTTGCAGATGTACCTTGGAAAACACAAAATCCTCAGTCAAGATTGGTAAGGATCACTCTGAACTATTCAACTCGGAAAAAGGTCTCAGGCAGGGCGATAGCTTGTCCTGTACCCTATTCAATATAGCTATGGAAAAGGTGATGAGAAAAACTGTGTCAACATGTCTGAGACTATATTCCTCAAGAGCCACATGCCACTAGCCTATGCCGATGACATAGACATCATTGGCCGAAATCTGCGGGATGTTACTGCAGTGTCCTCACTGGAAAAGAAGGCAGCAAAAATAGGTTTAGCCGTCAACTCTTGATAAGGACGCACCGTGAACGTTGACAATTATTGTTTTGAGGTAGTAGATGAATTTACCTACCTCGGATCTTCCGTCAATAAGAAAAATAATGTCAGCCAAGAAATCAAGCGGAGAATAGTAGTCCCAAAAGATGTTTTTATGGACTTCGGCAGCACTTTAGCAACTCCACCTTATTCTAGGGTCCTAAGAAACAGCTATACCAGGTATTAATTTTAACCGTTCTATTGAATGCCGCCGAACCGTGGGTGCTTACGACAACGAACATACAAAACCTGGGAGTATTCGAGAGAAAAGTACTCCGAAAAATATATGGACCTATATGTGCCGACGGCGAGTTTCGCCATCGGATGAACCATGAGCTGTATGAGCTTTACAACGTTGTCGAAGTAGCTAAAAGTGTCAGAATGCAACGATTACGATGGCTGGGACATGTTGCCAGGATGGATGTAAATGCTCCAGCGAGAAAGTTGTTTGAAGGCGAACCTGAAGGACGGCGCAGAGCATGGATACTGAAACTCCGTTGGAAGGACCAAGTGATAGGCGACGTGCCATCATCTGGTATGACTAACTGGAGAACGCACGCAAAAGACCGAAGCATGTGGAATTCTTTAATACCACAGTACAACACATAATAAACTGCACGTGAAAGTAGTCCCAAAAGAAGAAGTTCTGCATCATTCGTTTTGTCAAGTTACATGCCATAATAATTTAACATCGATTTAAAGTTAATAAGTATCTTATAGGGGAATTTGTCACGTTTTAGGCTCCTTTGTGGATTTTAATATATTTCAATACATAGAAATTTAGTACAAAAATCAATTTTTAAACCCATTTTGTTTTGACAAGTTCTAGCACTGCATCAAATTTAAGTAAAAAGTTTGAAAATATTATGTACTTCCTTTATATGACTAGCCTATCTTAAATTCATTTGTTAGTCACCCGAAGCTGAAGTATTTCTGGATCTGTTATTCTGCTTTTTCTACAACTCTTTGTAAGATCCTTTTTGATATTATGTTTTCAAAGATATCAAATTAAATATATATCTGAAATTAAACTAAATATATATCTGAATTTATGTAAAAAAAAAACCTATTTTTATATGTAAATAAAATTTAAAATATTTGTACTCTATTACTTCAAAATAGATCTATATATATATATATACTGTAAACTCTTTATTACAAGCTGATTTTTTACAGAGTTTTTTTCATAAAATGTTTGCCAAAAATGATACGACCTACTGGGCAAATTGGTATTTAATGGGCTTTTACTCACCATAATCGAAGTAATAATATTCTCAATTCATTGGCGTAAAAATTCGTGTCTAGCAGTATAATTTATTCCCAACGTATAATTTATACTATATTATAATTTCTACACGCTGCTTATTAAAGCAGCTACTTACAGTTAATATAATTTATATATTAATTTCGCTTAATTGTTTCATATGTCGATATTTTTGTTTTTTTTTTAACAAACATCTACACCTCCCTGGTAATCAATTACAACAAATCAAATCTATCATTATACTTTAACATTATACATTAGTGTGACTAGAATATTAAACAGACACACACAGCGATAGTTTGTCTCTCTACAACAATTCTGAAAAGTTCAACAACCATGTAAGATTTGCAAGGCAATGTACAAAAATCTTTGTTAACAATTGATGATTTTAATAATATTGAGAGTGAAAAAAAACTGCACCGCTGCATTCTGCGAGGCATAACTGTCATTTAATAATACAAACAAACGTGCATTGCTGATTAGTCTGACTATGGCGCAGTGAACATTTTAACACGCCCGGTCGCAGTAGATTTAATCGCTTAACACCCTATTTAAACATTTCACACCCACACACGCACACGTACTCCATACTACTCCACAAAAAAGGTAAATGTCGAATATTTTGCACTCGAATTTATTGAAAAAAAAAAAATCCATACACAATAAATTATAACAGACAGTTATTAAGGGTGTGAAGTGAAATTGCCATATTTATGTTACCATAAATTCATTCCAAAATGAAACTAGAGCTTAGAAAAGATAAAATTTAATTACATTTTTAAATACAATATATATACAAATTGACACATGACGACACACCGCATAACATAATGTAATGTACATTATTATTATTATTGGTGTTGTTGTTGTTATTAAGCTCAATTTCCCGGCAATAGAGTTGTTCTATTAAATTACACACTCATTCGCTAAAATGAATGAATGAATGAATTCATCGAATCACATCACATCACATTGTGTCGCACCGCAACTCATCTCCCGACATCAAGTGTCATTTCGTATAAATCACCACCACTTGTTGCCGTTGAACACACATTCATTCAACTACTCGTATTTATCTATCTATCGTCTTGGCTTTTTATTACGGCCACTGAAATTTAATTAAGTGCTGTGCCGGCGGGTGTAACGGACGACCAGAGGAAGCTAAGTAAATTGAAATTATTGCCCACGTAGCTCTCGACATCTGTATCTAATTTTGGTCATAGTAAAACAACAACAACAACAACCACAACAAATGATAAACAAACAAAAGTTAATACAAAGAAATTTATCACCAAAAAATAAAAGCAAAGCAAAAGAGAAAAAGTTAAATAATTTTATCTGTTGTTAACAAATTAGCCAAATTTCATACAAAAGATAAAGTACACGACGATGCACATGTGACACATGTGGGCGGGCACTGGACAGTGGGACAAGAGAGTGTAAAAAAGCATTAGCAGGATTATACTCAAAAAATTATGGGTACTTTAGGAAAATATAGTTTTTGGAAAAACCATTGTCATAAGAGTAAAGGAAACAATTTTGAGTGAGTTGTTCCAAAACTCTACAAGAAATTATACAATTTTGATAGATGCATAACACTGTGGAAAAAATTTTCGTGGTCATTGTTTGGGCGGTGAGGAATTCCAAGTAAGAGTGAAGTTACTAGATCAGTATAATAAAATCCACAAAGGGTTCTCAGGCCCAAACATTTTTTCATCTAAAACTTAGGAGCCATTGATGATTACTCATATCATTTTCAGTCGAATTGTAGCTAAGGCTTTAATAAAAAGTTTGTATTAATATATTTATTTAAAAAATCAAGTTGGCCTACTTTAATCAAATAAAATCTTCTAAAAAGTTTTATTATTATTAATTAACCATAGATAAATCCACAACATTGGAACAAAGTGTGTATGATTAATATAAAATCCGAATAACATAAATATTACTCACACGTTGTACAAGCATACATACATATTATAAACGTAGCGAATATAATATGCAAACTCGCTATATATGTACAATAAAGTACTTCGGTCAGGGTCAACATTCAATATCATTGGCAAATATATGATATGATCGATCTTAATTGGTTCCAGGATACGCCGACGTTACTCATTTTGCTTTCGGTGGAGCGTTGCCATGTTATACGTGGTCTTCCACGCCGACGACCTGCCTAATGAAAAGGATTCCATTTAAGTGCTTGCTTAGCAACATTGTCATCATTTCGGCGCAGAGTATGTCCAATCCACTGCCACTTACGATTACGGATTTTCGTGGCCAGTGAGATGGTACGGGGCCAGAATATGCGAAATATTCTTCTTAGGCAGCGGTTGACAATAGTTTGAAGCCGATTGGTCATACTACTGGTAACTATCCAAGTTGTATATCCATACAAAAGTACAGATTTTACACTTACTTCGAAAATTCGCAGTTTTGTATGGAGGTTGATTTTGTTACTTTGCCATATTAGGGCCAGTATACCGAACGACGATTTTGCCTTGTTTATTCTGCCCTCTACATCTAGATCAGAGCCTCCTTCAGCATCAATCTCACACCCCAGGTAGCAAAACTGCATAATTGTAGGTTTCATCACCTATCCTTAATGGCGCTGTTGTCTCGATTCCTATGTTAAGAGTCTTTAGCTAAGTACAGACGGTTGCAGAAATAGCAATTTTGTCAAATCTGCTAATGTACCGACAATGTACTGACATGGACAATGTTGCCATATAATTATTCTCTGCAAATGGTGAAATTAGCAGATGCATAAACTTCGCACATCTGCAAATTAAATGTGTTTGCAATTATCTTACAAAAATTTTAAGTTGGCAACATTTTGCGGTTCAGACGATTATCGCATGTCTGGCAATATTGTTGTTTTACAATGATTTTTCTGTAAACATTGCCATACAAAATTTAACGTGCACACGGTTGTTGAACATTTTCTGCAAATTTTTCGGGCAATGTTGTAAGATCTGGCAACTGTCTGTGCGTAGCTTTTGTCTTGCTGGTGTTTATTTTGAGACCTGTATGTTGCATGTATGTTGCTTTTTCTGAAGATATAAGGTTGTCTGTTTTAGATCACAGAGCCGATGAGAAATTAAGCAGATATCGTCTGCGTAAGCCAGTTAATTGAGGTATTTGTTGTTGATTTGCCATTGTATTCCTTGGCTTCTGTTCTCTATGGAACTAAGGACATCCTCCATAACTACTAGGAATAGAATAGGTGACAATATGTATCCCTGACGCACTCCAGTTTGAACATGGAATGGGTCTGAGAGCTTTCCTTTATGAAAAACAAAGCATCTGGCCTGGTTATTGCTTTCCTTGATCAGAGATTTTAGTTTTTCTGGTATTTATCTTCTTCGCAAGGCTAACCATATGTATTCACGGTTGATGCTATCAAACGCCTTCTCAAAGTCCACAAAGAGCAGATGAAGATTGGAATTGAATTCCAAACATTGTTCCACAATAATGCGCAACGTATTAATGTAGTCTGCACAAGAATATCCACTTCGAAAACCTGCTTGACAGGAGCTTATACTACGTTCAAGGTGTTCTTTAATTCGGTTTAGTATTATTTTAGCTATTAGCTTTGAAATCATTGGGAGAACACAAATACCCCGCCAGTTATTAAAATTTTTTAAATCTCCTTTTTTAGCAATTTTGACGATTATGCCATCTTCCCAAAAACTTTTCTCCAAAACTATATCCTGATTTTACTTTACTAAATACAGAATTTGGGCACGATCGAGTTGGGTGTATTGATATTATTACTCCATCTCTAAAGTGGGCGGAATTGTCCATTTGTATGGGAGGTACAAAAAGGGGCGTGGCTAGACTTACTATTTTTTTCTCCAAAACTTGACTCTGTTATAGTTTAACAAAATATAGACTCTGGGCACGATCGCGTTGGGTATATTGATATTATTATTCGATTTCTAAAGTGGGCAGAGTGGTACATTTGTATGGGAGGTACCAGAAGGGACGTGGCTAGACTTCCAAATTTTTTCTCCAAAACTTTAACCTTCTTTAGCTTTACTAATAGAAAATTTGGGCACGATCGCGTTGGGTATATTAATAATATTAATCGATTTCTAAAGAGGCAATATCAGATGGTTTTGTGAGGTACCAGGTGGGGCGTGGCTAGACTTCCAGTTTTTTTTCTCTAAAACATTAATACAGAATTTGGGCACGATCACATTAAGTGTATTGATATTACTTCTCGCTTTCTAAAGTGGGAGGAGTGGCACATTTGTATGGGAGGTACAAGAAGGGGCGGGACCATGTAGCCAATTTGCAATACCATAATTAGTTTTGGGAAAATATTAACTCGTGCAAAATTTCAAAACATTTGGTTGCGTCTTTCGAAAGTTATCGTGTTTACCAGCCGGACAAACAGACGGACATGGCTCAAACGACATAAAAAGTCATGAATCGAATATGGTTCAAAGAAACCTAGGGTCTAACGTGACTCCATCTGTGCGTTACACTTTTGGGTCGTATCATATGATATATACCGTCCACACGTAGGGTGAGGGTATAATGAGTGAGTCCGATCATTTGTACCAGAAGGGGTGTGGCAAAGATTTCGGTTTCTGAGGATTTGTTCACTATTACAAGGTAACAAAACTGACCAAATTTAAATACCATTTAGTTGTCAGGGAAGAACGCGATATAGGGGCAATCCCACGAACGGATTTCCCTCTTGTGACCAATTCCTCCCCCAACTTTCCAACCACCTAACAGATGCTCGCCATCAGCATGGATATCCCAAAATGCACACTCTCACAGCAAAAACCGCCATAATTACTCAGATCTCACAGGGTTTGAATCTGCAGAGGCCTTGTAGAAGGAAACTTCTAGTGGCACTGGACTTGTCAATGGCCTTCAACACAGTCAGCCGCACCACACTCTTCCGGGACATCCTGCAGTCAACCATGGCCAACACCTTAAAGAGATAGATTGTGAATTAACTGAGTGGTCGTCAATCGTTCGTTGCGTTTAGAGACATATGCTAAAAACAGCGTAGAGTTAAAAACTAGTACTACATGGCGGTGTTCGATGCCTCCTTGTGTTTAACTTCCGCCTCTCTAAACTCCCCAAACATCCACAAGAGATACCTTATGTGGACTATTATACCATTATGGCTATGATAAGCTTTGAGATTCTGTGATTGATTATCTGGGAGAATAATAAAATTTTTTCATTGGGTGGAACCTGAAATTATCACCAACGAAGTCTTCAGCAATACTCTTCATCACCTAAATGAAGTAGGTAAACCTAAATTTAGTCGTCGTGGTCGATGGTGTAAAAATACCGACTATGAACCCGCCCAAAAATTGTGAGGGTCTCCTTTGATAGCCTGTTTACAATTACGCACATATTACGAAGTAGAAACTAAGTCTTCAAAGCTCTATTCGGCAGCGCTTAGGGTTGGATGCTCCCCCGAGCCAAGTCAGAAAGGACATTCGTGTATACGATGAGAGCATACGAAATTTGTACTGGATCCCTTGGATCGTACCTCGTATGCAGCAGCTTTGAACGCCATTTATAGAGACGCTAGAAATACCGCGGTTGCAAGTTACCGCATGAATGTCGTACTTCGAGTTCGCCCACAGCTCATAGTTAAAATAGAGACAAATCTGTCGAGGAAAACAAGAGTTGCAACAAAGTCAACTGCTCCCGCATAGACCTTGCTGTCCCTAACATATGCCCAGCATGTGGTCACTACTTATTCAGCTGTACAGCCTACCCTACTTCCCTTAGCTCACTGGATTTATGGACTAGTTCATTAGAAGCTAGCTCGAATCATAACACAGTACCACACATGATTTTGGAACTCAATTCTGAGAACTGCACGTGAAAGTTGCACCAAAAAGAAGAAGTTCTGCATCATTCGTTTTGTCAAGTTACATGCCATAATGCTACAAAATAAACCCAGTTCGAAATCATTTAATGAATGGAAAAGTGAAACTGTTGCTTATGTAGGTAAACGTTATATGAACAGATCAGAGAAATTGTAATTCTTGATTTATTTCAACTTGTTTCAGCTAATCGAGTTATATCAAGCAAAAGATCTTAAAATGTGACAAATTCCCCTATACAATACTTACTAACTTCAAATCGATATTAAATTATAATGGCATGTAACTTGACAAAACGAATGATGCAGAACTTCTTCTTTTTTTGGCTACTTTCACGTGCAGTCCTCAGAATTGAGTCTCAAATCAATGAGCTGATAAATGTTGTACTGCGTAATTTTAGCTGTTACAACAACAACTATTTAGTAGTTAGTTTGGATGTTATATGAGCAAAATTTGCAATCTTATAACCTCAATTTCCAAATATCAGTGAAGGTTTACTCGAGTTATCCTGTCCACCAGCCAGGCAGCCAGATAGAAGGACATGGCTCACTCGTCTTAAAAATGCCTGCAACGAATCTGGTCTTAAGATACTTGCGGTCCAACTCGTTTTCTTTAATGCATTACACTTTTTCTCGAATCAAATGATACACATCCTCAATAATATGGGTGAGGATATGAAACGCACTTTTATTTTACCAAAAAGTACTTTTTATGTACTAAAAAGTACTTTCATTGTACCAAAATATTGTTTTGTTTTTCCAAAAACTACACGGAGAAAACTGTTGTACATTATGCACAAGCTGTTCATAACTATAAAATGTTTAGATACATTTTTGAATATGCAACTTTGCGCATAATTTATGCCTAATAATCATAAATTCTGCACAATCTATTAAAATTGTGCATAAGTTTTACACAACAAATGTGGACAGTTTGTGAACATTGTTCATAGCTTAATTATACTTTTAAATAAAGACATTTAAAAATAAAATGAAATTTAGTTTCTTCAATATAAAAAGGGGGTGTAATTTCATAACCTATGCACAGTTGTTCATAACCTGTGCACAGTTGTCCATAAACTATTCTCAGTTGTTCATACACTATGCGCAGTTGTTCATAGTCTTTTTCCAGTTGATCAGAATCTGTGAAAATGTTGTTCATAATCTATGCACAGTTGTTCATTACCTATGCACAGTTGTTCATAGTCTTTTCCCAGTTGTTCAGAATATACGAAAATGTTGTTCATAATCTATGCCCAGTTGTTCATAAAATATGCTCATAGTGCCGAACTTATGTTATGAACAAGTATGCATAGATTATGAACAACTGTTCTTGGTCGGTTTTCATGTACAATTTTTGCATATTTTGTGCCCATAGCTCATAATTTCTGCACACAATTCTCTCCGTGTACTTTTTTGATACCACAAATTACTGTTGTTGCACTCGAAAGTAATTTTATTGAACCAAATTGTACTTTTGTTGTACCAAAAAGCGTTTTTGTATTTGTTGACGCAATTACGCACTTTTTGGTGAAAAACAATTTTATTTACAATGAAGTAAATTTTTGTTCCAGAAAATACTTTTATTGTTCGCTTTTCAATTGACTAAAAGTTATTTGGATTACCAAAAAGTACTTTGGTTTTACTAAAAAGTTCTTCTATGCAATAAACAGTACTTTTTACCCAGAATACTTTTATAGTACTAAAAATAACTTTAATCTTACCAAAAAATAGTTTTACCGTATCTAAACAGTATTTTCGTATTACAAAAAGTACTTTCTGTGCGCACTTTTATTCTTCCAAAAAGTACTTTTCTTGTACCAAAATTTACATTTTTTTTCATTTACTACTTTTATTGTACCAAACAATACGTAGGGTGCAATTAAAAGTACTCGTTGTATTTCGTAAAATACATGTACTAAAAAAGTACTTTTATTATACCAAAAAGCGATATTGTAACTTTTTGGTGCATTGTATTTTTTTTTATCAAAAATTACTCAATTTGTACCAAAATGTACTTTAGTTTTTGAAGTACTGCTTTTATTACCCGAAATTTCTTTTATTGCATCAACAAGTAATTTTTTGTACCAAACACAGTACTTTTGCTTTACAGAAAAGTACTTTTTCTTATGTAATGCTTTTATAGTACTCAGAAATACTTTTATTGTGCCAAAAAGTGTTATTGTACCAGAAAAGTACATTTGTTGTATCAAGTTTTTATTTATTACTAGCTGGCCCGGCAGACTTCGTCCCGCCTCCAAATTATTTTAAAAGATTTTGAGTGCAGTTGAAATCTAATTCCTATTGGTTTATTTTGAAACTAGATTAGGTTAGATTTGAAACTGAAAACTTGCTTATTGATAGGCATATATTCTAAAACCACATTTTTAAGCCGATTGACTGACGTATAACTTTATGCGTTGGTGTACTGAGTGGTTGTACGTTTAGTTGTTTGGTCTGAGCCATGACAGCACTGTGCCCCCTTTTATCCCAAGGAGTAGGAATTTCAGAAAAGACCCTTGATTTGACTCAACAACCCTATTAACCGTTTGCTCTGGGTGATAGCAACAGTTTTTCCCATTTTTGGGTTTGTCTTCTTAAAGTTAGAAATGCTAAAAACCACTGTGTGAGGCTTTCTAATGATATAGAAGGTGCGTCAATATTAATGTTCTCCGTTCTACTTAAAGTCTGGGTGACGATCTACAGCCCATCCCCAACTTTCACTGAAATTTTGTTACAAATCGGTTTAACAGTTTTCACAATTAGTGTTGTAATCAATATGGACATCAATTTATATATATATATAGAGTTTTCAATAATTTTAATGTTAAAAAAATGTTTATATGCAATGTAATCAATGGTGACTAAATGACTTTAAAAAAGTTAAGTGTATCATAAGTTAATCACCAGCAACTGGATCCAAACATACATCCAAAATTTTCTCATGTCTAAAAATTCATTAATTTTAAGTTTGAGTAAAATCGGACAATCGAAATAATTCAGCTCCAGCCAACTTAACAGCGGGTTCATTTATACAAAAAAAATTTCTCATAATAAAACAAATATACATTCTAAATTTTAGTCAAATTGTCTGATTCGTTATAATTCCACTATAGCGGCACCTTCCGGTTCCATTTATACAAAAACTTGGTTCTCATGATCACATAGTTATACATACTAAAATTCTCTTAAATTGGTCCATTCGATCAAATTTTGATAAAAAATCCACCCAAACGCCACCTACCGGGTCCATTTGTACATAACAATTTTCTGGTGATTAAACAAACACAGGTTCTGAATTTCAGTTAAATTGTCCCATTCACCCAGCGCCACCTACCGGGTCCATTTGTACATAAAATGTTTTCTCATGATCAAACGAATATCCATTCTAAATTTCAGTTGAATTGGTACATGCATTGAAATGTTCGATATAAATCCACCCTAGCGCCACCTGGATTTGATTTTTTTCAACACAAACAATCTACGGAAAATTTCGAATCCAATAAAAGAAAAATCAGTCAAATCGCTCCAGCCGTTCTCAAGTGATGGTATTACATACGTGGACCATTTAATTTTTATATATATAGATTTTACTAAAAATTACTTCTGCTGTACCAAAAAGTACTTTTTTCCAGAAATTATTTTTATAATGTTAAAATTAATTTTTATTGTACCAAAAAGTTGTTTTACTGTATCAAAATGTTCCATTCGTCTTTCCTAAAAATGCTAAAAAAGTACATTTATTTTATCAACAAGTTATTTTTTTTTGTATCAAGTAGTACTTTATTGCACCAAAATGTTATTTTTCTTTCAGAAAATACTTTTATAGCATTAAAAAGTTAATGAATTCTACCAAAATGTACTCGTGTTTTTCCAAAAACCACTTCTATTGTACCATAAAGTACTTTTGTTCAACCGAAAAGTACATTTATTGTCATTTTCTTGTACAAATTAGTACTTTTTTTGTATCAAAATTTCCTCTACCTTCCAGAAAATACTTTTATAGTATTCAAAATTATTTTAATTGTACCAAAAAGTACTTTTATTGTTTCAAAATGTACTCGTGTTTTACCAAAAACCACTTCCATTGTACCATAATGTGCTTTTGTTTAAAGGAAAGGTACCTTTATTGTACTAAATAGAGCTTGCGTTGTACCACAAATAATTGTGTACCAAAAAGTACTTTTACCTCGCCAATTTAATGGAATAAATTAGTATTGAATTTATAGCATATTTTAGCAAGACTTCAAAAGTAAGTGAAAAGTGTTCAAATATTATTAATATTCTTCCTATGACAAGCTAATGTTAAAATTATTGTTGATTCAGCCAAATCCGTAGTTCTTCTGGATCAGTAAATAAGCTTTTTGCAACTTCTAGGTAAATTATTTCTTTATTGGATTAAGAACAAAAAAATCACTGAGTCTCGCACCGTACACCCATGACAATGTTATACTAAAGTATCGTACTAATTTCCAACTGCCCGCAAAATATCAATATATAATATTAAATACACCTTAAACATTTCCCTCCTTCATCCCTTATTCCTACACCACCTACCACAGAAGTTATGTGACTAAGCCGCGGCAAACAAAGAAAATCGAGCAAATATTCAAAATAATGTCCTTGAAATGTTAAATGATTTGACATAGATTGCCAACTAATTAACAAACAGAATGCTAATTATTTTCCATCGAACGTCTATAATGATGAAAACATTTCACATTTCACCACCAACGACTAAGCAAAAAAAAATAAAAATACTGAAACAACAGCGCCTCGATTGCGTGACCAAATGGCATATTTAATTTTCTAAATTCAAACGACCGGGTTAAATCAACAACGACAGCGGAAAAGCCATTCAGTTATATAGCCGTCTCCCTAATCTAAACTGTAGCAGTCGAACATGACATGTTTAACATCTGTCATGTCATCGTCATGTAAATGAGGCCATTATCTTGGCCGCTTACACTAGCAGTGGTATATAACAATATCCCTGCTTAGCTGGCGGTCTTGTCGATAGTGTGCTAAACTAATATTTGTCATTAACTTTCTAATGTTTGCTTAATTGTTACACTTTCAATTGCAGAATTTAAGTGTAGTCCGTCCGTCTGTCCGCCACCCAAGTTCTTGTAATAAAATTTTCTTGTGTAGTTACACTTTCTATTAGATAAACATCGCGTGCTTGTGTTTAAGTGTCAGAAACATTTAACTAATATTTAGTTCTTCTTGGCGCTTGTTAAGCTTTATGGGCGATATATTGATTACCTATGTAGATTATGTCGATTTGATTAGGACTATTTTGAAATACTATCTATGTACTTTATTGTTGGGGTAGTCACTTGAAGCACTACAAATTAGATTTCTGTTGGGCAGGGTTAGTTGTTTGAAATGTTATTAACAGCCACATAACAGTGATAGTGATTAGGAGAGTAGATATGAATCTGTTGGGTTTTAAGATGTATAATTCAAAGCATACTTTGCGGCTGTACCATACTGATAGATAGACAGTGCGTTCAACAGGAAAATAACATACAGGTAGTAAAGTAAAGCATTGTTTGCAGTATTTGTTTCTTTTTCTACAATTCTATAGATTTTAATACGAAATGATAAATAATTTAACATTGCACAGAATAATTTTGAATTTTTTTCTGTTTATTATTAAAAATGTCGCAAATCCTTGTAAGAGAATATTTTAAACTCTTCTGTTTGCATTATTCTCCACAAGCATTTCCAAACAACATTTTATTAAATACAATTTTCAGATTATGTTTAATTAATAAAGTCTAGAATGGACGCGCGATAACATTTTATCCGTAAGTATCTAACACCAAGATTACACTGTGCGACAGCCAAAATCGGGATGAAATGAAACTACCGGGGAAAATTATATCGGTCAAAAAAAGTTATACGTTTCGCTGGGTCCATCCAGGACCAGAGATATATCGATTTGAAGTTAGTAAGTATCGTATAGGGGAATTTGTCACGTTTTAGGATATTTTGTTTGGCAAAACTCAAGAACGACTAGTCCAATTTTGATGAAACAAAAATCCGAAATTTAATAATTACTTTAATATCTTTACATATGATTTCTCTGCATAATCAACAGTTTCGCATTTTTAAATACATTTATGAAAAAAATTGCCTAAAAAATTATATGTAAAAAATAATAAAAAATTTCCGTAATTCCACATAAGCTATGAACAAAATGAGACATAGACCATGCTTCTTTTTCTTATTTAATGGTAGCAAAAACATAAATTTATCTATTAGTAGCCGTACGTAGAAAAGTATTCCAACGCTTCGGTCTTTTGCGTTCCGTAGATAGTTCGTCACACCAAGCTTAGATAATAGTTCTTTCACCTGGTCCATTCATTGGAGTTTTGGTCGCCCCCTTCTGCGCCGCCCATAGAGTTTATTGCCAAAGACTTTTCGAGACGGTGCGTTTTCTTCCATTCGTACAACGTGTCCAAGCTAGCGCCTTCGGTCTATTTGAACGCGCTTGACTACGTCGATGTCGTTGTACAGCTCATACAGCTCGTCGTTCATTCGACGACGATACTCGCCGTTAACGATGATGGGTCTAAATATTTTGCAAAGTATTTTTCTCTCGAAAACTCTTACAATAGATTGATCCGCTTGTGTCATTACCCAGGATTTTGCGCTGTAGAGTAAGACAGGCAGGATCAGTGTCTGGTAGAGTTGGATGTTCGTTCATCGAGAGAGGGCTTTATCATTAAAACGCTTGCTCAGCGCATAGTAGCAGCGGTTTGCGATCCATACTCGTTTTTTGATTTCCAGGCTGACATAATTATTTTTGTTTATTTCGGAGCCGAGGTAGACAAAATCATCTACCACTTCAAAGTTATAGTTGGCAACGTGCACGCAGCGTGCCAACAGAGTAGACTTTTTGTTCGTTGAAGAATAACTTGATTTTGTCTCATTAATCACCAGATCCACTTATGCCGACTGCTTCTCAATACTCGAAAAGGCCGCAGTAACATCCCGCAGTCCTCGGCTAATAATATATATATCATCGGCACACGCGAGCACCATGTGGCTTTTGTTAAGGATGGTGCCAGTCGTGTTTACTGCTGCCTTCTGCATGATCATCAGCATTAAGATATTAAAGAGATCGAATGACAGATTATCCCCTTGTCTGAGGCTTCGCTTTGTAGAAAATGGCTCTGTTAGATTTGTGTCTATTTTCACTAAAGACTTCGTGTCAGTCAGTGTCATCCCGCTAAGTCGTATCAGCTTCGCGGGGATACCAAACTCAGCCATAGCATCTAATAGTTTCTGTCGTATCAGATTTTCGAATGCAGGTTTGTAGTCATCAAACAGATGGTAGGTGTCGATCTGCATTTCTTGGGTAAAATCGGCTTTAGTCTTTCACCTAACACATTAGACAGGACCTTGTATGCTTTGGGTAAAAAGCTGATCAATAATCAGGTATGCATTCCTTGAGCCAAATCGTGTTTTTGTGCTGGTGCATGCATAGTGTCAGGTCATCGCCGCCGGCCTTAAAAATCTCTGCCGGCAGTCCATCGGCTCCCGCAACTTTATTATTTTTAAGCCTTGCAATCGCCGTGCTGATCTTGTTTTTCCTCGGTGGTGGACAATCTACTCTGTCATCTATGATCGGTGGGATTTCGTCACTTTTGCTGTCTTTTGTAACGAGTACAGATCGAAAGTGTTGTCTCCATATTTGCAGCATACTCTGAGTGTCCGTGACCAGATTTCCATCTCTGTCCTTACATCTCTGTCCAAAACCTTTGCTTCTAACCCTTGGTAGAACTTTCGGGCCTCACCTCTATCCTTGTTGTTTTCGATATTCTGGCTCTCTTTTTTCTTCCACAAACGCTTTTTCCGCCTGAACAGTCGTTTTATCTCCCTCCTTTTCTCATTATAACGCTCCGTCACCGCACGCCTCGCCATTGGCTGCAGTTTTGCCTTGTAAGCAGCATCCTTTACCTCAGACATTTTGCGACATTCGTTATCGTACCAGGGCTTGTCTCAGCGTGGTTTTTCATAACCCAGTAAGCTTGTTACGGCAGAGGTCAGAGAATTCGCAATAAGCTGCTAATGTGTGTCGGGAACATCCAGGCAGAACTAGGGGGCTTAGTTTGAGTAATTGAGTGAGTTGGTTGAAGTAGGCATTGGCTTACTTGGTGGTATACAGCTTTGTGCTGTCTTTTGAGTTTGGTTACGAGTATTTTTAGCACAGCTTAAATACCTTGGCTGCAACTTGGTGGTGACCCAAGTCAATATTTGCACCTCGCATCACACGCACGCCCATAACGCTTGAGACATGCTTTCCATCAATTACCAATTTGCGGGAAGTTGGTTCCAATCACAATCATGTATCTTGCCGACGCAAAGCTACCAGCCTAAACCCGTTGTCTGGCGTGTCGGTATACAGGCTGAACTTATCGATCGATTGACCAAGAACATCTTCCCTCCTTATTTTTGCATTAAAATCTACCAGAACAATCGTTGGCAGGGCAGCGGTAGTATGTTTTATCTAGGCGCTCGTAAAATGTATCTTTAATCTCATCGTCTTTATCTTCCGTCGGGGCATGAGGACAAATCACCTTGATGCGGATTGTGGCTATTCGATCACTAACAGGATTGAACCGCAAGGCAAGATGTCAGAGTATCTCGCCAACTACAAATTTACATCCAAATTCGTGCTTTTCGGCAGGCAGCGATAATAGATGTCGCAATTTTTACGAGGCGAGCATCCTTGTCCATCTCATCTAATGGATGGCGGTTATGTCAGCCATATATTTTTTGATGACATCCGCCAGTCGGATAGTGGCACCTTCTCTTATATAGAGTCTGTAAGTTCTAGTTGCATATCCTTAATCATGGTCCTTTTTAAGTTTGCGGGGGTTGTCAACATTTGGGGGGTTCCCTTTATTAATGTTTCTTTTTCTTTCTCGTGCTTTCATAGCCAGTAAAGGACCTGAAGGCGGGTGGCTAGCCCAACCATCACTGTTCGTCGATCACTATCTGCCGCTATTCATGATAAAATAAAATGTCACGAACAACGTTGCCCTGGTGCCACCACGGTGGAGGTTGTGAGTCGGCGTAATGCCCAGTAATATTGAATTTAACTTTCTACAGTCGTTAGCGAACTGATTAACACTTGTACACTGTAACATCTTCTACAGTTGTAATACATGTCTGCGAAAGTCTTATCTTCCACCCTTTTACGCTCTTTAAGCAGGCAAATAATACATACGTCAATAACTCGAGAGTTAGTCACAGGGTAAGAGTATTTATCAGTCAGTTCACCTGACTAAAGTATCTACATATCTTGGTTAAAATAGAATTTATTATTAAAACCATATGAATTAGATCGACAGCAGGCTATGTGTACACCTTTTTTAGTATTCGCCAAAATTATGATCTGCTTATTTAAAATCATTTGGATTGCTCTTAAGAGTTCCTGTTCGTAGACGCCGTTTGTGAAACATTGGTGATTAAAAGCCACATGAAAAAAAACATCCACAATCCTCTGGAAAGGAATATAGTCTTCAGTATCATGTCGCTACTGGGCGATTACAACATAGTTACACACAAATACACAATATTGCGCAGCTTCAGTATAACAAAATTACACCGTTTCTATGATCTCGTAAGAGTGTCAACAATACTATACTAGTATAGCAGATATAATAAACTTACAAGTGATTCCGAATACTCTCGCATTTAATGAACTTTGTCAAAAGCAAGTACTAACTTGCTTTACATACACTAGTATGTAAAGCATGACATCAGGATAACTAACTTTTGAGACACATGCCATTTTTTAAAGTACTTTGAACTTTTCTACTACCAAGGGTATTCTCTTCCAAGCCCTGTGTGTGTATAAGTTATATAGAGGTTCCAAGCGGTCACGAGTCTACCAACACAATTAGGTTAGACTTCGTCTTCTTAGTCTTCCAAAACAAATACGAATTCTTTTTATTTTATGAATCTATTGTCATTGAAAGTGTCATCGATTAAGATCGTATATTATCTTTAGTTTCTCTCTATTTCCGTTTATATTTCTCCGCATTTCGCTCTCTGTATGTTCTCTGTTTATCAATTTAAAATCTAACTTATGTATATATCAGTGCATCACTCACGTATAACAACCAATTAACGACCGTTAACGCTCAAATTACCAAATTTTTTTGTTTCTCCACCCTTCTTCATATCGAAATTCTAAATAACGCAACCCTCTCTCCCCACTATAACTGACCTCATCATCATTTGTATTTGTTTTGATACGAACGAACAAATAACATTGTCAACTATTAATAGCTTTCAGACAAATTTCAGTTGTGACAAAAAAAAAAGATACAAAATAAATTGTCACTTTAAATTCGCATTTGGAATAAGTTGAATAAATTCCTTTTTTTTTGGTTTTTTGTGGGCTTGATCTATACGTTTGATAAATTTGTGATCAAAGTTGTTATTGCCATTTGCCAAATTGTTGATTTATTTGATTAGCATATTTTTGTTAAATATGCGAAAATTTGTTTGATGAAATTTGTTGTTGGGTCTGGTGCCGGCGTATGGGAAGGCCTCATTGTAATTGCGCGACAAATCACTTGGGATGGTAGTGAATTTGTTTTAGTGCTCAAGCTATTTGATATGGATTATGTAAATGAAGAGAATTCGAAGGATTTTGTAACGTTTTTCCAAACTAAAGGGAAATTGTGAATATTTAATAGCATAGATATAATCAAGTTTGGTGCAAAGATTAGAAAAATATTTTCAATGACATATGGTGCTTCATTGTTTCAGAACATTTTTGTCTTTCTTTAATTTTAATTTTAATTTTAATTTTAATTTTAATTTTAATTTTAATTTTAATTTTAATTTTAATTTTAATTTTAATTTTAATTTTAATTTTAATTTTAATTTTAATTTTAATTTTAATTTTAATTTTAATTTTAATTTTAATTTTAATTTTAATTTTAATTTTAATTTTAATTTTAATTTTAATTTTAATTTTAATTTTAATTTTAATTTTAATTTTAATTTTAATTTTAATTTTAATTTTAATTTTAATTTTAATTTTAATTTTAATTTTAATTTTAATTTTAATTTTAATTTTAATTTTAATTTTAATTTTAATTTTAATTTTAATTTTAATTTTAATTTTAATTTTAATTTTAATTTTAATTTTAATTTTAATTTTAATTTTAATTTTAATTTTAATTTTAATTTTAATTTTAATTTTAATTTTAATTTTAATTTTAATTTTAATTTTAATTTTAATTTTAATTTTAATTTTAATTTTAATTTTAATTTTAATTTTAATTTTAATTTTAATTTTAATTTTAATTTTAATTTTAATTTTAATTTTAATTTTAATTTTAATTTTAATTTTAATTTTAATTTTAATTTTAATTTTAATTTTAATTTTAATTTTAATTTTAATTTTAATTTTAATTTTAATTTTAATTTTAATTTTAATTTTAATTTTAATTTTAATTTTAATTTTAATTTTAATTTTAATTTTAATTTTAATTTTAATTTTAATTTTAATTTTAATTTTAATTTTAATTTTAATTTTAATTTTAATTTTAATTTTAATTTTAATTTTAATTTTAATTTTAATTTTAATTTTAATTTTAATTTTAATTTTAATTTTAATTTTAATTTTAATTTTAATTTTAATTTTAATTTTAATTTTAA
>OZ035881.1:19389996-19599996 GCA_964034835.1 Muscina levida
GGGCATATCATCAGGGGAGGTGTAGCGGCGGCTCTCGTTCTCCGTCACTTGTTTGTCTGTCTGTCCATCGGTGTGTACGAATATTACACTTTCTTGTGGGGCCTGACTGAATGAACCTTTCTTCATTGTGTGCAGTTTTTTTTTTGTTTTTTTGCGTTTTTTTCTGTTGTATTCATTGCCTCTACTCTACTGTGGCAATATGTCAATGACGTGTTGGCGTTGTTGGGATTTTGTTGCACTGATCTCGTTTTTATATCATTTCTACTCTGCATTCTGTTGTTGTTGTTGTTCTTTTATACATTATTGCATTATTACTGTCGATTTTTTTGTTGCCTGACGTGGTCGTCGTCACTGTCGCCGCCGCCGTTGTACTTTGTGGTATGTAAAACGACGCCCTCTTCTTTTGTGGCATTCGCAACTTCCTGAGTGTGGCTGCTGACGAGTACGACGACGACGACGCTATGTTCTACAACGGATTTATGTTTTTTTTGCTGCTGTTGTTTTCTTCTTTGGCGTACTGGTGGCGGCGGCACCATTACCCGTAGTAGTAGAGTACTAGTGGCAGTAGTTGTGGAAGTGGTCTGAATTCACCAACATCCATTGGCGTTTCGTTTCTTTTGTTGCACTTCCATTCACATTCGCCTTCTTAATTGTTGAAAATTTATGATAATTTTTTGCAGTTTTGCTTTTTTTACAACTTTTTAATAGCCAACAATAGCAACAACATCATCACAATCAATGGCAAGAAAATGTGGGGTAGAGTTTTCTTCTTACTCTGCCAGCAGCAGCAGCAAAGCATCCACATGCAATTGCTGTTTTGTTTTATTGATTGGAAAATAAATGTAATAATGACCGACCTCTTTTGCTGGGGACTCTGTGCAAGCATTGAGTGGCAAGAGGAATGAATGAATTAAAAATATTTCCGGTATGTCAATTGTTGAAGAATTCTCTTGGAATCAGTGTGAATGAATGATATAGACTTTAAATGACTGTTGTTGGTATGTAAAACAAACGTGGTGAAGGAGGATTTTTTGTAATCATTTTCCTTCTTAAATTTTAGTACATATTAATGGGAAACTATGTTTAAGTTATCAAAATTGTATTAATTGTAATGTTGAAGAATGAAATACAAATTCTTAAGCTTTTATTCTCATGTCGAATGTAAGTAACTGTTTTTAAATCTTGTAAGAAATATTAAAGAAATTAATAACTACTAAAACAACTAATAAGTTGAAATAAGAGGTGGTCCCAGTTTATGGAAGGAAGTAAAGTTAGTTTTCATACCCAAGACGGGTAATGTAACATTCACAATCATAATGGAAGCGTTAAGGGCTACTGGGACACCTCCGATGCTTAGGAGCTGGATAGATTCTCTGATGTCAAATCGTTTAATCAACTCCTCTCCTGGCGACTAGGGGCTGACCACATTGCTGTGTCTACTTTTGGTGAACGACATTCTCAAGACTTGAGAGAAACTGTGAAGGAAGATTGTAGCCTATACGGACGACGTGGTTGTTGTTGTTGTTTTTGTTGTAACAGCTGGTGGTTAGCTGGGGTGATAATTCTTTATACCGATTTTCAATTAATCGGCACTCGATCGGTCATACAATCCGATTATCATACGATAATTGCTGGCAACTCTGTTTCGTTCCTTTGTAGATAACAAGGTTTGTGTCAAGGATTGTTAGGTGTTGTTGTTGTGATTTTAACCGCCAAATTCCACCAGAGATGGCGCCAGCTGGCTGTTGATTTATATGAGATGTTGATAAATCATTTTTCTTTTTCCTTGGTCCTTGCGCAATCTGGATTTTTTGTAGTGGAAGCGTCTAGGATGAGTTTTGTAGGCTGGAGAACTCGAATGAATTTGAAAAGTAATTAATTTTTCATCGATGTTGATTTGGCCAGTGCCCGGGCCGGGAATCGAACCCGGCACCTTCGGATTGCTAGTCTACGTCGCTTCCACTGAGCTATCGAAGGCCACGGACGACGTGGTCATTTCAGTTACTGTCAAATTTGCTTCGACTTTGAGAGGTGCTAGATGAAGCACACCGCAAGAGGCACTGGATGGGATATTGACCTGAAGAACCTGTGGCACCATGCATGTAGCGGCTAAAAGTGCGATAAAATTACGAGACGGGTAAGTAGTGTACCACGAATGGCTTACACGAAGCATACCACAAGAGGCACTGGATATGATATTGACCTGAAGAACCTGTGGCACCATGCACTATCTGTAGCGGCTAAAAGTACGATAAGATTACGAGACGGGTCACGAACCAATACTGTTATGGTTCAACAAAAATGAATACAATGGAGGACAGCAAAGCGAAACGTACTATATTGTCTGACGATGGATTTTGTATCATGCTAGTGATCCCTGATAGAGGGGATTGCAAAGCTGCCCTATCGTTCAGGGATCTATTAATCTTCACTGATGGCTCAAAAATGGACATCGGACCACAATCAGATGCCTTCAGTGAGGATCGCAATTGCAGTCAACACTTCCGATTGTTTTTAGAGAGTTTGGAGAAAACAATCTGTCACAATCTATGGTTGGTCAAGCGGCATTAGAGGCTTTGGCATCAAAAGTTATAAAGTCGAGAATGGTGTACAGATGTAGAATTGTCAGGTAATAGTATTCCAGTCTGCTGACATGCTAGGGAACGAGATGGAGATGAGTTTATAAAGTCAAGACTGGTGCACAGATGTAAAATATGTCTCAACATCTGTACCATGGGGCACAGATGTAGAATAGAAGTCTCAACACTGACAGGTAATAGTGTTCCAGTCTGCTGTACCCCGGACACAGTGACATGCTAGGGAACGAGATGGTGGATGAGTTTATAAATTCAAGACTGGTGCACAGATGTAAAATAGAATTCTCAACACTGCCAACTAATAGTGTTCCAGTCTGCTGAACCCCCGAACACAGTGACATGCTAGGAAACGAGATGGCGGATAAGGTTATAAAGACAAGACAGGTGCACAGATGCAGAATGGCGGTCCCAACACTACCAGGTAATAGTGTTCCAGTCTGCTGAACCCCCGAACACAGTGACATGCTAGGGAGCGAGATGTCGGATGAGGTTATATAGTCAAGACTGGTGCACTGATGCAGAATGGCGGTCTCGACACTGTCAGGTAATTGTGGTCGACTCAGCTGGACCCCCGAAAACAGTGACATGCTAGGGCAATCCCACGGCAGCCGGTTCTATGTACCGGATTGAGCCGAAGCAGCAATTCTTCGGCCAGGGGCTGCCACCTCAGTACTAATACTGCTACAACAACATGCTAGGGAACGAGATGGCGGATGAGGTTTTAAAGCCAAGACTGGTGCACAGATGCAGAATGGCGGTCTCAACACTGCCAGGTAATAGTGTTCGACTCAGCTGGACCCCCGAAAACAGTGACATTGTAGAAAACGTGACGGCGGATGAGGTTGTAAATTCAAGACTGTGGCACAGATGTAAAATAGAATACTCAACACTGCCAGGTAATAGTGTTCCAATTTGCTGGACCCACGGACACAGGGACATGTTAGAGAACGAGATGGCGGATGAGGTTATGAAGTCAAGACTAGCTCACAGATGCAGAATGGCGGTCTTAACACTGACAGGTAATAGTGTTCCGAGTCTGCTGTACGCCAGGACACAATGACATGCTAGGGAAAGCGATGGCGGATGACTTTAAGGGCTCATCCCCCGAACCCGATCAATCGGATTAATAAGTGGGACCGCTAATCTATACATATGGGTATTTTCTAGCGTTGCGGACGCACGATTTATTTCTTATTTTGTAGTTTTCTCGAAAAGTTTAAATATTTTGAAGATTATGTTCATATTAAAAAATTTAGATCTTGGACAGTACTATAACGTTATTTTAATGAAACTTTACTTAAAATGTTGTATTCAAAATTATGGCTAACACAACGTGCGTTACGGACACACACAATTTTCAACAGCAACTTGGTGTCTACGAAAATTTGTGAAATTTAACGAAATTTATTATGTGATCAGTATATTTTTTTGTAAAATAAAGAAAACATGTTAGGGTTTTACAAACAACTTACTTAACATTTAAAACACTTTTACCTGTTATGCCACTTTAATCTAAATGTGCGTTGCGGACACACGCAATTTTCTATGGATAACACAGAGAGACCAAAAAAACAATACCTGGGAAATTATACTATATTTCTGGTAGTAGCTGCTGAGCACTACAAGAATCTGTTTTTCAAATTTCCCAAAACCCCCAAAATGTTGAGTTACAGGTAAAAAACCGGTTTTTCGTACATTTATGTCAAAGTTTTACAATTCCATTTTATGAATACAGAAACAAAAAGTAAAAAATGTAGCAATTTTTTACTATGAAATCGTCCGTCCTTCTGCTGGAAATACCCATATATAAGTATTGGGTGACTGACTGATCACTCACAAGCCTAAACGACTAAAGACAGAAGTGTGAAATTTGGAATAAAGGTTCCTTTTATGATGTAGGCGCGCACTAAGACGGGATTTTTGGAAATTCGGGGGTAAGCAAGGGGGTAAAGTGGGCGTGGCACCGCTCCATACAACTCGAATCTTGAAATGACTGTATCTTTTAAACCATTATAGGTACAAAGTCGACATTTGGTACGTATATCAGTCGTATAAGATAAATGGACCAATTGTCATTATATTTTCTTTATGTGATACTGTCCATAGGATCTCTATCATAGGCTACATAGTTGGATAATGAGGCGTGGCACCGCCCACACAAAACGACATTTCCACCTTTCATATCTCCCGAGCTATTAGATGTATTAAGATCAGATTTGCTACACATGTTACTGGTACAAGGAAGATTGCGTTTCGCCGGGAAATAGGCGGTGCCACGCCCCTTTTGATAAAATCATTATATCGGCGAAATAATGTTACCGATTGCAATAAAATTTTCAATGTGTAATACCATCCATTTGGCCTCTATAATAGGCTACATGAAAACATAATTAGACAAAGGGGCGTGGCACCGCCCACACAAACCAAAAATTCAATCGGTCGTACTTTATGAGCCATGTAAAGTATAAAGATGAGATTTGCCACATATATAAATGGTACATTGGGGATTACATCTCGCTGGGGAAAGGGCGGTGCCGCGCTCCTTTTGGAAAAATTGTTATGTTGGTCATATTAATAGAAATTGCTTCACTAAGTGGTTTGGTGAAATGGCTGTAGATAGGATGATGATTGTTCTTCTTTTCGAGTAAACTTCAGCTAAGAGTAGATTTTTGAAAATTCGTACTATTAGAGATAAAAATTACCAATAAGGGATAAAACTTACACCATCATCCAGATCAATCGACTAATGCTATAATGCAAAAATGCTCACTATCAAATTGGATTAAAGGTTTCTTTGCAATTCGATATTTTTGTGTAAAAACATGATAAATGGCAAATGAGAAAACGTTTTATCATATTAATGAATTTTTGTTTTTAGTATATAAGAATATAAATGTATAAGATACTAAAATAATAGTATCACAAGAGAATAAAATTATAAAAGTACAACAGTATAACAATATATTATTATAATAGTAAAATAATATAATAGTATTAAAGATAAGAGTAGAAAAAAGTTGAATTTTTGGTATTATTTTTTTAGTTTAGAAAAACAGAATACAAAAAACATAATTGGTCGGCAGCTTGTACACAAAAAAAAACTATGAGTAAAAACATGCAATTTCAAATGTCAAAGATAATTTTGCTGGATATTTTGTTATGAATGTACTGAATAATGAAGCTATAACCAGAGAAAATAACAATTTAAAAAAAGCGTTAAATTAAAAATTAATTTAAAAATTTTGCTATTATTTTTTTCAGAATTTAGAAAATCAGAATACATATAAAAACATAATTGGTCGGCAACTTTTACACAACAATGGCTGTAAGATTTATGACACATCTCCACAAGCTCATTCTATTGCAAACTTACCTTTGTTTTCCCTTAAGTCCATATTTAAACATCAATTTTTGTAACATCTTCCTTCACTACTACATCGCTTGTTCCCATAATTTCATCACAACTATCTCATAAAGACAAAAACGCTGTCAAATGTTGTTCCAACACAGCTTGGGCCAGTGTTGCACCATTCTCCACAGCTAAGGAATAGGCCGTATCACCATTTTCATTGGCTGCCGTCATATCAATGTCTCTGGACAAAAGTTCATTGCATGTGTGTGGATGATTGCCAGCAGCAGCGTACATCAAGGCAGTATTACCCACAATATCCATGTGACCACTGTGGGCTCCTTTCTCCAACAGCAGTCGCACAATTTCATGATGTCCTCCCGAGGCGGCCAATAGCAAAGGTGTAACCATTTCCGGTGCTTGTTCATTGACACTGGCACCCGCATCCAATAAAGACACCACAGTCGCTAATTGGCCATAATAACAAGACCAATGTAGTGGTGTGAAACCGCAATTATCTTTAAAATCAATATTTGCTGTCTTCTGTTGTGCTATCTGCTCATCGGTCACTTCACCCTGGCCGGCTCTTTCGTGAAATGATAATTTTACTTCGACTGGACAGAATGTAGCCTCGGTATTGCCACGTTGTAGGTTGGTTAGTACAGTTGGTTGCGGCCGATATGGTAAAAATGCTGACTTATGTTTACCCGTTGCTGTATTAGAGGCAGGATCATGAAGAAATGAAGAGGAATGCAATGAGTTTGGCGTGGAGAGCGGTGTTGAGGTAGTTGTGTTAGGCGAGGGCGTATCTAATTGCCGTTGAGAGTCCTGACTAGCTGGCGGTGTTTGTTGCGGCATGTTGATGCTATAAGTGAAGAAGAAAAAGTAAGAGTAATAACACTATGACACAAAATCAAACTTTTTGAAAAACACCCGAACGTGACTATATAGGTTCGATAGTACAACCGGAGCTGAGTAAAACCCTAGCTCAGTTTGGCTAGATTGGCTACCATTTTTTTTTTTTGGCCCCCAAACTTTTTGAAATCTCTTGGACCCCTTGAAAAAAGGTGACATCAATTGTTGGCGAACAGTTTCTACAGTTTTTAATCTAGCTCTTTCTCTTCTTCAGCAAAGTTTTAATAGTCCGCTTAAGAAACTGATATAAAAAAATTTCCCAAAAAAATTAGACTTCCCTCGTTTATTTTCAAAAAACTTCGATAAAAATTCTAATTTTTTCACTATTTTTTATATAAGTCGTAGGGAATCCAGATTTTTTGCATACTCTATTCAGTGAAATTGTAGTTTAGGTAACACCGAATAACTTCTCTGAACAAACCTATGCAATCTGAACAAGTCTAGGGATATTAAATAACTCTCAAAACACACTATCTACTTTAAACAAATCATTTTTTTAGGAGTTTTGGGCCATTGTGCAATGTTTTTACTTGCTATCTTTACCAAAAACGTACTTATTGTATAACTGAATAACTTCTGTAAACAACCAATATGATCGGAATACTCCACCCCCTTAATTGCTCACAAAGAGCATTAGGGTGTTCCTTATATGGCATTTTATCGAATTTCGTTAAAAATATGTATTAATCGCGATGTTGGTCATCTGTCTTCACCTTACGTTTCTTTTTGCCAATATTAGGAATATATTGTGAGAAATTTTGTATCGATAGACTAAGTAGTAACAAGCCGTTCAATAGCTGAAATAAAGACCTAAAATAATATGTGTTTGCTTTTACCATATCTCTTATAGCCGCCGAGATATTTGATATAGAAGTTGGGGTATTTTTAAAAAAATTATTAAAAATGTTGAAATTGAATTTCGATGTAGATTATTATGGGCAATTATATTTTTCAACTTTTAAAGGTTAATCAAGTTAAAATCTATATTTTTAAAAAGTATATGTGTATATTATCACTATCTCTATCAATTCTCGAGATATCAGGGGCTTAAAAAGCATAACAATGACTACTTAACTTTTGTTTCACCTGTATATCCATTGTGTATGCTTACGAATGTCACCAAAACCATTAATATCCAATGGTCTTTTGAGGGGATTTTTTATTTTTATCATATAAAAATCATTACTGGTAAGTATTCAATGGGTATTCCGATGGAACAAAAGTTCATTAGATATTGCTATGCATACAGCCAAAAATTCCGTTTTTTAACGCCTGATATCTCGAGAATTGATAGAGATAGTGATAATATACACATATACTTTTTAAACATAAAGATTTTAACTTGATTAACCTTTAAAAGTTGAAATATATAATTGCCCATAATAATCTACATCGAAATTCAATTTCAACATTTTTAATAATTTTTTTAAAAATACCCCAACTTCTATATCAAATATCTCGGCGACTATAAGAGATATCGTAAAAGCAAACACATATTATTTTAGGTCTTTATTTCAGCTATTGAACGGCTTGTTACTACTTAGTCTATATACGAAAGAAAAATACTCAGCGGCAATAAACTGATTTGAGAACAAATTCATACTTTAACCTCATTGCGGCACACCCTAATGTCCAACTATCGATACAAAATTTCTCACAATATATTCCTAATATTGGCAAAAAAAAACGTAAGGTGAAGATAGATGACCAATATCGCGATTAATACATATTTTTAACGAAATTCGAAAAAATGCCATATAAGGAACACCCTAATGCTCTTTGTGAACAATTAAGGGGGTGGAGTATTCCGATCATATTGGTTGTTTACAGAAGTTATTCAGTTATACAAAAAGTACGTTTTTGGTAAAGATAGCAAGTAAAAACATTGCACAATGGCCCAAAACTCCTAAAAAAATTATTTGTTTAAAATAGATAGTGTGTTTTGAGAGCTATTTAATATCCCTAGACTTGTTCAGATTGCATAGGTTTGTTCAGAGAAGTTATTCGGTGTTACCTAAACAACAATTTCACTGAATAGAGTATGCAAAAAATCTGGATTCCCTACGACTTATATAAAAAATAGTGAAAAAATTAGAATTTGTATCGAAGTTTTTTGAAAATAAACGAGGGAAGTCTAATTTTTTTGGGAAATTTTATTATATCAGTTTCTTAAGCGGACTATTAGCTAAAACTTTGTTGAAGAAGAGAAAGAGCTAGATTAAAAACTGTAGAAACTGTTGGCCAACAATTGATGTCACCTTTTTCCAAGGGGTCCAAGGGATTACAAAAAGTTTAGGGGGCCAAAAAAAAAATTTGGTAGCCAATTTAGCCAAACTGAGCTAGGGTTTTACTCAGCTCCGGTTGTACTATCGAACCTATATAGTCTCGTTCGGGTGTTTTTTTCACTGTTGCACTGTGTAATTAGAAAAAAGCAAACAATTTCTATATAAAAATTAAATGAGAAAAATTAAATTTATAATTTTTTTTTGTTATTTTTTATTACTATAGGCGGGAAGAAGCTTAAGGTTTCAACGTGTAGCTTATGTGGTACACTCTTACCATCGAAGAGTTTAAAGTATCATTTCAGATTAATAAGCGGTGTATTTCCATTGCCTAAACTATCTATTCTATTTAAAACCCGCTTGTAGTACTTCATGTAAGGTCAGGTCAAGTGATCACCTTGTAACATTTCTAATATTTTCACAATTTAAAATATTGTAAATATTAGCAGTATTTTAAATATTATTAATATTTTAAATTTTTTGTATTTTCAATATTCTTACGGCCTTATTCATAAAAACTTATAAGAGGTTTATAAACCATTTTTAAACAATTTTCGAGAAAACAATATTCATAAACAATCCACATCTTCAATAAGTTAAAGTAGGGTTGTCTCTACTTCAAGCATGCTATAACTTGACGTTTGTACAATTTATTGCATATTTATAAATTGGAGATCTTTATTTTGAGTTTTTCGGCACTTTTCCTATTGAAGAGTTGTTGCATGCATTCATTGTGTAGGAAATTTTCTTCTTAATCATTGCGCACATAGAAAAGTATCTATATAGACACTTTTTATTCATGAATACCATTTTGAAAAATATTACTCCAAAATTCTTCAAAAATAATTTGTAAATAATGAAACGACCAATAACAGTCGGCGTTGCCACCTGAACACATAAAGCTAAAGTACTGATAAAAAACGTTTATGAATACAATTTCTTATTAAAGGTTTGTTAGAGCTAAAGAATACTTTAGCTAGAGAACGCTTCATACCTACTTTAGAAATTTTTTATGAATATGGCCGTTAGGATTTTAGATATTTTTAGTATTTCTAAAATTGTAGATATTTGTAATATTTAAAATTTTTGTAAGTAGTAATTTTTCAATTATTTTTTAATATTAAATATTTATTAATATTTCTCGAATTTTTTAATATGTATAACTTTTGAATGTTGTTTTGTTCCCAGTAGGGAATCGCCAAACTAGTTCAAAAACGTACTAGTTCAAAAGTATGAAATTGTGAACTAATCCCAAAATGAACTAGTTCTAAACTATCGAATTTTGAACCAGTTAAACGTTAGTAGCTGCTGAATAAGGAAAAAAAATTTTAATAATTTCATTAGTTATATTTCTAGAAGACAAATAATTCTAAATGACTTTTAGATGAAAAATTATTGTATATATTTAATTATAATTTTGTATTTTTCACACACTTTAAAATGTATTTTGGACGTCGTATGTGTTTTTATCATATTTTCGTATTTAAAGTATTAGTACAGTACTAGCTCAAATTTTGTAGAATAATACTAGTTCTTTTTTGAAGTAGTTCCAAACTAGTTCAAAGGAGACAATCAACTAACGTCCGACTAGAAATTCTGAACTAGTTATATTCTAGTACAAAAGGGACAATTCCCCCCAAGCCTAGGACAACTACATGTTAAATGAGACAGTTGCTTGTATGGAAGGTGAACTAGTTCACTGACCTATGGAGAACTAGTATTTTACTAGTCCCGAACTAGTATTTTTCCCTACTGGGGTATTTTAAAAAAAAAATACTTGTAGTATTTTAATTACATTTAATATTTTAAATATTTTCTATTTTTAAAACTTCTCAAAATTAATATGTAGGAATGTTAGGATCAGCTTAAAAAAATACAAAAAATAAATTTATGAAATTTGTCAGATGGTGAATTGTTTTTACGTTCGTCTAAAGTACTAAAAGTTCAAATTGATGTTGGTATCTCAGACATAAACCAATTTTCAGTTTGGCAATGCTACTTAAATTATTTATTTCACCATACTACCACTGCATGTATGTGGAAATATGTATGGATGTACTAATATTTTGCTCACAGGTGATGTGCCGGCTACAAACTTTTTGCAATTTTGTTATGGTGAGTTTGGCAAAGAACAATTGCGTCTATTACTGCCTTTGTTGATTATAAACATATTTATTGCTATCTTTAAGCACATAACTGTATCGCATTCCTAATTATAGTTGTGCGAAGCCCAAAGGGTGTAGCCAGGATGTAACTGGTTATTCGCTATGCTTGCAGCCTGTTTAAAGTCCATAAAAACGGCCCTTTTTGGATCCTATTATAACCCCCTATGTGTGGTTACTTTATGTTATTATTACCACGTTTCTAACGATGTTATTATTGACCTAGATCTATGTTACAAAAAAAAAAATAGAAAGATATGTTTTGAAAAAGAAATGTTTTTTCCAATGTATGTAAATTTTTTTTTTAATTTTTATATTTATGTGTATAGGAGTAAGTATTTGAAAAATTAAATTGATAATAAAGTTTATCACACAGTATTGAATGGTCTACAGAGTCAAAAGCCTTACTAAGAACTAGTATAACCAGGACACCTGGTTTCTTTCTGTCAAGACAGTTTCGTATATTATCTGTCAGATTGTTTATAAGTGTAGTTGTACTGCGATTTTTACGAAAGCCTGATTGACATGGATATATTAAAGAGTTTCTGTCGAGTTACTCACAAATTTGATCTTTAAGCAAGATTTCACAAATTTCTGGAAAGTGCAGGAAGTATGGAGATAGACCTATAATCAGCAAAGTTTGAGCCGGTTGTATCTTTCTTTCTTACGGAATTCACGATTGCAACTTTCAATTCAAAGGGAAAGTTACTAAAGTTATCGTAGCATTTATTTTATGTTCTTGTTTTTTTTTTAAATTTGGTAATTTTTTACCTAAGTAATTTTTTTAAATTTCCATATTTTTTAAATTTTTCTCCCGGAAACTCTGTTTTTAAAATTTAAACCTGACATCAAAAAACCTTTTAAAACAAATATTATTTTTAAATGAAAGTTTTGAATTTAATTTTAAATTAAAAAAAACCGTCAAAAACGTTTTACAAAAGACTTATATTGCATTTTTCTTGTATTTTTGTAATTTTTTGTATTTGTTAAATATTACTTTTGCCTCAAAATTGACGATAGTGACCCAACAAATATAGGTAAAACTCGGTCCAGAGGAAAATAAGTTATGAAAATTTTGAAAATTTTCTTTTATTTAGTAAAAAATATGAAATATAATAATTGAATTTAAATTTTTATTTAAAAGTTACGAAATATCATTTATTTTTGATTTTTACAATAGAAAATTAAAATAAGTTATTTTTTATTTTAAAAATTAAAATTTATTTTGTTGTTTACTTTTATATAATAAAATAAATAAATTTTAAAAATTAAAAAATAACTTATTTTGTTTTTCTATTGTAAAAATAAAAAAAAAAATGGAGGTACAAAAATTAGTCTAACTTAATGCAGAATTGCCGCGGAGATAATACCTTTAATTGATGTACCAACTCATATAGGGTAAACTCCAACCGAAAGAGCCCCAAGGGCTTCAGCACCTTGGTTTTCGGTTTTTGGAGCTAAACAAACATTTTTTTTTGTCTCGAGGTGATCTTTAATATTTGCCCTCGACGTTGGACATTTTTTTCGTGACAGCCAAAACTCGTCCGGTCAACTGCAATTCGCCCTATTTTTTTCAATTCACCAATTTCTGAATATGTACTAACAAAACATTTCCTTTCGGCCACATTTTTCGAATCCCCAATTTGAACGAAATTAGCCACGGCTAACGAAAATAAGATCTGGCAACACCACCTTGAGGTGAATATTTGGCAAAGTCAACTATTGAGCGCTGCTGCCGCAAAAAAAAACTACTTCACCTGCAACAACACCGCAATGTGTAGAGAGGAAAAATGCAAAGCGAAAATACGAAATAAAAAAAAACAAATTCACAACAAAATGTGAATGAACTGCTGCTACAAAGCTGAAATCGCACACAAAAAGCAAAACACACACACACACACACTTGACGGCACACATATCGTCTAAAACTCGACAAGGGAAAAACAGAAACGCAAAAGAATACAGCGGCACGCAAAATAACAGGAGTGGCAGCAATTGGCCCAACGTCATTCCGTAGTAAGAAAACGGGCGCACTCAAAAAGAACAAAGAAATACTCAAAATTTGACAATTTCACATTGATGGTGTTGTTGTTATTGTTGTTTGTTGTCTTTTTCTACTACGCCTTTTTTTTTGCATTCCTCGTCTGCATTTCATGTTCCTGCGTGCATAGGGTGGCGTAGTGGAATACGGCTTATTGTTCTTTTCTCGTTGTGTAAACAACAAAATCAAGAAAAAAAAAAGAACGGTGAACGGACTTGTAGAAAAATGGCCGCCAGAATTAAAATCACATAGCCACCATCATCGTCTCAAATGGCATGAAGAGGTTACTGATTACCAGCGGCGCCGACGGCCACCACTCTACGCCGTATGAACGAAGAAAAGCAAATAGTACTATGTGTGTGGTGTTGTTTGCCAAAAGGGCGGTGAAACTTTTTAGCACTTTGCAGAACGCAAAAACATGGTTTCTTTGACAAATTCTTATAATATTCTATAAAACTCACCTGATCTCGATGAAATTATTGCATTTATCCGGTGGTGGTGTAATTTATTTCAGTTATTTGCGCAGCTTAAAATCCAAAATTTATTTTTGCGCGTATATACAACACGCGAGAAGAGGAGAATAATTGGAATTTTTCTGCACACACAAAATAAGAATTTCTTCTGTCTTTTAGATGTGTGTGGTGTGGATTCAGTTTATTCCCAATACACCACTACATAGACGAATGTTTCACCACACAGCAAATCTGTGTATGCCGCCATTCATAAACATTTGATCTTTGTGTTGTCGAGCACAGACAAGTACTGTACAATGACAATGTTTACGAGCTTCATTATGTGGATTGCAACATTTTACAGAGTTGAGTTTCCAGCGTAGAATGTATTTGGGTTGTGTTGATATGAATGGAACGCCGTTGGATGGAGGAGAAGCATTTAATAAACATGTTGTCTAGCAAATGGTAGGCAGGAAACATATACCAGCAACTCACACCAATTCGTAACAAATTTTAAAACAAAAGGCGGTATCATGTATCAGCAATTTATAAGAAATCTTGGCTAAGTCTAATATATACACACGTCCGATTGAGTTAAAATTTTTGGAATATAAAAATATTGCTATTCTGAGCATAACAGCGCTAGTTTTTATTGGGGAAAATGTAAAAGTATACATCATTGATAAGCTCTGAAAAACGCGAATTTCATATATTATTTTATTAACCCATTATGTGCTGAAAATTATAATTAACCTATTTTGGACCCTTACTTTTTTTAATAAATTATTTTATTATATTATATTATTTTATTATATTATTTTATTTTTACTAGCTTTTGTAAAAAAAGTAAAAGAAATCTAAATTTTTGAATAAAATATTTTTTTGGAATTTTTTAAAACTTTTGTATTTTTTTAAATATGTATTTATTTATTTTTTATCCTGGACGAAGTTATTTTTGGTTGTTGCATTTTTTATTTTTTTGTAATAATTTTAAATATTAATTTAATTGTAAATGTATAATTTTAAACCACAAAACTTTTAGAAAAAAAAATTGTTTTGATAACTGAAATTTTGTAACTATTTTATTTTTAAATTTTTGTATATTTTTTTAATTTATATATATTTTATAAATGTTTATTTAATTCTTTAAATTTTTATATATTTTTTTAATTTGTAAATTTTATTAATTTTCACATTTTTTAAAATTTTGTTAAGGCTCTCAATATAAAATAAAGATAAAAAAATTGTATAATATCTATATACCAATTAAAAATATATGCCGATTTTAATTTATATTCTGATCCAAGTTCGAAATATATTGTAAAGTTGAATGTTTGGGTGTAAATGTCAAGTTTAAAACAGAAATATTTCGCAAAAATCTAATGTTTTAGGAAAAATTGGTTTTAAAAATAAAAAATTTTTTTGAAACCTGTTAATATTTTTTATATAATTTTATATTATAATATTTATTTTGACCCAGTAAAACATTTGTATAATTGTTATTTTTTTGTGAATAAAATATATTTTTTTAATAAAAAAAGGGAAACATTCAATGTTATTTTTGTAAAAAAAAAAAATTAAAAGAAATCTAAATTTTTGAATAAAATATGTTTTTTTTGGAATTTTTCAAAATTTGTGTATTTTTGTAAATATGCATTTACTTATTTTTTATGTTGGACTCAGTTAATTTTAGTTGTTTTTTTTTGTAAAGATTTTTTTATAACAATTTTAAATATTAATTTAATTGTGAATGTATAATTTTAAACCACAAAACTTTTAGAAAATAGTTTGTTTTGATAACTTAAATTTTTTGGTAACTAATTTATTTAATTTGTGCATTTTTTTTAATTTATATATATTTTATGAATTTTTATTTATTTTCTTTAAATTTTTATATACATTTTTTTAGTTTGTAAATTTTATTAATTTTCACACATTTTTTAAAACTTTGTTAAGGCTCTCAATATAAAAAAAAAATGGTTACAAATTTCTTCATTAAAGGTTTTGAGAAATAATAATTTTTATGTAGCGTTTTTGAAACCTGTTTATTTTTTTATATTATAATTATTATTTTGGACCATGTTAAACATATGTATATATTTGGAATATTAACTTGGTTGTAAATAAATATTGTTTTTGAAAATAACATATTTTTCCAGTTTTTTTTTAAATTTATATACATATACAGTACGAGCTCGATTTTCGCAACTAACGATTATTGCAACACCCCGATTTGCGCAACCGCTCTTTTTTACACATGAGTCTTGGTAAGTGCAACACGTTCAAAAAAGCAGTTTCGATGAGCGCAACTTTTCAATGTATTCGCAAAAATTATATGTTTTTTTTTATTTGCAAGCTATAATACGCGACTGTTCAAAGTGAGCAAATGACTGTTTTAGTACAGTTTTTTTAGTGACGTGGGGCATTTTGCACAAAGTGAAATAACAATTTTCAATAGAGGTTCGGTAAGCGCAACAATCTCGGTAACTGCAACCGGCTTGGGTTGCTATCGGTTGCGAAAATCGAGCTCGTACTATATATTATTATGTTTATTTTTTTTTTAATTTTTTTTTATGCCACAATATCAAATAACTATAGCAAATTTTATTTATATATAAAAATTAAAAAAAAATATATATATAAACTGTCACACACGCAATCAAGACAAATTGAGCAAAACTATAGTTGCTTTGACCTATCATACCGATATTTGTAAACCAAGACGAAGAGAATGGTATATGTTTTTATATTAATCCACGATTCGCCCCATTTTCCTCACTTCGGCCGTACTACTACTCATCACTATCACTGTGTGGTGTATTTGACAATAAGTACTGTACCTAACTGACTGTACAGAATACCCCGAAAATCATCAGTGTACATGCCATTTAAATACAACTATGTTCTTATAAGACAAAACAGCTGTGAAGTCTGTCATTGACATTTTTTGGATGGTGCAGAGACACAAAACATTTAGGATTTAGCGTAAAACGAAAAAACATCCACGAAATAATGGCAACAAATATACCAACTGGTATTGTTACACACACTCGCCAGGTGCAGAGCCTATACAAGCAGGCTTTGCGTAACTTGGAAGCTTGGTACGATCGCAGGTATGGACAACAGGATACATTTTGACAGCATTCCCTTCAAAAATATTATGTAATTTTTCTCATTGTCCCCTGTGCTTTTCCCAAATTTTAGAGAGTGCTATCGCTACCGTGCTGTCTTGATGCGTGCCCGTTTCGAAGAAAATCGCAATGTAAAAGATATGGCCAAGGCGGCTCAGATATTGGCAGCCGGTCAACAAGAATTGTTCAATACCCAACACTACCAACCAATTAAGAGTATGTCTAGGCGATCAATTATTTTTTTTAGTTGTATGTTATTATGTGTTGTTTTTGCGTTACCTTACAGTGGCCAATAGTGTGGGTGGATGTGCTTTTGAACGTGAAGTTGAATTGCCCGATGGTTTCTTGGATTATTGGCATCCCTTGGAGAAGGCTCAGTACCCAGAGTTCTTTGCTCTGCGTGAGGAACGTAAAAAGGCATATGTCGCCTGGTGGGAGAAACAGTACGGCAAACCAGATCCTAAGGATTTGCATCATTAGAGAATATTATTGCCGCATTGAGGTTTAAAACAAATTTTGTTAAGAAATTAGTAAACATTAAAGAAATTTAAAACTAATCACTGTAAAGAGGAAAGAATATTTTGATTACAGAATTTGAAAGTGCAACTTGGGACAAGACGGCAACACAACAGACTAAACTAAAAAAAATGTTTAAAAGTAATGAGACATAGAAGATGATTGATCTTAAAAGATGGGGGTATTTAATGTATGTTGTTCTTATGACTCATTAAAATCACTTCTAAATGTCTTCGATGTTGTATTACGAGCTATATGTTGTATGATATTTAGAATAGGAATTGGCTGAAACTTATGGGTATATTCTGTCGCATGTTTACGTACATCCGCCAACTTACTCCTGGTATCGAGGGAAATCTATAATATACGGTTTTCATTAATATTTACAAACGTGAGCCGTGTAAGCTCTCTTTGAATGAATTGCAGGCGAGGTCTGGCTAGATAAAGTGAAGATGTCAACGTCTTCTTCATAACCCTTAGAGCTATGAACCCTTGAATTAAATCGTTCCGAGCAAGCTACTCCCTAACAACGGTATGATAGGAATAGTAGTGAAAATAATAATTCTGAACCAAGTTGGACCTATTATTGCATCTTCATAGACCCTCTTTCGGCAGCAGTAGGTGGAATCATTGGAAGCAATTAATCAAATTTTCTTAAAATCAAATAAAATGTAACGGTAATTTTTCTTTAAAAATTCAAATTTACTCCTTATTCCTTTTTATTTTTAATTAAAACAACTTATATTATTTTAATATTTCTTAAAAAAGTAAAACTTTTCATAATGGTATTTTTCTTTAAAAAAAAATTATTTTTGACATTCATTATTAAAAATCAAACAAAAATATAAGAAAAAAAAATCAAAAATTTCAAAATTAAAAAGAAAATAAATCCTATCAAAAACGTATTTCTTAAAAAAAATAATTTTTGAAAATATTTTTTTCTTTAAAATAAATGTTGGAAAAAAAATTTTTTTTAGAAAATCTAAATATTAACAAATTATATGTTGTCGCTAGAATTGTTTTATAAAAATTAAACAATATATAAAGGATTTTCTTAAAAAAGATTTATGATACCTTATTTCAAAATTAAATAAAAAAATAAAAATGTTGCAAAAAAAATTCTTTTTAACATACTTTTTATAACATCAAAACTTTTTATGAAGAAATAAAAAGCTTTTTTATGGACACAGAAAAGAAAGCTTAAAAAATAAAAACAAAAAAATATATACATATCACCGTAACCCTCATTTTTATACCTTTACAGCAGAAGCAAAAAACGTAATTTTTAGGAGAAGCACAAAACTTTACAAATGAAAGGTAATGAGTTTTTAGACACGATTTTTCATAGCATCACTAAGATTAAAGATACATTCATATCTATAGAAAATAACTCAGTTTTGTAGAGGCATGTAAATTCGTCTAGTATACCATATTCATTCAAAAACAATTTTGTATTTTCTGAGGTTACGTCTTTGGGCATTTCAGGTGACGATATACTATCATTAAGTATTCGGTGAAACCTATAAGTGTCTATTCAAGGACAGTTTCATTAAATGTCTAATTTATATTTAGTAAAGTACAATGATCCGCTTCATTTGACGGTCCTCTACTCCACCACTTTATTTACAACCGAAAAAATTCACCTGTGGTAGCGTTTTTAGTAGTTGTTTCATTTATTAATACAAAATTATAAATATGTTTTTTTAAAGTAATTCGAAAAAGTATGGAAATCCTATTGTACGTATTAAATTAATAATTAATTCAGGCAGAAAATAAAGGAAAAAAACAGTAGAAACAGCAATACATAACAGTAAGTAAATGTTTCTGCCAAAAATAAAAATGGAAAAAACACAAAGAAACGACAAACTATAGAAAGTAATCTATGTATGTTGTATACGACGGTTGATTAATGTATGAATTAATGTGGTTCATTTTCACAAGTGAAAGGAGTGTAGTTGGTAGATGGGGGAGGCAGCGGTCTGAGGCGGCTATGAGTGGGTGGTCTATATGATCCAAGACTATTGCCATTATACGGCCGAAACTTTTCTTAAGCTCTTCCATTTTGTCTTTTCATCCTAGCACACTGTCTATTCGGCCTCCAAACGTGGACGCTTTTTACAGTTATTGCCAGGACCATTGTTCGAACTGGAACCCTCAGTGGCGTGGTCACGTTTTTTGGGTAAAATCTTTTTGTCCCACTGTTGTGTCAGATAGCGCAGCAGCACGGAACGTTTGTCCAGCACTATGTGCTGTTCCGACGGATAGTCTTCAGTGGGCAGATAAACGGAAGGACGCTTTTGTGCGACTCTCATCGCATGCTCCGTATTGAACTGTGAAAAGTTCTCGGCATTGTGACAGGGCAGACCTTTGATGAAATCTGTTACTGACATTGTGGTTGGATTTGTAATTCCTAATATTGGCCTCTCTGCTTCTAAACCCACCCGAACGGATGTTGATCGCTACAAATATAAGTGGTGTTGATGCACTCAGTCGAACGCACGATGGCTGGTGATGAGCAGCTGCTGCTTCTTCCACCTCTGCGGGCGATGTCACTGTTACACTGCGTATTCTTGCTGTTGTTGTTATTATTGCTGCTGTGTGTAGTTGGGACACCACTTGGGGTTTTTTGGTCTCCTTTGATTCCTTCTCTCTAGTTATTTGCTTTGGTTGTAAAGGTATTTACTAAATGATGGCGTATTTTGATAGTTTCCACTGAAAAAATGTTGTTCCCGTTTCTTTAATGTTTTTTTTGTTGTTTCCTATTTGACGTTTTATTCAATGCTTGATAGTTATTTCTTTGTTGTTGTCGTCGATGAAACAGAAGTTTAGAGTTCAAAGTCGACCGACGAATTTCATCGCTGACATAACGCCGTCTAAAGATTCAGCACAAATCGTGCTGTGGTTGTACGATCGTCTAAGCAGATATCGATGCGACGTATAACCTGAAGCGTAACATAAAAAATAAAATAAAATAAAATAAAATAAAATAAAATAAAATAAAATAAAATAAAATAAAATAAAATAAAATAAAATAAAATAAAATAAAATAAAATAAAATAAAATAAAATAAAATAAAATAAAATAAAATAAAATAAAATAAAATAAAATAAAATAAAATAAAATAAAATAAAATAAAATAAAATAAAATAAAATAAAATAAAATAAAATAAAATAAAATAAAATAAAATAAAATAAAATAAAATAAAATAAAATAAAATAAAATAAAATAAAATAAAATAAAATAAAATAAAATAAAATAAAATAAAATAAAATAAAATAAAATAAAATAAAATAAAATAAAATAAAATAATATAAATTAAAATAAAATAAAATAAAATAAAATAAAATAAAATAAAATAAAATAAAATAAAATAAAATAAAATAAAATAAAATAAAATAAAATAAAATAAAATAAAATAAAATAAAATAAAATAAAATAAAATAACATAAAATAAAATAAAATAAATCTATTAAAATTTGTGGTTTAATGATATTAAACTTTTTTTTGGAACTAATATTCAAAACATTACTATTTCTTAATTTTGTTTTACAAAGCTAACAGACACACAAATTTTTCTACATATTTTTTCTTCCTGGTTTTATCGAAAAAATATGTGATGATTGCAGCTTTTACAGAAAAATTCGATTGTATTTCAAAAGTGAATCCCATCATAAACAATCATATTCACTAATCCAATTAGCCATCGCTTAAAGCAACAATTACACTGCCAGCTAAATTAAGTAATTTCGTACTTTTTTTTATGATTTATTAAATGATGTCATAATTACATGACAAACGAAATTATTTAATTAATTAATTACTCACTGGCAGTAAGAACGACATGTAACAATTATATAGTTTTTGAAATATAAACAGCCAAATTTAACAGAACTGGCCGCACCCATGCCAATTTTGACGCATTGCTTTTCATGCATTCCAATACCCACAGATAAGTCTAATTGGTCAATATACAAAATAACAATAACAAATATAAACAAATGATAACAAATCAGATATGTAACATTGTTGCCATATCAAAATTTGCAATTTAATGCATATGCACCTAAACGAGGTTTGTTAAATACACAGAAAAAAAATTTTTGTTAAATTTCTTTCGCCATCGGTAATAAGATAAGTTTTTATTTTTTTTTAAAATAAGTTTCAACAAAGTCATAGGGGCTACATTACCTTTAAGTCTTATAAATATCTAATTGTGTTAAAAAGTTTTATGTTCAACGGATTTTTGTGTCAGCGGTATTATCGATAACAAATTTTCTGGTCTGTCGACAAGCCATTCCGCACAAAATTATTTTGTAGTTTAGATATGTACATTTTATTTATATATTAATGATTAGTTTTTGTGGATTTTTAAAACTTTTTTTTTAATTTCTAGTCAAAATTTTTAACAGTTCCCATGAGGCCCTAAGGAGACCAAAAAAGGTCCTTCTATGTTTGGGTACTAAAATGAAAGATATTTTTGAAACGAATCCAACGAGACGCATACTGTGTTTTGTAATTTTGTATACTTTTTCAAATGTTGTTCCTTTCTTTCTGGAATATAATAACTTTTATCCATGCCAATATCAAAACGACAAAATTTGAAAATAATTTTCTTAAAAATCAATTTTTTTTTTCATTTTTAAAATTGTTAAAAATATAATATAAAAATATTTTTAATTTACATTTTTTTTTCTTAAATAAAAACTCCATTTTTATTGTAAAAAAAAAAAAATATATTTGTAGCAAATAATTTTGTTCATTTAAACCTTTTCCATCTCTTTTACGTTAACAAAAATAAAAATCTTTTTTTAAGAAATTTTTTTTTAAGATTTTTTAAATTTATAAATACCTTTTATCAATGGTTAATTGGAAAAAAATAAAGTTTAATTTTTTTTAAATTCTTAATTTACTAATAAATTAATATATCTCATTTAATATAATTTATTATATAAGAAAATCATAAGTTTTGCCCTTTTTTTTGCAAGCATTGTTAAGAATCCCCCTCATAAAGTGCATTTGCGTTCATAGTAACGGCGATACGTCAATGCACAACCTGTTTGCGCCGCACCTAAACACTTTTCTCTAAGATACGGCAACTTTGGTTTTTATTAAATTTCTGCAGACGTACTTGCATTTTTTGTTTGATAAAAAAATTAACAGCTACAATTCGTTTTGTCGCCTTGTTTGTTGGGGGAAAACGAAGTAAATCCAGTAGTGAATCATACGCCCCAAAAAATTATCCAAAAGCTGTGAATATCTATCGAGTTCCAACAACGAAGACGCGCGATGGCTGCTGAAATAAAACCATCACCGAAGCGAAATGAGCGTTTTAGCACGAAGAAACCGGAGTTACTAAGCAAATTAGAGGGCAGCGGTGACGACATTAATGCCGCTATCCTAATACCCGGTGAAAATGGTGTGATCAGTGTGTCCGATGACAAGACAATACGTGTGTGGCTCAAGCGCGACTCGGGCCAATACTGGCCAAGCATTTGCCAGTGTATGCCATCGGGTTGCACCTGTATTTGCTATTTGCAGGATTCACGTCAACTGTATGTGGGCCAGGAGAACGGCACTGTCACGGAATATAATCTCTCGGAAGATTGTAACCGCCTCTCATTTGCCAGAGATCATTTGGCCCACCAGGCTCGCGTTGTTGCCGTGGTTTACGCCAAGGCGCATAATTGGATTTTGTCGTGCAGTAAAGATAAAACGTTTGCTTACCACTGCACCGAAACTGGGCGTAGAGTCGGAACGTACAGTTTCGAGACGCCCTGTACGGCTTTGCAATTCGATGCCCTGGCCAAATATGCATTTGTTGGCGAATATGCCGGTCAGATAACCATGTTGCGTTGTGACACCCAAGGTGTGCAATTGATAACCACCTTCAAGAATCACACTGCCAGTATTCGTTGCTTGAAATGGGTGGAGGGCGCCGACTTACTGTTCTCCGGTGCATGCGATCAATCCGTTATAGTTTGGGATGTGGGTGGCAAGCGGGGCACCATCTATGAACTACAGGGTCACAAGAATAAGGTGACCTCCTTGGCTTTCGCCAAACATACTCAACAATTGATCACCTGTGGCGAGGACAATGTCGTGGTCTTCTGGGAGATGAATGCTATGCGCAAGGAAGTGCCCAACTGGGTGGAATCGAACAATTGTCAAATTTGTTCACGCCCATTCTTTTGGAATTTCCGTTCCATGATGGATCAGAAACAGATTGGCATACGCCAGCACCACTGTAGGAATTGTGGTCGCGCCATTTGCGATAATTGTTCCCAGAATCGTATTAACATACCCATAATGGGCTTTGAGTTTGATGTGCGTGTATGCAATGCCTGTTTCAATGAATTGCATACCGTAGAAAGGCCCTCGTTGGCATCTTTCCACGATGCCAAACACTCCATTGTCTACATGGATATGGAGGAGGAACGCAAGCGTTTACTCACCGTGGGTCAGGATCGTGTCATTAAAATTTGGGATTTATCTACAATTTGGGATTAAGTTTAAAAAAAAAATGTGCGCAGCATAACGTTGATGATTTCTACAAACTAAATTCTATAGAATAGAGCAAAAAATAAGAAACGAAGAAATCGTAATTAAACGAAAAAGAAAATCTTTATAATATTATTAAAACTATTTAAATAATGTAAATAATAAATCAAAGTATTCATTAAGGACTGAAAAATTCAAAATGAAAAAATGGCTAATATTTACTTAAAAAGGTTAAACGAGAGGGTTGATTTAGGGATTATATTTTAGGCAGTTACACAAAAAAATAACTTGATACTGATAAAACTGACCAACACAGGGATGAGGCAGCAACAACTGCCGTTTGTTTCAGCTACGCCCACGAACAGATGAAGTCGCTAACTCGAATAAACGTATTATGAAAGTAGTCAGTCGCGTGGTGTTATTTTTACAATTATAAGACGATTTTCATTAAATAAGAACTTTAGAATTGTTAAAGTAGACAGAGATTTATTAAATTAATTGAATTGACTAGTCAAACAAACATTGAGAAATGAAAAACGAGAAGAAAAACGTACCGGAATGACTTTAAATTGATTCAATGGTATAGAAGAAAGGGATTATAGAGGAGCGAAAAATATTAAGAAACCTGGCTGGAAAAAGTTAAAATTATTTTAATTGTTTAATGAAAAATTAATTCTTAGAATTTTATTATCAAAACATTACAAAATTTAATTTTTTTTAAAAAAAGTTGATTGTAACGGAGAATTTTTAGACGCCGGGGTCAACTTTGACCTTGGGTTTTGTGTTATAGGGAGTATTTGACAATGTAATTTTTTCCACCAAGACTTACACCGATCAACTGAATTTATAACAGATCACTAAGCTTACCAGCTTAGCCTTCTGATTTAAAACTATTTAAAATGTTGTTTTTTTTTATAAAAATCAAATAAACTTTAAACGATATCCGATCTGTAGCCATTGAAACTTGAAAGTATGACCTTAACAAATGTTGGAATCATGTTATAAGGTTGTAGTGGCCGTTGTGGGATTAATGCTAATTATCGACTCAATTGGAGGTGTTAAAACAAACTCATTAATATTAATCATAATTTCTGTAGAAAAACTGTAGAAATTTTAATCAAATTTTCTTATTTTTAATGATAATTAATAAGATTATCAAGCGAGCTTCAATGTTAGTAATCTGTTTGGAAGACGTCAAGATATTCGGCTATTCCAGAGAATAGGAATGAATTTAGATAGGCACCTTTCACAAAACATTCAATTTAAGCTTAATCAATTTCTTCTAAAGAGGTGAGAACAGATTTTATCCGATCTTGATTATCTTGGAACTTCATCTCCGCTTAGAGGATATAAGCATGTATACCAAAATTCAACTCTTTTTAACAACAACAGAATACAAAGAAATATTTGCTGAAAGTTCAAAAGAATTGGATTAAATAAATTATTTTGAAAGTAATTATAATATTTTTACTATATATATATGTAACCATTACATCCCAAAACATATTCGGATTATCAAATCTTATTCAAAAATTATTTATTTGTAGTAGGTAGATTCAGTGGAAGTTAAACCAATTTAAATAAAAAATATAAATTGTTCTTCTTATATTGTCGGTTATTTTCTTAACTGTTTACGGCTTTGCCTTCTCCAATCGAAACGCATTTATCTATCAGTTTGCTTAATATTGTATTTTATTTTCCCTTAAGACCAGTTAAAAAATTGCCGTCACACAAAGAAACCCCAGCCGCACTATGTTGTTGCGAACAAATACAGCAGATTCTTGGCAAATTGTATAATTTCGGTGCCACCCAATTTTGATATGCCATAGACGCGATCCACAAACGTAATGGGTACCTCACCGATCTTATAGTTAAATTGACGTGCCCTCACCAACATCTCCATTTGAAACACATAACCCTTGGAAACACAACTGGCAATACACATCTCCAGGGCACGCTTCTTGTACAAACGAAAAGAGCCTGTCAAATCGGAGGCATTGGGTCTCAGCAAAAGTTGTGACAAAAAGTTGGCACCACGCGATATAAGCTTACGCTTAAAGTCCCAACCAAAAACACCACCATCGCCTACATAGCGGGTGCCCGAAACAATATCGAGATTGTGTTGAGCTTGAAGCTTAATGAATTCCGGAATGAATTTGGGCTGGGGAGTAAAAATACAATACAATTACAGACATTTTGTATCATATTATTTCTCAGCAGCATACTTACATGATGACTTAAATCGGCATCCATGATTATGATGAAGTTGCCCGTGGCATGTTTTACGCCATGAATATAGGCTGTGCCCAAACCCAGTTTAGCTTCCCTTGGTCTCAACACAATTTTATCTTCGCCATAGATCTTTTGCAGATCCTTAGCTACATCAAGAGTACCATCGGGACTGCCATCATCGATTATTATGACCTCAAATTGGTATCCACTGAAAGAAAAAAGGAGGAAAGAAACAACATCAAATCAATCTCCACCGCCTTGACAATAACAACCACCGGCTTATTAGATTATCTGTAGATAACATAGCAGCTATCTTTGTGTCTTACCTTTCGGTCATGTATTTCATAATTAACCATATTATAATGGGTAAATTATCCTTCTCATTATAAGTGGGCAGTAAAATACTGTACTTGTTAACAACAGCTTTCGACATTTCCGTTATGAGGAATCTGTAATCTGATTAAACAAATCCTCAATGAATTAATGAAGGAAGTGGCTTTTGTTTGGCTCTGCCGTAAAAAAAACATGACGTGTGTATCAGCTGTTGCTTCACCGCAACATCTGTGTAGGTACGTTGCCACTTAATAATATTGTTCTTAAGACAGGTATGTTGGTCATAGGGCAATACATAACAAACAAATTTGTATTACATTTATTTTAAATGTATCGTATGCCAATTGTTGGAATTTAAAAGATTGATTTTTTTGAGAAATCATTATAATTAATAAAATTTTCTATGCCAAACTTCATTTAAAGGATAACTGAAATAATGTAATTTACTAACAGTTTCTAAAATGCAATGTTCGTACTACTCAAATGAGTTATTTAAATTTTTAAAAACTAACAGTTATAATTTATGTTTTTAAAGCTACAACTTTCAAATTACAAAATTTATTTTTTATTGATATTAAAGACTGAAAATGATAATGTTAAATAAAATAGTAAATACAAATTATTTATATAAATTTAAATAAAAATTTTTATAATTAATTTTTTGATGTCACTGACTTTTAGGCAAATTAAATATTTAACGAGCAAACTAACTGCTTAATTTTTAACAAAAAAAAAAAAATTAATAAAAAATATATTAGGAACAATTATATCTATAAATACTAGAAAAAAATTGTATAAAAAATTATGAATATTTTTGGTTTATAATTTTTTTTTTCCAAAAAGGAAAAACATATAATGTTTTATGTGTTATGCTAAAGTTTTTTAACTGTATTTAAAAAAAATTGAGTTTAAAATATTAAGCACAATATTCTTGATAATGAAAAAAATCTTTTGAAACCAGTATTTCTTAAATTGTTGAAAAAAAAAAATTAAAACAATACTTAATGATACAAGAAAAACTTTATTTTCAATAAATTTATATATATTTTTTTCATTTGATGAATTTTTAAACCTAAAGTTACTAACATCTTGATTCTGAATAACAATTCCCTAGGAAGTTTTTTTTCCTATTCCTTGTTCCCCTCTACTAAATAAAATCTACCCAGGATATTTTTCTCTTTTTTCTTATTCTAAGTGAACTTCAAAAATGGGAATATATTCTCCACGAAGAAAGTAAGGGATAACTTTATGACAAATTTTGAGAATTATTCAAACAACAAATTTCAAAGAGAGTTGTACCAAAAAATTGGAAGTAGTTCATACATATGAAATATTTTCATATTAAAAGTGCAAACTAGTTTTCAGACTTACAGAAAAGTACGCCAAAAAGTGCTTTTTTATGCCAAAACGTACAGATCGTACCAAAAAGTACTTTTATTGCACCGAAAAGTACTTTTATTGTACCCCAAAGCACTTTTGCTGTACCAAAAAGTACTTTTATTGTAGCAAAAAGTAATTTTTTTGTATCAAAAAGTACTTTTATTATATCAAAATGTACTTATATTGTACCAAAAAAGTACATATATTGAAAGTACTTTTATTGTTTTTTCAAAAGTACTTTTATTAAACCAAAAAGTATTTTGGTTGAACCAAAGTGTTCATTTATTGTACCAACACTAACTTTCATTAACTAATTAGTACTTTTATTGTATCAAGTAGTACCTTTTTTTATTGTACCAAAAAGTACATTTATTGTACTAAAGAGTGAATTCTGTATACCAAAAAGTACCTATATTGTGACAAAAGTAAAATTTATTGCATCGAAAAGTACTTTTGATGCACCACAAATACTATTGCTGTACAAAAATATACTTTTATTGTACCAACACTTACTTTTATTTCAACAAAAAGTACTTTCATTCTACCAAAAAGTACATATATTGTACCAAGAAGTAGATTTATTATACCAAAAAGTACAATTTATTGTATCAAAAAGTACTTTTATTGTACCAAAAACTACTTTTGTTGTGCTAAAAAGTGCTTTTACTGTACCAAATTGTACACTTATTGTACCAACACTTACTTATACTGCGCCAAAAAGTACTTTTATTGTACCAAAAAGTACATTTATTATACCAAAATGTGCAATTTATTGTACCAAAAGTACAGTTAATTGTACCAAAATGTACAGTTATTGTACCTAAAAGTACTTTTATAGTACTGAAAAGTACTTTTATTGTAGTTCAAGGTATTTTTATTATACCAAAATATAATTTTATTGCAGCAAAAAGTACTTTTATTGTCTTAAATATACTGCCAATGTATAAAAAAAGTACTTTAAACGTACTACTGCAGTGTTTCTATAAAAATTCATATGTTTTTTAAATAATGATTTTCTAAAAAAAAAAAATTTTTAAATTTTTAAATATTAAATCTCATCCCAATAAATCATTTTTTTGTTTTGATTTTATTTTTTATTCCTTGACAAATATCAAAACCCATCCAAATTATTAATTTTTGAGTTTTAATTTTATTTTATAGCCCTTTTACGCCGGAAAGCATTTAACATATTTCCGCGTTAATCCGCATCTTTGAAAGATGTGGCACAGATGCTAAAATTTTTACATGTATTTTGTTGTTGGAAAGATGTTAACATATTTTCACATCCACGAAAGATGCGGAAAAATACACTGAGTTGTACTCTGAATATTGGAATTTAAGCGATTTTCCTCAGTAATGTTGATCCGGCAACCACCATTTTCGTTATTTGTTTACATTTATCGGAAAAATTGCCAAACAACATGGACGGACAAAAAATTTACATATTTGTCAAAATATTAATAAATGATTATTCCAATTAATTAAAATGGAAAATGCGTGACAATATGCGAAACTGCAGTGTAAAACCACTTTTTAGCATTTCGCATCTTTAGTTCAAAATGTGAAATGCTTTTTTGGTGTAAAAAGGCTATTATACTCATCGACAGTGTAAAATAGACATTTTGAGGTAATAAAATGCGACTGTGTAATTGGCCCCTGGCCAGTATTAAGTGTTGCCATATTATTGATAACATAAAACGGTTTACCAACACAGGGTGACTTAATCGCAATTATTTGTTTAAAAAATACTACAGTGATAAGAAGATACATTTTGTATTAAGGGAGAAAATCTGATTGGAATTTTTAATTTCAATTAAAAGCTAATAACAATTAAGATTACAGCGAGTATTACAACTTCAATACATGTCCCCTTTGAAGTCCCGTTTGTTATGACATTCTCTTTTAGTACATAAAAATAGTTAAAGAAGAAGAAGAGTGCTGGTTTGCTGCGCAAGTCATTTTCATCCCCCAAAATCTGCAGGAAAATTGACAATTCTGCTTGTTTTGTTCACATGTCAGTGTCAAAATTTGGGCTAATAAAAAGAAAAAGGAAAACCCGTCATAACTAAAGGGGGTTGTCGTCTTACCAATCTTTATTATCCTGACTAGTCGTGAAAAAATAATTGAGCACAGGAAATAGCAAAACGGCACAATAAAAATCGGGCAAAGTTATAAAGTGTAAAGTGTTGATACAACATAATCAAGTGAATATAAAGTATTTCAGTGAAATTAAAGTAATTTGACAAAAAAAAAAGAGTAGTGGAAACCAAAAAAAGGCTTTAAAATTTCATCTCACACAAAAGTTTTTATTAAAGTGATTTGACAAAAAAAGAGTAGTGAAAACTAAACAAAGGCTTACAAATTTCATCTCACACAAAAGTTCTTATTAAAAAAAAAAATTAATCACAAGAAAAAATAAAAAGTTAAGATAACACAAAAGCTTACGAAGTTTAAAAAAGAAATTAAGAACTATTAAAGAAGTGTTTTTTCGCTCACAATTAAAATAATTTTTCAACGTCTTCACAGATACTTTGTCATCATCATCTCAACGTCCATGCTTAGCAATGTCTAAGAAAATTCCCTTCAATGTTGTATTCGCCTCCGGTAAGTCATGCAATTATCCCCTATAATCATTTCACCGTGATTCCGCGATAAACTTCTTGTGATCGTGTGTGTGTGTGTGTTTAGGTTTGCGGTGTTTGCTCTATGGGTGCAACCATGCAAGTCGATGGTTATACTACTAAATTTGTAATAAATATTAAATTAATTTTTATTTAGTATATAACTGAGTTGCATTACATACATATCTACAATAAGGTCATGGCATCTATATGTAGTCAAGTCAAGTATATAGGTACCCTGTGTGTACTATACTTACCTTTTGAAGCACGTAGCAAAACTGTTTGTTGTAGTATGTGATTACAGTTGTGACATGTCAATTTTTTTTTGCGTCTACGTTTCATATAAAAGTACTTAGATAAATCGATAACACTGAGAGCAGAAGTTAAACGTATATTTTTTTTTGTAGCAGTCATAAAGTCAAATAGGATGAAATATGTAATAACATCTGCGAGATGTGAAAACTACGAGGTTGACTGAATACGTCATGATGAGGGTGTATAGTTGGGAAGTTAATTAGACGATAACTGAAACTTTACGCGATATTTAACTTTTGATTAAACAAAAGAAAGCTGATTTTGAAAGGAAAATAACATATAATAGATGGGGACAATGTGAACATAGCTTTTGTTTTATAAGACTAGCGCATTAAGTTTGGCTAGCTCATTATGGTCGGAGTACCTCAATTCACGATTTTATTTGTCAAACAGCTGATTTTCATATTCATCCTATTCCAAATTTTGATTAAACAAAAAAAGCTGATTTTAAAAGAATATATTATAACATGTAATAGATGGCGACAATGTGAACATAGCTTTTGTTTTATAAGGCTAGCTCATTTTGGTCGGAGTCCCTCAATTCGCGATTTTATTTGACAATCAGCTTATTTTTATATTCATCCAATTCTAAATATATTCCCAGGGAACTTATTTAATAATAATTTTTCCTATTTTTATTTTGAAATTTTTCTTTGACACGAAAGTCTGTCGAACTGTCCCTACATTATCAGACATGTGCGCAGACCGAACACATCACCCTAAACTAGGGGATAAGTCTGGGCAGACATTATATCTCACAGACTTGTCTGCCAGCGTAAATTTGGAGTTTATATTACACAATCAGAGAAGGGAATAACAAAGAAGACACATTTGAAGGCAGAAGATTTGATCCGGCGGCTGAAGTGCAGAATATGGGGCGGGAGCCCGATTAAACAAAAAATATGCCATTGTCTTCGTCTTGTTCCTCAAACATCGGAATGGTAAGTCAAAGTTGGCGCTCAGGCCCATGGGGCCCGGGAGGTCAAAAATGGGGCCCCTTTCGGTTCTATGATGACCCCCCAGGTGCGGGTACTCAAATGACAGATATTTTCGAGACGAATCCAATGTTATTTTTAGGTTCCTTTGAATTTCCGGGATATACCAAAAAAAAAATTAAATTAAAATTAAAAAAATTCCATAGAACGCAAGGGCCCCTTTTTTTTGGCCCCCCGGTCCTTAGCGCCAACTTTGACCTCGATTTTCGTGTTTTGGGGCGTATTTGGGGGGGTGACACATTTTTTTTTGGGCTCCCGCCCCATATTCTGCACTTTTGCCGATCCGGCAAAAGAAAAATGAAAATTTCAAAAATATCCAAAGTTCAGAAGAAAACATATTGTAGTTCTGGCTATTTGCTACAACAACAGAAATTTTTGATCAAATCAAAAAGTACTTTTCGGTGCCATAAAAAATTCTTTTTGGTGCCATAAAAGTACTTTTCGTACAATAAAATTACTTTACTTTCCCCAGTAAGTACTTTATTTATACACAAAAAGTACTTTTATTATAGTTGAAATTACGTAATCATGATTATTTTGGATAATATGTAATTACTTCTTTTAAATAATTACAATCTGTCAAAAGTTTAAAATCACTTTCGGGTTCCATAAAGGTATTTTTATTTCAAAAAATAACTTTACTTACACCAGGAAGAACTTTATTTATACACAAAAAATACTTTTATTAAAGTTGAAAATCCGTAATGATGATTATTTTACAAAATATGTAATAGCTACTCTTGAAACACTACAATCTGTCAAAAGTTTTATTTAAACTACACTGTACTACAACAAAAAATACCACTGCTGCCCAACAAAAACAATTCTACATAACTACACCTTTGTACTACATCCTCTTGAAATGCCACCATACAAATCCCATCCCTTAACCTTAAACGAGACAATAAAACAAATTGCAATGATGATGATTACACTTTACAACTTGATGATTGCCGTTATAGACGTTCTGTCTACCAACAAACACGAATATAAAAACACCAGTGCAATAAATAGCCGCCACGTGTGCCTTGATTTTATAGCGGATAATTTGGCAAACGTGATAATTTGCGAACAAATCAAAACCACCCCCGTACACATAAAAAGGGTTACATGCAATACGAGTATAACAGTTGCATTACATTTCATTAAATATTTAATGTAACATACCAAAGGATACCTGGAATTGTGAGGCAAATCCGTGAGAACAAGAGTAGAGAAAAAAATGCCCAAGAAATTTTTACTTAGAATCATGGTAATTATATTTTTTACTTTTAAATTGTTTAATCAAACTGAATTTTTTACTTTAATATCTTTTTACAAATCAATTGTAATCTTTTTCTTTTCAAATTAATACATTCCCATAACTTTTGTCATTTTCATGCCATTGTAACATCCTCAATTTCTTAACAGTCATTTGGCGATTGTCTCTTTTCTTTACAACTCCGATAATAAGACGTAACAATCACACTACCCATGTGGCAACACTGCAGATGATATGCAATGAAATGCTCCAACCAAGATGTATTAATACATCTTGGCTCCAACCAAGATGTATCAATTACAAGGTGGTGGCATCAGCTACAACAAGTTCACAGCAACAAGAACAACAGGGAGATTGTTTTTGTATTTTATGACGATGGCTGTCAAATTTAGCTGATTTGTTTGTGAGGTTTGTTGCCCGCGAAGAGTCAATAGGCAAAAAAATGAAATGAAATTAAGTTTCCTGAAGCAGTATTGTTTGAAAATATTCGATAGTGTATTATTTTTTAACAGAGTTATTAAAAACAATAAATTTCACAATCTTTCATTAAGAATTTGTTACCGAACATGCAAACGAATGTAAACAAAACAACCATTTGACAGTCCTCGTCATAAATACAAATAAAAAAAGTTTTCCAACAGCTGACATGTCAACACCACCTTGTAATTGATACATCTTGGCTCCAACTTATCACTTCTTGTCATTGTCAACACTTGACTCTCACACTCTCTTTCTCAAACCGTTTGGCATTTCCTTTAGTCTAACTAGAATTTTGGGTAAAGTGCGTGTAATTTTGCAAATATTGTATAAAATTAACAATTACAACCGTTTAAAGTGTTTTAAAATTGTTAAAAATTGTAAACAATCACATAAATTCACCATTTATTCCTTTGTTTGTTATGATTAAAAGTAAACGTCTGTTGTCTATTGTCGTACAATTCGGTAGTGCTCTATGCATGCATACAAATGTGTGCCGGTCGGTTTGTGTTTCTTTCGCTAACGAGTTTCCAAAGTTGTTGACATTTTGCCGTAAATTAAAAGGAAATGTAAATATGACATAGATCATAGAAGTGATGATATGTTGAAATGAATCAAATCCAATTAATCTCTTATTTCTTGATGTGTGGCTGCCAGTACAGCTGTTTTTTTTTGTCGCCACCATTAAGTCAACGGGGAATCAATGTGTTGAAAGGAAGTTGCAGCGTGCGTGTGTGTGTATGTAAAAATTGAACGAGCTTTTTTCTATGCGTTGTATGTTAATCGTTGATAATGTTTTAGTTTTCCTTCAATTTATTTGAAGTAGTGCATGAAATTAGTTGCTGTTGTTGTTTGTCACAGAATTGTAGGAGTTAATTAAATATCATATTGAGAGAAAGAATATGTTAGGATAGAGAAGACGCAATGTTGTGCTTTAGTGCAGATGTTACCGTTATTTCTTTTGGGACATCACGGTGCATTTGCGTGGTCTTAAATACAAGTAATAATAAATGAAATAACCATTCATGTGCTTAAGAAAAAATATTAATAATGTTAAAATAGACATTGTCGTCTATATTATAAAAATGAAACAGCCCATGTATGTAAACCCATCAATTGAGAACTGGTGGGGCTATTTGGCTGATTTTTTTGGTTCGATTCGAAATTTTCAGGAGTTTATTTGTTAAGAAAATAATCCACTACAGGTGGCGCTAGGGAGGATGATAAAAAAAATTATGTATAAATTGGCCCGGTAGTTGGTGCTGGGGTGGATTTATAATGAAAATTTTAATTGATAGACCAATTTAACTGAAATTCAGGATGTGTCTCTGATAGATCATCACAAAAAAATTGTATGTACAAATGGCTTTATACATATTTATATCGAAAATTTTAATGGAAGGACCACTATAACTGATATTAAGTATGTATGTTTGATCGATCATCAGAAAAAATTGTATGTACAAATGGACTCGGTAGGTGGCGTTTGGATGCATTTTTAATTAAAATTTGAGCGAATGGACCAATATAAGTGAAATTTAGTATGTATATTTGTGCGATCATGAGAATATAGTTTTTGTATAAATGGACCCGGTAGGTGCCGCTAGGGTAGAATTATAATGAACATTTTTACCATACAACATTTTAACATACAATTTGACAAACATTTTAGATTTGGCTGGAATTGAATTATTTCGAAAATTTATATCGATTGTCCGATTTTACTCAAACTTAAAATATATGTATGTTTGGATCCAGTTGCTGGAGCTTAGCTTATGATACACATAACTTTTGGAATGTCATTTAGTCACCATTGATTTAATTTCTTTTTCATTTATTTTATGATATATGGAAGCCAAAAAAGGCGAATTATATGACATCGCATTAAAATACAAAAGTATCATACAAAGCTTTTTAAAAAAAGTATATGTATATATATATATATATATGTATAAATAAATATTAAAAATAAAATATTTACACTAAGCCGGGTCGAAAAAAAAGTTGTCAATGCTACCGCCTTATATGAAAAATTAAGTAAAAACAATTGCGGGGGAGCGAAAAATTTTTTTCTGTGGTCGCGGAAAAAACGCCGGATTCAGGGTTTTTACCATAACATGGTTATTTGTATACCGATTGTCAAGATCTATGCATCGTTGAAAAAGTATTAGCCACAGCTTTGTTAGTGTGTTAAAGACTTTTTACTACGACGCCATCTTCCAGCGGTTCTCATCATTGTATTCTTAAAAACCCCCCTAAGCATATAATTTGTTGATGTAGATTTGAAGGCCTTGAAAAACTATTACCGATTTTAGAAAAAACCGTTAACTTTTATTCATAAACAAAAAAGTTATATTAATTTAAAAAGTCAGTACATGTGATAATGCGAAATATACATTTGTTTATTTTTATTACATTCGTTTGTTATAAAACGTGTACAATTGAAAAGTAAATAAAGTTCAAACAAATAAAAAGAAATATTCGAACATACCAAATAATCGGAATACTAACTGAAGAACTTCCAAAAATTTTTTTAGCGACCAATGTAAATTAAGTATGATAACGCTTAAAGCCATATCGGATCGTGAGGAAATCTTTGGTTGAGCAAATAAAACTTTTTATACAAATCTACTTCGAACTGTCATATGTACTAAAATGTTAAATCGATATAACTTTTTTGTTTATGAAGAAAATGTAACGTTTATTTCGCAATTATTTTATAGTTTCTACAGGGCTTCAAATCTGCATCAGAAAATTTTATGATTAGGGGGGTTTTTAGGGATACAATGTTGAGAACCACTGACGTCATAGTTTTAAGTAACTATATTAATAACAAAGCTCTTGTTAATCCATCTTCAACGATATATAAAATTTAAGAATCGGACAGCGAATAAGAAAGTTATGGACAAAACGTCAAAACCGGCGTTTTTGCCACGCCCACAAAAATAAAAATGTTGCACCTCCGAATTTGTTTTTATAAGACTGTTCATATAAGGCGGTAAAATTCATATATTTTTTTTTCTCCATATAGACCGACCCGGCTTAATGTACACTAGACCGGGTCACCAAAAAAAATTTCCAAAGTCGAGGGCAAATATTAAAGATCACCTCGAGACAACTTCAAAAAAAATTTTTTTTTCCTCCCCCACCCCCCGGAAAAACAGCCAAAATCGTTTTTTTGTCACTGCTTTTTTGTTTGTGGCTCGATCCTAACATACAAGACATCGGTGTATAGGTCTCGACGAGTACTACATTTGTCCTATAGATGTCGCTGACATACGACATCATCTTGTAATGATGGCCTCATTTAGAGCAATTTCTACCCCTAAAATTTAAATATATTTTTCCCTAGGATTAAAGCTCTTTAAAAACCAAGAACATTTTGCTTTGGAAGTATACAGTTTTATTCAAAAACAAAAAAGTTACGTATGAAAAGATGTATTTACAGCATCAACACTAATATTTTTTCCTGTTGCTTGCATTATTACAGAAAATTATTGCATACTTCTTAGCGATATCGAAAAAAATTAAATACAAGTTATTCCATACTTTTTAGCGCAAACAGTGTTTTCAAACATGCGGATGAAAGTATTCAGTGTCACCAATATTCAAGAAACGAAATTAAAGAGATACCTGCTCCACAATGGAAGTATTAATAATAAAATATAGACATAACTTTGCACTTGTATTCTTCCCATGCAATTTGCAACACTGAAAATTTGTGCGAAATGTAAGTGAATCAGCGCTTGGAATGACTAATCAAAATGAAAAATTTTTGCAAAATTAGAAAGTCGTGGACGGAATTTGAGTCAGCCAATCAGTTAATATTTGCTGTAATTACATACATATCTTTGCTCTTTTTGGGATTTTATTTGTAATAAAAATTATCTTTCGCCGGTAACTATATTAAAAATGAATTATCTCAAGAAAATATTTTAATTTTTTTTCGATGTCGTTAAGACTTATGCAACAATTTAAGCTACAAAGTATGGAATCATTTTTTTAAAAATTTTCTGTCAGCGCTATAAAGTATGCAATAATTAGCAATAATAATGCAAACAACATAAAAAAATGTTTTTGTTAATGCTGTAAATACATCTAATCATACGTAACTTTTGTGTTTTTGAATAAAACTGTATACTTCCAAAGCAAAATGTTCTTGGATTTTAAAGGGCTTTAATCCTAGAAAAAAATATTTTTAAATTTTAGGGGTAGAAATCGCTCAAAATGAGGCTATCATTACAAGATGATGTCGTATGTCAGCGACATCTATAGGACAAATGTAGTACTCGTCGAAACCTATACACCCATGCCTTGTATGTTACGATTGAGCCACAAACAAAAAAGCAGTAATAAAAAAACGATTTTGGCTGTTTTTCCGGGGGGTGGGGGAGGAAAAAAAAATTTTTTTTGAAGTTGTCTCGAGGTGATCTTTAATATTTGCCCTCGACTTTGGAGAAAAAAAAATTTTGTATGGGGACCGACCCGGTCTAATGTACACCAATACCTCACCTTGTGTCGTGGTTACGTTCCAAAAAATACGACGCAAAGTGAATTATGATTTTCTATAGCAAATCATGTTAAGATTGAAGAAAGGTTCCAGGGTAACGAAAAGACTACTTTTTAAAAAGAAAATTAAACAAAGTAAATATTAAAAAAAAAATTAATATAAAATTTCTTTACATTCATACAAAAAAAATCAATTAAAACAAAATTAAAAATGCAATTAATTTATAAAACAACATACATACAAAAAACAAAACAAATTCAATTAAAACAAAATTAAATATTGAATTAATTTAAAAAAAAAAACAAAATAAAAATGAATCAGTCTTAATCCAAAACAACGCAACTTCGAAAATCTAACGACGCACAGTGAAAATTGCTTACTTATTCAGCAGCGACCCAACTTCGAAAAAACGCAAATCGAAACGACGCAAAGAGAGATATTGCTGTATGTATACAACAGTATTTTATTTTATTGTTATTAAAATTCAAAAATTTACAATTTGATTACATTACATATAAACATATTTTTAACAACAAATTTATTGAGAAGTCTGTATAAATAAAAATAAATATACATTTTGATGTCACCACTAAGTGCGAAAACGGTTTAACCGATTTGTACCAAAATTTCAGTGAAAGTTGGTGAAGGGTTGTAGGTGGTCACCCAGACCGCAAAACGGCTTAAAGTAGAATGGCGAACATTTATATTGGGGCACTTTCTGAACAATTTGAGAGCTTCATAAAGTGGTTTTTCGCATTTCGAACTTTTATGGGGACAAACACGAAAATGGGAAAACCTGTTACTATCACCCAGATCAAACGGTTAATAGGGTTGTTAAGCCAAATGAAGGGTTTTTGGAAATTCGTACTCCTTGGGATAAAAAGGGGCGAAGTGCTACCATGGCTCAGACCAAACACCTAAAGGTACAATCACCCAGTACACCAGCGCAGAAAGTTATATCTATTTCGGTTTACAAATGTGGTTTTAGAATATATGCCTATCAATAAGTACGTTTTCATCAAATCACTGCTGATCCGTTTTAGCAATTCTTACAATAATAAAAAACACTTAATTTCCTTATGGGATAGCTTCTCGTGTAGTTGTGAATTAACACGCTTTCTATTTTTAGATTCACAACTAACGGCACCTACTTGTTATCGACGAACGCAAACGTCACTGTTTGAGAATCTCTTACTAGACACTGATACTGCGATGTTGCTGTCGACAACATTCGAGGGGAGCCGATAATGAAAGAAAACTTTTTCTTTTTATTTTTTAAGATGACTGGAGCCAGGAGTTAAACTTGTGATCTCCCGCATGGTAGTCGCGTGTTCTAACCATCATGCCACGGCCGGTCTTACAAGAATATATAATAATATTTTAGATATATGAAGTACAAAATTTGTCCGGGAAATATTTCAGAGGCCAAAGTAATAAACCAATCGTTATTAGATTTCAACTGCACTAAACATCTTTTACAATAATTTGGAAGCAGGACGAAGTCTGCCGGGTCAGCTAGTTTTAAATAAAAACCAATTGTATTAATCGATTCAATTATCGATAATTCGATTAACATCGTATTAATCTGGATACAAAATAAAGTATTTTCTATTCGGTAAGTTTATAGAGGAGGCATACAATTTACACAAAGAAGTTATCAAAGGACATAATTTGCACTAGAAATTTGTGTCAATATACCAAAGTCTGCGGTTAATATTGGACATTTTTTTAAAATTGTTTGTAATCGTCCGAATGTGGTTTAAAGAAAAACAACATTTGTCCATGCCAATGTATGTACTTAATGCTAAAGTAGACAGGGAGACCGCATTTGAGCCTACCATCGGAAAATTCAGTCTGCACACAGAAACGTCGAATAATGCCATCAGACTGAATGATTTCGCTGCGGCAAGAAATATGGTAGTTAGCAGCACTTGATTTGACCATAAAAATATTCAAAAGGCAACAAAGTTTTCTCCAGATGATTTGACGAGGAATCAGAAAGATCACGTTGTAGTCGATGGAAGGCACGCATCGAGTGTTCCGGACGTACGAACGATCACTATCTTATCGCAGTTAAGTTACGCACGAGGCTAAGCATGCCGAAAAACGTACGTAATCAGGCACAAAGAAAGCTGGACATCGGTAAACTGCGGGCCACAGAGGTAGCGGACGCCTACTCCAACCACCTTACTCAACTGCTAAGGAATGCTCCAACCCCTGATAATATTACCCCGCAGTGGCAATATAAAGCTGGCTCCGTAGAACGGACTGCGAGAAACGTACTTGAGTACTCAAAGCCGTCTCAAGAAGATGCCTGGTACGATGATGAATATCTCAATGCCACTAGAGAGACATATGCTGCATACAGGGCGAGACTGCAGCCAATGGCAATGCCAGCTGTTCGTGAATAGCACAAGCAGTAGAGACGAGAGGCAACTCGTCTTTTTAGAAGGAAAAAGAAATAGCTGAAGAAGAGACAGGATGAGCGCACACAGTTGCTCCGAAGTATAGGGGAAGCCCGAAAATTCTACCAGAGAGTTAAGGCAAGAATGCGTGAAACAGGGTTGCCCCCCTTCAAGGTCAGCGATGGCCAGCTTTGTGACAGACCCGGATAACGTTCTAGAGATATGGAGAGAACATTTCAGCAATCTACTTGGTACGGACAACAGAAGACACCGCTCCAATCCATGACGATGGTATTAACGGTCCACTTTCGAGCCAGACAGAGATATGTGTGACAATATCCTGCCTTAAAAATAACAAAGCGGTTGGAGCCGATGGTCTCCCTGCTAAATTGTTTAAGGCAGGCAGGGAGGAGCTGATTAGGAACATGCAGCAGCACATGGAGAACATCTGACTAGAGGAGAGCATGCCAGGGGATTCGAGTCTCAGTTTGTTATGTGCCATATACAAGAAAGGAGATCGAAGTGAGGGTAAGAACTACCGTGGAATAAGCCTATTACTAATTGCGTATAAGGTCCTTTCGAGCATATTATGTGAACGTCTAAAGCCAATCGTAGAACAACTAACTGGACATTATCAGTGCGGCTTTAGACCTGGTAAATCTATCACGGATCAAATATTCACTTTACGGCAAATCCTAGACAACACTTATGAAATGCAGATCAGCACCTACCACCTCTTTGCCGACTACAAAGCTGCCTTCGACTCTCCGATAAGGAATAGTATATATGAGGTCATGCCTGAGTTTGGTATCCCTGCAAAGCTGATTCGACTTTGCAGATGCACCTTGGAAAACACCAAATCCTCGGTTAAGATTGAACGGGATCACTCCGAACCATTTAACATGGAAAGAGGTCTCAGGCAGGGTGATAGCTTGTCCTGTACACTATTTAATATAGTTATGGAGAAGGTGTTGAGAAAGGCTGGTGTCAACATGTCTGGCACCATATTCCCTAAGAGCTACATGAAACTAGCCTGTGCCGATGATATAGACATCATTGGCCGAAATCTGTGGGATGTTACTGCAGTTTTCTCATCACTGGAAAAGGAGTCAGCAAAAATGGGTTTAGCAGTTAACGAGGACAAAACAAAAATAATGAGTCCTCTCGATGGGAACGCACCGTGAACGTTGAAAATTATTGTTTTGAGCTAGTAGATAAATGAATCAACTTTGGATCTTCCGTCAATAAGAAAAATAGTGTCAGCCAAAAAATCAAGCGGAGAATAGTGCTCGCCAATAGATGTTTTTAATTTTACCGTTTCTGTTGTATGCTGCCAAATCGTGGGTGCTTACGACAACGGACATACAAAACCTAAGAGGATTCTAGAGAGAGACTCCGAAAAATATATGGACCTATCTGTGTCGACGGCGAGTTTTGCCATCGGATGATCATGAGCTGCATGAACTTTACCACGACATTGACGTAGCTATAAGAGTCAGAAGCCAACGACTACGATGGCTGGGACATGTTGCCAGGATGGGACATTCTCCAGCGAGAAAGGTGTTTGATGGCAAACCTAAAGGACGACTCAGACCAGGGAGACCCAAACTTCGTTGGAAGGACCAAGTGGTAGGACTAACTGGAGAACGCACGCAGAAGACCGAAGCGTGTGGAATTCTTGAATACTTCAGGCCTCTAATTTATGAACCACGTCCGTTAGTTGTAATGGGCCACTTAAGTAAGTAACAGTGTTAGGATATTAAAAATCGCTGCTCCAATTTGACATTTCTTGGCTTGTTTATCTAAAAATTGTATGAAAACCCGAAATATTTTAAAAGGACATTGAGTAAATATTTATTTTTTGCTACTAAATTTTTAGGACTAAAAAATTAAACGCAAATTGCATATCTTTAAAACCAATTTTATTGTGTCATACTTTAAATTTTTTCAACTTTAAATTTTAATACTGTTTCTGTAAATATGTAAAAGATTTCCTTAATAGAAATAATTAATTAAGAGTTCCCTCTTGGAATTGCCTCTGAGATGGTGACGATGGCCTTTGGGGAGATGGGGAACGGCTGGGCGATCGTCTTGGGGGAGACGGAGAACGCCTGGGTGGCGAAGGACTCCTTGTTGGCGATTGGAAGCGCACACGTCTTGTTGGTCTCTAAAATTGCAAAGGGTAAACACAAATTATTATTTAAATGATAATAATGCAAGAGGATAATATTTTTTATGAAATCGTATGAATTTCCTAGGATCAACTCGTTGTGAGAAAAAAATAAATAACAATATAATTGCTGTCATCTTTTGACTTACCGGTGTTGAAGCCTCGGCTGTGGTCAATGCCAAGGCCACAATGAGACCAATGCAAATGAAAATAGTCAATAGTTTCATATTGTAAGTTAAGCTGAACTTCTTAGAAGATGTATACTAAATGTTTAGTAGAATGAAACTGTTTGCTTTGAGGTAATTTCGAACGATTTATATAGTCAAGGGCTTAAAGAAAAAAACTATATCGCTGCAGTTTTAGTTTGTTAAAAATACCATCTAGTCATCGAAAGCTGCATCATTGAAGCTAGAAATACCTAAGTGCTAAAATAGTTTATATACCTGTGGTTTCACACTAACATTGTAGGTATTGTACAAAGATCGTATGATTTTAATAATGATTTATGTAGGCAATAAGAAATAATAACTATATAAGATTTCAAGCCCAATTGTGATCATACGAATATTTTGTTGGAGATTTAATATTAAATATTATATGCAGGACCTGATAAAATAATTCCAGCACAATTACAAAAGGTCTTATAACTATCTTGTGGCTGGTTAGCAGTACATTTTAGGCTATGCCTCAAGCTGGAACTCTCCCAAAATTTGGATGTACAACAAAGTGGTTTTCATTCAGAAAGCTGGCAAATGCTCTCAAGTCAAACCAAACGACTTTCGACCGATAAGTCTCACATCTTTTGCCCTTAAAACATTTGTTCGATCCATGATCGAAGTAATCTTCCACAGAATTTACTATCAAAATCTCAACATGCCTATACTAAAAGGCAAGGTCAAGTGAGACAGCTCTCCACTCTATATTTAACACAATCGAGAGCTCTCTCGACAATAATTTCTACGCTCTGGGGACTTTACTAGATATCGAAGTAGTCTTCAATAATATTTTTACTACATCAAGTCCTAAAATCACTACATGATCTGAAGGTTTACAGTTCAGTGACTTACCTAATTGGGATATTTCCCGTGGAAAGAACCATCGGAGCTGAATGGGAAGGGATCACAATTGCTAGGAACGGTTACAGCGGTACATATCAGGGAGGAGTTTTGTCTCCACTTCTAAGGTTAACCTCAGTGAATGAACTGCTTCTGGAATATAAGATGGTCGAATGCCAAGTATTTGTCTTCGCCTATGATCTTATTATCATCAGTATGGGTAGAAACCTACTTAGCATATAAAATAACAGAATTTGAGAATTTGTACCACTGCCAGTTAATGGCGTGCAATTGCAGTTGACAGAACAAGCCAAATATCTACGGATTATCTTTGACAGGAAACTGTCTTGTAAATCTAATGTGAAAAGGCAACTGTGCTTTTTAATGCTGTAAAGGGGTTAAGGCACTAGGGGCTGTCTCTAAAGGTCATTAAGTGGACTTATACGGCAATAGTTAGATGTTCAACACAGATCACATGGGTCCTACACTGAGACCCGTTGTGATACCATTTTTAAATTTTCGCACCAAATATTCCTATTCTGTTCGGTCAACGTCGCTATCAAGCCATTTTGTTGCTCTGATGAAGGCATGGATGTTCCAAAACGCCTTCTGATAGACAGGTATTGACTAGAAGTGTCCGATGACCAAGCTTTTCACATCTTAGGTCACCAAAAGCAGGGCATCATTGCAGCTACTACAAAAATCGTTGAAGGGTAGCTTCAACCTCTTAGCGTGTTTACCAACCGGCCAGTGACCTGTTGTCCTCTGGTGGACACTGGACAGGTTCAGTGCAAATCGTGTCCTCTATATCTCCATTGTAGGCCAAATTTGTTTGGTCGCCGTGCAACTGGGTTCTTTCACCCATCTCTCCTTAGTAATGAAGTTCAGTTTCCCCGTAATTAGCTATTACCCTCTTGTGAGAGGGATTCCAATGAGACCGCAAACTTCGCCCGAGTTCCCGGTTGTGGCGGCCCATGTCCTGGAACCCAAGTAAGGGTAACAGTCGAATAGCTTGCTATCTCCTAAAGAGACGACCGGCATCCTCGAACATTTCTCGAAGTGGTGTACACGTTCTCCAGGGATCTTATAGCCGCTTTACTATCAGTAAGAATATGAATATTTGCCGCCCAAAATGTTTCCACAACCTTCTCTTTCCTTTGATTTCGAAATTAGCATGATATCCTCCCCAAAGTTTAGGGCATTATCATTAGTATCATAGTAGGACCTATCCGGGATGTTCCTTATAAAACCCGGATCGAATACAGGTTCTGGTATGGTGTAATCCGTTTGACAGCTCCAGACAGATTAGCTCCAGAATTTTGGCATGGACATAGTTCCTGTGCATCCAAGCATTTGTATAGGTCTAAGTGCCCCTGTTATCATGATTGCCACTAATCTCATAATGCGTTCGAATTTCAGCCTTTGGGACGCTCTATCCTTGCTCCGGCCACCAGACTGCCGATCCGTAGAATAAGATGGGTTTAATAACTGAGTCGTATAAGGAGTTCACATTTTTGGGGATAATTCCCCAATTGAGACCGATTGTCCTTTTGTAGCAGTATAGGAACGTTGTCGCTTTGCTAATCCTGGTCTGAGTGTTCAGATTCCAATTCAGTTTACTGTCCAATATTAGCCCAAGGTATTTGGCACTCTTAGAGAGTGTAAGTGCGACTCCATTTAATCTTGGTTTTGGCAAATTAAAGGATTTTGTATCTCCGTGTGATACTCGGGTTTATACCCATTCCACAGTCATGACATAATTTTAAAAGAAGTGTCAGCGCATATATTGTGCGCATATTCCAGAAGCTCAAAGAGCAGTTTAGGATCCTTGCCGGTGACTTTGTCCTACGTCATCTGCATAAGCGACGTTTGTCAGCACGTTTTTTCTATCGTCCTCTTGAGAGTATTGATGTTGAGATTCAATAGTAGTGGAGAGAGTACTCCTCCTTGTGGATCTAATGCGCCTAAATTTTAGAAGTTTATCAATTCCAGTTGTTCCATTGAATCAATTACAGATTCAGGTTTGACATTATTAAAAGCTACCTCGATATCCAGGAAGGCAGCGAGAGAGTATTTCTTGAGGCTGGTTATCGAATGTAAAGCAGTTTCCGTGGATTTGCCCTTCGTTTAAGAGATGATCTGATAATTGTATCAATTATTCTCTCCATAGTCTTAAGTAAGAAGGAAGATAGGCTAATTGGTCTAAAATCCTTTAGTGTAGGATGCCATACCCTCTTTAGGGATAAATACAATTTTGTAGGTTGTCCACTTCTTTGGAATGTGCGACAGCTTAAGACGGGCTTTGTCAGAAGCCAGGGCGTCAATACTTCGATGTTCTTTTGTAGATCCGCGGGAATAATTATATCGGGTCTCGGTGATTTAAAAGAGTGGAAACTTTTGATAGCCCATTGAATTCGTTGTTCAGTAATCGGTATGTCGGAGATATCAAAGTTTTCCATAAACTGGTAGTTACTTTTCCGACAACCTGGGAAGTGTGTTTCCATCAGCACCTCCAGAATTTCGAGGCTGTTAGTCGTCCATGTACCATCTAGTCTTTGTTTGTACAATGGTATTGTTGGATTCAAGGATAAGATCTTACGTAGCCGACAAGTTTCCGAAGAGCTTTCTACATTACTGCAGAATTTTCACCATGATTACCTTTTGGCCTTGCTGATCAGGTTCTTCAAACTGTTAACTGAAAATTTTTATGCGCTCCAGTCGCCATCTCTTTTCGTCTTGTTTTCGGCATCTCTTGGAAAAATGTTTTTTTGTGTTTTATTTTTGCTCAGTTTTGGCTGATCCGCCGTGATATTACGTAGCCAGTTCAACATTCCAGTACAGTATTTTTCAATGTCCTAACTAACTTGTGGCATTCAAAGTTTTATAGATAAAAATTCGGTAAGGAATAAAAGCTCTAATTACTGAACTTAGCAAAATTTTCACTTTAAAGCTATTAATATTTCTAAATTTAGTTATATAAGATATGTATGTAACGGGTAAACTTAGAAACTACTTAACCGATTTCAGTAGCACTTTTTCCCAACATCACAATGTGGCTAAGAAAGAGAATAGGGTACTTTATTTCCTGTTTTCAAAAGATTTGGATTTTGTCATTATATTTATCAAAATCACTTTTCATGCAAAATTATATAACGACGCTCTCAGAGAGCGTTCAACCGAATTACTGGAAACTGAATGAACTTAACTTTACATCATATAGATCATTAAAATTGTTGTTTTTTTTAAGACAATGATACAAAAGTATTAATCATTATTACTTATAGATTTTATTTTAAATGGAAAATTCTTGTATGATTAATATTTCTACAAATGCATATGAGTTGAAAACCACAGGTATGTTAACATTTTTAGCACTAAACTATTATTAGAGGCAATCACGCAGCAAGTAGGTGATCACAGTGATCAATTTAAATTATAAATAAAAGCGGTGGTGGTGAAAAATATTTCATTCTTCAAGCCGTTGACTATATAAATCGTTAGAAACCATCTCAGAACAAACAGTATCATTCTGCTAAGAAGTTCTACTTAACTTACAATATGAAACTATTGACTATTTTCATTTGCATTGGTCTCATAGTGGCCTTGGCATTGACTACAGCCGAGGCTTCAACGCCGGTAAGTTGAAAGTTCAAAGCAAATTAATTTTTTTTTCGAAAAATACACGGTAAATTGTTTTTAAACGAATTTTTGAATATATCATGAAAAAAAAAATATTGTTACTATATTAAACATTAAACATCGTGTTCTGTTATACTTTCGAAATTTTCAGAGACCAACACGCCGAGTGCGCTTCGAATCGCCAACAAGGAGTCCCTCTCCCACCAGACGACCCCCATCTCCCACAAGACGTCCGCCTTCTCCCACTCGCCCTGCCAGACCATCATCACCATCTCAGAGGCAATTCCAAGAGGGAACTCTTAACTAATAGTTACTATTAAAAATGTGTTTACATTTTTACAAAGAAATGAAGTAGTAACATTTAAAAAGTTATTAAGTTTACAAATTTAAAAGAATTAAACAATAAAATTGGATTGAAATTGGAATTATATTTATTAGTTGTAATGGAATTTTGCAGAAGAAAAAAGATGGATATTCTCAATGTCCTGTCGCTTAATTGACCACCGTAATAGCTCTGCGAATGGTTTCCCAAACTCTTTGGTTAACAATTTTTAATATTTGATAGAAACTACTTTTTATTCGTTGTCACCAAAAAAAACAGCATAACGGGAATTCAAGGGAAAACTAATTTTGAGCTTACCTCAAAACAAAAAGAAAAATTATATAATAATAACTCCCTTTACACTTTGTTTGGATTTTCGAAAGAAAATTTGGTTATATTTGAGTCTTGGCGTTCAAAACGTATTGATCTATGTGATGTAAATGGCTAAGAAGTACTATTCGCTCTCTTAGCCCTCTTGTGATGTTAAGAGTAAGTACTATTGACATTGGTTAAGTAGTTTATAAGTTTACCCGTTACATACTAATTTCATGTTAGCTAAATTTAAATAGTAATTGCTAAAAGTACAATTTTTGCAAAGTTAAGTAATTGGACCATTCGCTTCATAACGAATTCGTATCTATAAAACTTTGAATGCAAAATTTTTACTGTAGAATTAGAAATGTTACACTGACTGCGTTATATCACGAAGGATCTGAAATTGTTAAACAAAAAACAAAAGCAATAAACAATTATCCTTTGTAGCCCAAAAAATATGTATATAGCAGCCAATGATAGACGTTTAGAGTAAAAGTTCTCTTTTACGGTTGGATATGTGAAGGAAATATAAGGAGACTCGGGTCACTAACACGGGACTCTGTTGGGTCAGGGTCTTCGATGTCTTCAGGCCGATTATTACAGATTATACGATGATGAACTATTATTAAAACCGACATACTTTTCTAAGATCTGAGAATATATAAAGATCACTTCTGCAGCCTATTGATGTGTGAAAACTTGGCGGATGAAGACTGTGTACCAATCCGAGATGATAACATCGATTGTCCACCTCCGAGCCAAGCTGAGATAACAACTGCCATATCCCGCCTAAAGAACAACAAGGCCGCTGGGGCTGATGGTCTTCCAGCTGAGTTGTTTAAGGCGGGTGGAGATGAGCTTGTTTTGAGCATGCAACAGCTCATAGAGAACATTTGGCTTCAGGAGAGCATGCCAGAGGATTGGAATCTCAGTGTGCTATGTCCCATCTACAAAAAAGGTGACCGTAGTGAGTGTAAAAACTACCGTGGAATTAGCCTCTTACCGATTGCGTATAAGGTCCTGTCTAGCAAACTGTGTGAACGTCTAAAGCCAATTGTGGAAAACCTGACTGGACCTTATAAGTGCGGCTTTAGACCAGGCAAATCCACGACGGATCAGAACCCATGAGAAGCAAATCGACGCTTACCACCTCTTTGTCGATTACAAAGCTGCCTTCGATAGTCCCATCAGGCATCGACTATACGAAGCCATGTCTGAGTTCGGTATTCCTGCAAAGATAATTCGTCTCTGCCGGTGTACCCTTACGAATACCAAATCCTCTGTTCGGATTGGCAAGGATCTATCTGCACCATTCGATACGACGAGAGGTCTTAGACAGGGTGACGGTTTGTCATGTATGCTGTTCAACATAGTGATGGAGAAGGTGTTAAGGAAAGCAGCGGTTAACATGTCTGGCACCATATTTAATAAGAGCCACATGCTGCTCGCATATGCCGATGATATCGACATTATCGGTCGAACGATGCGAGAGGTAACAGATGTTTTCTCATCAGTTGAAAGGGAGTCAGCGAAAATGGGTTTGGCAGTGAATGAGGACAAGACGAAGTTAATAGTATCATCGAACAAAGTGTCCACTCGTTGGGGACGCAGCTTGAACGTTGAAAACTATTGCTTTGAGGTAGTGGATGAATTTATCTACCTCGGATCCGCCTTGAACAAAAACAACAGTGTCAGCCTCGAAATAAAACGGAGAATAGTGTTCGCCAACAGGTGTTTCTTTGGACTACGCGAGCACTTCATAAACACCAACCTATCTCGAACCAACAAAGTCCAGCTGTACCAGTTACTAATTTTACCGGTCCTGTTGTACGCCTCCGAATCTTGGGTGCTTACACATGCAGATGCAGCTCATATGGCAGTGTTTGAGAGAAAAATACTCCGCAAAATATATGGACCCATTTGCGTAAACGGCGAGTTTAGGATTCGGATGAACCATGAGCTGTACGAGTTATACCACGACATTGATGTCGTCAAGCGAATCAAAGTGCAACGATTACGCTGGCTAGGCCATGTCGTGAGAACGGATGAGGAAACTCCAACGCGAAAGGTATTCTATCAAGACCTCGAAGGACGGCGCAAAAGAGGGAGACCGCGACTACGTTGTAAGGACCAGGTGGAGGAATCACTGACGCTGCTTGGTAGGACTGACTGGAGACGGTGCGCACAAGATCGAAGCGAATGGAAATATTTGATCATTTCGGCCTCTGACTTTGGCACTAAGATATAATATAATATGTGTCAAGTTGTTTTAAAGGCTAATAATAATAATACTTTTCTAAATATCTCTATGACCTGACCATTCGACTCTGGATATTTGTAGTTAATCCATTATACACAGAGGCCACTAAGTGTCCGCTAACTGTACCTTTGCCAAGTTAAGCTTAACATATGATTAAGTTTACAATAATTATAAAGATTAAAAAGATTATAAATACTATTAAGATTAGAATGATTATACCGATTATAAAGATTATAAATATTATAAAGATTATTGGGACCGGCCGTGGCATAGTGGTTAGAACACGCGGCTACCATGCGGGAGATCGCAGGTTCAAACCTGGCTCCAGTCATCTTAAAAAAATGTTTCTTTCCTTGCCGGCTCCCCTCGAATGTTGTTGACAGCAACTTCGCAGTATTAAGTGTCGAGTCAATCGGCGTGTCTAGTAAGAGTTTCTCGAACAGTGACGTTCGCATTCGTCGATAAACAAGTAGGTGCCGTTAGTTGTAAATCTAAAAATTGAAAGCGTGTTAATTCACAATGACGCGTGAAGCCTTTCCATACCTCATTCATGGGGTGCAAAGGGAAATTAAGTCAAGTAAAGATTATAAAGATTATAACGATTATAAAGATTATAAAGATTATAAAGATTATAAGATTATAAAGATTATAAAGATTATAAAGATTTTAAGATTATAAAGATTATAAAGATTATAAAGATTATAAAGATTATAAAGATTATAAAGATTATAAAGATTATAAAGATTATAAAGATTTTAAAGATTTTAAAGATTGTAAAGATTATAAAGATTTAAAGATTATAAAGATTATAAAGATTATAAAGATTATAAAGATTATAAGATTATAAAGATTATAAAGATTATAAAGATTATAAAGATTATAAAGATTATAAAGATTATAAAGCTTATACAGATTATAAAGATTGTGAAGTTTATACAGATTATAAAGATTATAAATATTATAAAAATTACAAAGATTATAAAGATTATAAAGATTATAAAGATTTTAAAGGTTATAAAGATTTAAAGATTATAAAGATTATAAAGATTATACAGATTATAAAGATAATAAAGATTATAAAGATTATCAATATTTTAAGATTATAAAGATTTTAATAATTTTAAAGATTATAAAGATTTTAAAGATTATAAAGATTATAAAGATTTTAAAGATTTTAAAGATTATAAAGATTATAAAGATTTAAAGATTATAAAGATTATAAAGATTATAAAGATTATAAAGATTATAAAGATTATAAAGATTATAAAGATTATAAAGATTATAAAGATTATAAAGATAATAAAGATTATAAAGATTATAAAGTTTATAAAGATTATAAAGTTTATAAAGATTAAAAAGTTGAAAAAGAAATGTCAAGATTAAAGTTGAAGAAATACAAAAACAGAAATTATTTTTTTAATATGCTTTTTATTTATTAATATGGAAACACTTTTTTACGCTGCAATCGTAATTACAATATTTCGAATTTGTTATTCAAATTGCCCATTGCATAATATGTAATTAGGATATACTATAATTGCAATTGCTACATAAATTTAAGTTGGAATCTTTGCAAGATCCTCCATTATTTTAACGTTCCCCTGGACAATTAGCCTCTTCTGGGTGAGGGGCTCCTTGTAGGAGATCGTGGTCGTGGGGTAGAGCTGTTACGAGACGGACGACGAATAGCATTTCTTCTTTGTAAGTCACTCTAAAACAATAAACAAACATAAGTTTATATAAACTGTTTTTTTTTAACTTTCATTTAGAAACTTTTCTTCTAAGTAGTATTTATGATTTCTTTGTCAATTTGTAATGAATAAGGAATCTTTATACAAATATATTTAAATTCAACTTGACATACCTGGCTGGCTCCAGAAACCACAGCAGTACTTAAAACCATGGCCAGCACAAGGCCAATACAAATGAAAATATTTAATAATTTCATGTTAGAGGAATAGAATTAAATCGCGATTACACACAAGTTTCAACTCAGCTGTGAGATGGTTTGAATTGATTTGGGAAAAAGTGAAAGTCAATCGTGCTTATATGGTGACGGAGATGTTGACGATGCAGAGCATACTTTCTTCAACTGCCGTCGGTGGTGAAACGAAAAAATTAAACTGGAGCAGGAGATTGGCCCCGTAACTGCTGAAAATATAGTGGGAAAAATGTTACTAGGAAAAGAAAACTGGAAGAAGGTGGCACAATATACAGAGTATGTCCTTACGACAAAAAAGGTTGAAGTAATGCATATGCGGTTCCGGATAGAGAAATTATCAGGAGGAGCAGGTTTTTTAGTGGAAACACCACATACCAAATGCGACGACATTTGATGATCCGAAGGGATTTTACCTACCTCTTAAAAAAAAAAAAAATTACTAAGATTATAAAGATTATAACGATTGTATGGATTATAAAGATTATAAAGACGATATAGATGATAAAGATTATAAAGATTATAAAGATAATAAAGATTATAAAGATTATAACAATTGTAAAGATTATAACGATTGTAAGGATTATAAAGATTATAAATGTTATCAAGATTATAAATATTATAAAGATTGTAACGACTGTATAAAGATTATTACGATTATAAAGTTTATAAAGATTATAAAGATAATACAGATTATAAAGATTATAAAGATTATAAAGAGTGTGAAGATAATAAAGATAATAAAGATAATAAAGATTATAAAGATTATAACGATTATAAAGATTATAAAGATTATAAATATTATTACGATTATAAAGATTATAAAAATTACAAATATTATAAAGATTATAAAGGTTATAAGGATTATAAATATTAGAAAGATTATAAATATTATAAAGATTATAAAGATAATAAAATTATAAAGATTATAAACATTATAAAGATTATAAAGATTATAAAGATTACAAAGATTATAAAGTTTATAAAGATTATAAAGATTATAAAGATTATAAAGTTTATAAAGATTATAAAGATTATAAAGATTATAAAGATGAAAAAGTTGAAAAAGAAATGTCAAGATTAAAGTTGAAGAAATACAAAAACAGAATTTTTTTTTTTAATATGCTTTTTATTTTTTAATATGGAAACACTTTTTTTACGCTGCAATCGTAATTACAATATTTCGTAATTTGTTATTAAAATTGCCCATTGCATAATATGTAATTAGGATATACTATAATTGCAATTGGTACATAAATTTAAGTTGGAATCTTTGCAAGATCCTCCATTATTTTAACGTTCCCCTGGACAATTAGCCTCTTCTGGGTGAGGGGCTCCTTGTAGGAGATCGTGGTCGTGGGGTAGTGCTGTTACGAGACGGACGACGAATAGCATTTCTTCTTTGTAAGTCACTCTAAAACAATAAACAAACATAAGTTTTTATAAACTGTTTTTTTTTTAACTTTAATTTAGAAACTTTTCTTCTAAGTAGTATTTATGATTTCTTTGTCAATTTTGTAATGAATAAGGAATCTTTATACAAATATATTTAAATTCAACTTGACATACCTGGCTGGCTCCAGAAACCACAGCAGTACTTAAAACCATGGCCAGCACAAGGCCAATACAAATGAAAATATTTAATAATTTCATGTTAGAGGAATATAATTAAATCGCGATTACACACAAGTTTCAACTCAGCTATGAGATGGTTTGAATTGATTTGAAATCGTTTGTTTTGGTTTAGTTTATATAGCAAAGTGTTGACAAATTTATTGGAGTCAAATGTGTCACAACCACAATCAACAGTGGAAAATTTGTAGTTGTGCTCATTATAGTTTTGAAGTTTGTGGTTTTGAATTATATTTTTGTAAAACTATTACTTTTAAAAAATAAATAGACTATAACTCACCGAAGTTATTATTGTTGATAATTATAAAATAATTTATTGCTGATTGGTAAATAAAATATCTTTGAAGGTCACCTACCATATCGAACAAAGTGCTAAACAATTTTCAGTTATATGTTGAAATAATAACATGGTAAATGTTTGGGGAATATAAATCAGGTCCAACATACTGAAATTCAAAAGTTCTAAAATTTTCTTATTTTTTATTTGCCTCCAAAAATAAAATACGTTTATAATCTATATTATTTCTATTTAACACAATAATAGATTTTTGAATATTTTCTAAAAGCCACAGTTTCTCACAATTATAAATCGAAACCGCATACTTTAAAACTATAATGAGCACAACTGTTGCAGACAGACGACGAAGTGATGAGTAATTTTTCCACTTTTTATTGTGGTTGTGACACATTTGATTGCAATACATATGTTAATCCTTTGCTATATAAACCAAAACCAAAACAGACGACTTCAAATCAATTCAAACAATCTCATAGCTGAGTTGAAACTTGTGTATAATTCGGTTTATTTCTTTTCATTTACCATGAAACTATTGAATATTTTCATTTGTATTGGCCTTGTGCTGGCCATGGTTTTAAGTACTGCTGTGGTTTCTGGAGCCAGCCAGGTATGTCAAGTTGAATTTAAATACATATATTTGTATAACGATTCCTTATTCATTACAAATTGACAAAGAAATCATAAATACTACTTAGAAGAAAAGTTTCTAAATGAAAGTTACAAAAAAACAGTTTATATAAACTTATGTTTGTTTATTGTTTTAGAGTGACTTACAAAGAAGAAATGCTATTCGTCGTCCGTCTCGTAACAGCTCTACCCCACGACCACGATCTCCTACAAGGAGCCCCTCACCCAGAAGAGGCTAATTGTCCAGGGGAACGTTAAAATAATGGAGGATCTTGCAAAGATTCCAACTTAAATTTATGTAGCAATTGCAATTATAGTATATCCTAATTACATATTATGCAATGGGCAATTTGAATAACAAATTACGAAGTATTGTAATTACGATTGCAGCGTAAAAAAGTGTTTCCATAAAAATAAATAAAAAGCATATTAAAAAAAAAAAATTCTGTTTTTGTATTTCTTCAACTTTAATCTTGACATTTATTTTTCAACTTTTTGATCTTATAAACTTTATAAACTTTATAATCTTTATAATCTTTATAATCTATGTAATCTTTATAATCTTTATAATCTTTATAATCTTTATAATCTTTATAATCTTTATAATCTTTATAATCTATATAATCTACATAATCTATATAATCTATATAATCTTTATAATCTTTTTAATCTGTATAATCTTTATAATCCTTATCAATCGTTATAATCTTTATCAACTTTATAATCTTTATAATCTTTATAATCTTTATAATCTATATAATCTTTATAATCTATAAAATCTATATAATCTATATAATCTATATAATCTATATAATCTATATAATCTACATAATCTATATAATCTTTATAATCTTTATAATCTTTATAATCTTTATAATCCTTATCAATCTTTATAATCTTTATCAACTTTATAATTTTTATAATCTTTTTAAGCTTTATAATCCATATCAATCTTTATAATCTTTGTAAGCTTTATAATCCTTATCAATCTTTATAATCTTTGTAATCTTTATAGTCTTAATAATTATTATAATCTTTATAAGCTTTATAATCCTTATCAATCTTTATAATCTTTGTAATCTTTATAAGCTTTATCAACTTTATAATCTTGATCAATTTTATAATCTTAATAATTATTATAATCTTTATAATCTTTATAATAGTTATAATCTTTATAATCTTTATTATCTTTATAATCTTTATCAACTTTATAATTTTTATAATCTCTTTAAGCTTTATAATCCTTATCAATCTTTAAAATCTTTATTGTCTTTATAATCTTAATCAACTTTATAATTTTTATAATCTTTTTAAGCTTTATAATCCTTATCAATCTTTATAATCTTCATAATCTTTATAATCTTCATAATCTTTATAATCTTTATCAACTTTATAATTTTTATAATCTTTTTAAGCTTTATAATCCTTATCAATCTTTATAATCTTTATTATCTTTATTGTCTTTATAATCTTTATAATTTTTATCAACTTTATAATTTTTATAATCTTTTTAAGGTTTATAATCCTTATCAATCTTTATAATCTTCATAATCTTTATAATCTTTATAATCTTTATAATCTTTATAGCCTTTATAACCTTTATAACATTTATAATATTTATAATCTTTATAATCATGATATTGTCATAGTTCGGTTTGAGATCAGATAATAAATAATTTCCAATAGGTTTTTAGTCAAAAGTGTAAAATGTATTATGTTGACAGCAGGTTAGGCGTATGTCGTCATTTCGACATTAACCACAAGGTCTCGTCAGCGCCCTTTGCTGTGCCTTCTCCTCTTTTATCACAAACCTTAAGGGAAGAAAACATCTCAAAGCCAATGAGAACTTTTCCCAACGGTGCGAAGAAAGCATTCTCGAAGCGCACAACATGCCAACACAATACACACACAAGCACTTGCCTATGCATATGTCCATCGGACACAATTGCACAGGAGGTTTGGTGTTGGCAAAGTGCCAACCCCGTTCTGCGTACCGTCAGTGTATCATCGTTCTTGATTTTGTTTTTTGTTGATCTGTATTGAATTATGATATTGTCATAGTTCGGTTTGAGATCAGTTCTATTGGCAATTATTTATTATTGCCAATAGGTTTTTAGTCAAGAGTGTGAAATGTGTTATGTTGACAGCGGGTTAGGCGTAGGTTAGGCCTATTGGCAATAATAAATAATTGCCAATAGAACTGATCTCAAACCGAACTATGACAATATCATAATTCAATACAGATCAACAATAAACAACATCAAGAACAATCTTTATAATCTTTATAATTTTTATAAACTTTACGATCTTTAGAATCACTTTAAATAATACCGCAAGTTTTGGAAGACTATTGGAGTAAAAAATATCCTTATTGGCTTATGTATTTATTTATTGTAAAGACAAATGAATTCTTGTTATTACAAATTTCTCTAAAAATTTTGAATTTCTCTTCCAAGTCATGGCCTGACTTGATGATTCTCGGCCTTAGTTAAGACTTCCGGTGGGAAATTGTCTTTGGGATGGCGATGAAGGCCTGCTGGGAGGTGGTGATGGACTTCTGCGTGGAGGAGAGGGACTTCTACGTGGAGGTGTTGCTGGTCTAGTCGGTGCTGGTCTACGGACAATGCGAACGGTACCTCTGCGGGTTGGAGCCTATAATAACCATAGAATTTTTTTTTTGTATTAATTGTACAGTAATAAGATATTGCCATAAAATTTAATAACTATCGCTATTTGGTTAATAATTTTTTAACAATTTCTGTTATAATTTCCAACATAGTATAAAAATTACATTCTTTTATTCGGTGTAATTTTATGTATGTTTATTTTTCAAATTATTTTGTTGAAGATTAATTTTTTTCTTGCGAATATTTTGTAACCTACCGTTGTTTGGAGGGGTATTCCAGCCTCGGCAGCACTTAGAGCCATGGCCACAATAAGACCTATACAAATGAATATGTTAAACAGCTTCATGGCAAATTTCTATACACTCCACACAGATCAGTTGTGCGAAAGTTGTACAATATGGGTATCAACTCTTCAAACTGTTTGATTGCTACTTATATAGTATAGCTTATATAGGAATTGCATTGAGATATTTAAAGAACATTCGCTGTCAAAACCGCTTTAAAATATAGAAACCATCACTCAATCTTCGCAATTTTCCCAATGGTTAACATTTAAAATAACTTTTCTTTGGTCAGTTTCTGCATTTGTGGTTGTAAATCTAATAATACTGTTTCTATATACTTTGATTTAATTACTAATCAACAGCTATGTTAAGGCAATATATCGATTATACACATGTAGATTTGTCTTTAAAACAAATAAGTACATAAACTAATTAGAAGATTTTTTACTATAATAGACTGACAAAACTCTAAATTAATTAATGCGATTCTAAATATTTTATTGATTATAAAGATTATGAAATTAATAAAGATTATAAATTTTATAAAGATTACAAAGATTACACAAACCTTAAAGATTATAAAGATTATACAAATTATTATTATTATTATTATTATTATTAGCCTTTAAAACAACTTGACACATATATATATTTATATCTTAGTGCCTAAGTCAGAGGCCGAAATGATCAAAGATTTCCATTCGCTTCGATCTTGTGCGCACCGTCTCCAGTCAGTCCTACCAAGCAGCGTCAGTGATTCCTCCACCTGGTCCTTCCAACGTAGTCGCGGTCTCCCTCTTTTGCGCCGTCCTTCGAGGTCTTGATAGAATACCTTTCGCGCTGGAGTTTCTTCATCCATTCTCACGACATGGCCTAGCCAGCGTAATCGTTGCACTTTGATCCGCTTGACGACATCAATGTCGTGGTATAACTCGTACAGCTCATGGTTCATCCGAATCCTAAACTCGCCGTTTACGCAAATGGGTCCATATATTTTGCGGAGTATTTTTCTCTCAAACACCGCCAGATGAGCTGCATCCGCCTGCGTAAGCACCCAAGATTCGGAGGCGTACAACAGGACGGTAAAATTAGTACCTGGAACAGCTGGACTTTGGTAGTTCGAGATAGGGTGGTGTTTATAAAGTGCTCGCGTAGTCCAAAGAAACACCTATTAGCAAGCACTATTCTCCGTTTTATTTCGAGGCTGAAACTGTTGTTCTTGTTCATGGCGGATCCAAGGTAGATAAATTCATCCACTACCTCAAAGCAATAGTTTTCAACGTTCACGCTGCGTCCCCAACGGGTGGACACTTTGTTCGATGATACCATTAACTTCGTCTTGTCCTCATTCACTGCCAAACCCATTTTCGCTGACTCCCTTTCGACTGATGTGAAAACAGCTGTTACCTCTCGCATCGTTCGACCGATAATGTCGATATCATCGGCATATGCGAGCTGCATGTGGCTCTTATTAAATATGGTGCCAGACATGTTAACCGCTGCTTTCCTTAACACCTTCTCCATCACTATGTTGAACAGCATACATGACAAACCGTCACCTTGTCTAAGACCTCTCGTCGTATCGAATGGTGCAGATAGATCCTTGCCAATCCGAACAGAGGATTTGGTATTCGTAAGGGTACACCGGCAGAGTCGAATTATCTTCGCAGGAATACCGAACTCAGACATGGCTTCGTATAGCCGATGCCTGATGGGACTATCGAAGGCAGCTTTGTAATCGACAAAGAGGTGGTAAGTGTCGATTTGCTTCTCATGGGTTTTCTCAAGAATCTGCCGTAGTGTAAATATCTGATCCGTCGTGGATTTGCCTGGTCTAAAGCCGCACTGATAAGGTCCAATCAGGTTTTCCACAATTGGCTTTAGACGTTCACACAGTATGCTAGACAGGATCTTATACGCAATGGGTAAGAGGCTAATTCCACGATAGTTTTTACACTCACTACGGTCACCTTTTTTGTAGATTGGACATAGCACACTGAGATTCCAATCCTCTGGCATGCTCTCCTGAAGCCAAATGTTCTCTATGAGCTGTTGCATGCTTAAAACAAGCTCATCCCTACCCGCCTTTAACAACTCAGCTGGAAGACCATCAGCCCCAGCGGCCTTGTTGTTCTTTAGGCGGGATATGACAGTTGTTATCTCAGCTTGGCTCGGAGGTGGACACTCGATGTTATCATCTCGGATTGGTGCACAGTCTTCATCAGCCGAGTTTTCACACATCAATAGGCTGCAGAAGTGTTCTTTATATATTCTCAGTACGCTCTCGGAGTCAGTAACGAGATGACCATCCTTGTCTTTACAGGAGGGAAGACCTGTTCCATGTACCTTTCCTTTTATCTTTTGATAGAATTTTCGGGCTTCACCTCTGTTCCTGTAATCTTCAATACACACATTATTCCGCTCCTTAAGCTCTCGTTTTTTTCGCCTGAAGAGTCGAGTCGCCTCCCGCCTCTTCTCCCTATACTTTTCATGAACAGCTCGCGTTGCCATTGGCTGCAGTTTGCCCCTGTATGCAGCATCTTGTTCCCGGGTGACATCGCGGCATTGGTCATCGTACCAGGCATTATCGTTAAAGGGCTTCACATACCCTAGTACGGACCGCGCAGTCCTTTCCATCGAGTGGGCAATATGTTGCCATTGCGCGCTAGTATTTTCGGGAGTTGGAGCATCAAGAAGTAGTTGAGTGAGTTGGTCAGAATAAGCGTTGGCTATCTCCGCGGTCTGCAGTTTAGCGATGTCCAGCTTTCTCTGTGCCTGGTTACGCAGGGTTTTCGCTCTGCTTAGCCTAGTACGCACCTTCACTGCAGTGAGGTGGTGATCCGAGTTGATGTTCGCGCCTCTGATCACTCGTACGTCTAAGACACTTGACGCGTGCCTTCCATCGATTACCACGTGATCAATTTGGTTTCTCGTTACTTGATCAGGAGATATCCACGTTGCTTTGTGAATGTTTTTGTGGTCAAATCGTGTGCTGCTAATTACCATGTTCCTTGCTGCAGAGAAATCAATCAGTCTGATTCCGTTTGGCGATGTGTCAGTATGCAGACTAAATTTTCCGACTGTTGGGCTAAAGACATTCTCCCGGCCTATTTTGGCATTAAAATCTCCCAGCACGATTTTAACATCATGGCCCGGGCTACGGTCATATGTTTCTTCAAGTTGGGCGTAGAATTCGTCTTTGACCTCGTCACTTTTCTCCTCCATCGGAGCATGAGCACATATCAGCGTGATGTAGAACAATTTTGCATTTAGTCTTATGGTGGCGATTCGTTCACTGACAGGAGTAAACCTAGAGACCAGGTGTCGTAGTCTCTTGCCGACCACAAATCCACATCCAAACTCATGCTTTTCCGCGTGGCAGCTGTAGTACACGTCACACATCCTCATCCGCGAGCATCCATATCCAGTCCACCGAATTTCCTGTATAGCAGTAATGTCAGCCTTATAGTCTTCGAGGACATCCGCCAGTTGAATAGAGGCACCTGGTCGGTAAAGAGTTCTAACATTCCAAGTGCATATTCTCAAATCATGGTCCTTAAAACGTTTGCGGTGGTCGTCACCATTTTGGGGGTTTCTTTTTCTCTTATTTCTCATTTTATTCACTGCCATTATACTGGTGGCGGGTGGCAAGCCCAGCCCACCAGGTTCTGCATTTTATTCCTACTGCCAGGAAACATTTCAGCCGCTCATTCTGAGGCAGACGCTGACCAGGAAGCCGCCCAATATGGAACAGACGCTATGTATTTTCGCAATTTAGTTTTCGGAAGATGTGGGTTGCTAACCCTCGTCTCCTAGATTGGTAATACGGCTGCTATCTGCACGTCCAATCCCACGATGCAACCATGCTTCAGCGGTTCAAGCCTACTTTCCTGAGACGTCTCTTTGACCATTCAGGATACATGGTTGTAATGCCTTCTAACTTTAGCTAACTTCTAAGCGGTTGCTTTGAAGTCATTGCCCAGGGAATACTTAGTCTAAGACCGGAAGTAGTTAGCTGCTTGGACAGTGCCACAAAGGAATCGATTCTGGTCACTCCCAAGTGAGTAACAATCAGTAACTTTCCACCTCTGAGCAAAGTCCCATTCCCCATTATACAAATTATAAAGATTATATATCTTATATATAAAAAAAAAATGAATCGATGTGCAGTTGTCTCGCTAAAACTCAAAAACGGCTGGACCGATTTTCAAAATTTTTTTTTTGTTTTGTTCGCTATAGCTTCCGGATGGTTTAAAAGGTTTTATTTTTTCAAAAAGTGGGCGGCGCCACGCCCCTTTTTTCAAATATCGCTCTGACGGCTTTTCTAATAGACCGATTGATACAAAAATTTTACCATGAAGTACTGTTGACCTGTAGATAGTTCCTGACTACATTTGGTTGTAATTGGATAAAGGGGCGTGGCACCGCCCATACAACTTGAAAATTAAAAAGGCTATATTTCATGAACTATCAGAGGTATGAAGATGAGATTTGGTATATATGTTGTTGGAGCAGTATTAATTACAGCCAGCGTGGAAGTGGGGGGTGCCACGCCCCCTTTTCAAACCCGCTCTGCAGGCTTTCCCAATAGACAGATTGATACGAAAATTTTACCAAGTGGTACTGATGACCTGTAGATAGTCCCTGGCTATAATAGATTGTGATTGGATAAAGGGGCGTGGCACTGCCCATACAACATGAAAATAAAAAGGGCTATATCTCATGAACTATTAGAGGTATGAAGATGAGATTTGTTACATATGTTGTTGTTGCAGTATAAATTACAGTAAGAGTGGAAGTGGGCTGTACCACACCCCTTTTAAAATAAACAGTTATAACTGTCAAAATTCCACAGTATATTGCAGTTCGCCTAGAGATATGAACAGTAAGGTGGGACAGTTTTTTTATTCGTAAATATTGTAACCAAATCTACGATGAATTGTTAGAAAATGTCACCAATAAACTTTGTGTGTAATATCAATTCCTAGCTCGCGCTGGGAAAGCTTAATTTAGTGCAGAAAACTTAAATTTTGATAGAAGCGTCTTAAAGCTGAAGTCTGTACGCTTTCAATAATCATGGGGCAACGAACGTCACTTCCAAAAGAAGCGCAAAATGGAGTAAATAAATGCAAAATCCTTTTATCTTAAAAAAAGTATCAGCTAGGATTTTGATTCATGTGGATTTTTAATGTACAATTGACACCCAACAAAACCCCATTTACCGTTTTTGTTGCCATTTTAGGTCAACCAATTCGTCATTTAGGCGAGGTGTGTGAAGTGTGGTAGACTTTCATTGAGACTTTCTTTGAAAAATCACCATGTAAAGACTACACAAGAACAACGTTTACAAATCTTGCAAATATATTTTCAAAATGCGCGTTCTGTGCAGCTTCAGTTCATCTGAGCAGCTAATAGAAGCCATCAACGCTGTAAACGTAAGTGTGACAGGGGACTCGAATTTATCGAACCGACGCCGTTCTCAGCAACTCGGTCTCTGCAAATGCTGAGGAAAGATCTTGGCCTATATTCATATAACCAACTGGTAGAAGAACTAAAACCAGTGGACGATCAATTGATTTTTTTTATTTATCATGTCATTGCACATTATTTGAAGGAGAAATGGTTCCAACACGACGGCGTAAATTGCCGTACAGCGAGTGAGATCATCACTTTGTAAAGCCAAACGTTGGTGACCGAATTATCTCATAGAATGGTAATACGAGTTCAATACAAAGATAGTATTCGGAAATATTCTTGATCCATGTGAGAAGAAGACGTGGCAAAACAAGTTTTTATGGCTAAAGGCATAAAGCTTCAAACGAAATTTCCATTTTCGGTCAATAGGCGGAGAAGGCATGTCAAAAGTATTTTTTACGCCCAAAGAGTTAGTTAGTATACAGACGGTTACCGCTACTACATTGAATTTTGATCTTAAACGGAATGTCTGTTTCCGATTTGTAAAAGATATGACATTGCTGATGAATTCTTTCCTATCGTCATAGATCCTATGATATTTAGAATTTAAAACAACAACACTTAATTTGTTAACTTTCAAGTTAAGGAGTTGCTTGAAATTAGTTACATAAGTTAATAAACTGAACATATCATTATCGAGCTTAAGTACCGTTTTCGAAGTACTTTGTAGACCTAAATGTGAAACATATTACAAGTTAAAATGCAATAGCGAAGCATTGCCGGGCCCACTTTTTCTTCTTAACTGGTACTTCTATGCAATCCCAGTGGATTATATACCGCACGTAGAAAAATATTATAAGCGCCTCGATCTTCTGCGCTTCTTCTCCAGTTAGTCACACCGAGTTCTGTAAGGTTCTCAGTAACCTGGTCTTTCCAACGGAGTTTTGGTCGCCGGGCCCACTAGTTTGTTATATTAAAAAGTACATTTATATTACCAAAAATTACTATTACTGCAAAGTACTGTTTTATTGTTACAAAAAACACTGTTATTGTTACAAAAAGTACTTTTATTGTACTAAAAGTACATTTAAAGCGCCAAAAAGTACTATATTGTACCTGAAAAGTGCTTTTATTGTACCAGAAAGCACTTTTTTTCACCAAAAAGAATTCTTATTGTACCAAAACTTTCTTTTATTGTACTAAAAATAATTTATATAAAGTGTATTTACTGTACTAAAAAGTACTTTTATTGTACTAAAAAGTACATTTATAATACAAATTGTAGCTATTCTGTTCCAAACACATATATTTAAAAAAAAAAAATACTCTTGTTGTCCCTACGAGTACTTTTATGGAACCAACATGTTTTAGTTTAACAAAAAGTACTTTTGTTGTGTAAAAATAGTACTTTTATTTACATTTATATTAACAAAAATTACTATTACTGCAATGTACTGTTTTATTGTTACAAAAAGTACTGTTATTGTTAGCTTTATTGTACTAAAAAGTACATTTACAGCACCAAAAAGTACTTTTATATCTCTAAAAAATTAATTTTTTATCTAAAAATTTAATTTTATTACCCCAAAAAGTACTATATTGTACCCGAAAAATGCTTTTATTGTACCAGAAAGCACTTTTATTTTTCCAAAAAGTATTCTTATTGTACCAAAACGTACTTTTATTGTAATAAAAAGTACATTTACTGTAGATAAAAGTACTTTAATCGTTTCATACTTCTTTAAGCCGAGACGAGCCATGTCCGTCTGTCTGGCTGGTTGGTGCGCAGGATAACTCGAGTAAACCATATTTTTTTTATACCTCCCACACAAAATTACTTATTTTTGGTAAATTATTATTTTTCCCAAAACTTCCAAACAGTCAACTGGAGGATATTTGAATTTGGTCAATAACCAAAACATTTGCCACACCCTTTTTGGTACCGTTCACATACATGACCGAAATTTTTTCCATAGTTCTACATGTATATCTTCTAAACCCTCGCCCTACGACCCAAAAGTGTTACACATAGAAGGGCTCACTTTAGACTCTAGGTTTCTTTGAACTAAATTCGATTCATGACTTTTAAAGTCGTTTAAGCCATGTCCGTCTGTCAGTCTAACTTTCGAAAGATCCAATTGTTTCAAAATATTGCACGAATTAATATTTCCCTTAAACTACTTATGATATTGCAGATGGGCTGCATGACCACGCCCCTTCTGGTACCTCCCATACAAATGTACCATCCCGCCCACTTTAGAGATTGAGTAATAATATCAATACACCTAACGCGATCGTACCCAAATTCTGTATTTAGTAAAACCATAGCTCTCCAGTTAGTACTACCAGATCGTGGCACGTCGCCTATCACTTGGTCCTTCCAACGAAGTTTGGGTCTCTCTGCTTTGCGCCGTCCTTCAGGTTCACCTTCAAACACCTTTCTTGCTGGAGCATTTGCATCTATCCTGGCAACATGTCCCAGCCATTGAAGTCGTTAAATTCTGACTCTTTTAGCTACGACGATGTCATGGTAAAGCTCAAACGATGGCGAAACTCGCCGTCGTCACAGATAGGTAAATACATTTTGCGGAGTACTTTTCTCTAGAATACTCCCAGGTTTTGTATGACTGTTGTGGTTAGCAGCCAAGATTTGGCAGTAAAACTATAACAGCATAAAGTTTTGGAGAAAAAATTGGTACCCCTTTCGGTACCTCCCATACAAATGTAGCACTCTGCCCATTTTAAAAATCGAGTAATAATATCAATATACTAGAAAATTTTAAGTTTTACTGAGGGTGAGAATATATGTAAGTCGGGTTTCCCGACTTAAACTTTCTTACTGGTTTTTTTCTGTAAGTCTACTAAATTTTGTTATGGACTATATTGGCCCACTCCTTCTGGTATCTCCCATACAAAAAAATACTTTTGTGGTACATGGACAATGGGTTGCCACCTTTCAAATAAAAACTTTTTTTTTTTTGTATTTTTTTTTATTAAATAAATTTTTTATATGCATTTTATATTATTTACTTCGCACTGTCGGAATTTAAATGGTTTCATTTAAACATTCGTGTGGGGTATTGCCTCTTACTCCTACGAGTTGGTCTTCTATAGACTCTTAATAATCTAGGTGTTGTGATTAGATAGGGTCTATTCGGGTTCCTGGTTGTAGTACGTTTTAAGGCTGACTATAAATAAAAGATAGTATGTAAGTAATTATTAGAAAGTCCAGAAATCGTTGCCTACAACATCGAGTTATAACTCATACAATAAAAATATCAATACAATCTATGCTTTAGCACATGTTGCTCAACATAGTACATTTAGTGTACTATAGAGGGCGTGTGTGGTGGCATATAAAAACCGTACAACATATACAAGAAAATAATAAGCTAGAGTTTTTAATATGTATATAAAAAGTAGAATAAATTTGCCATAAGGTAACAGTCGTATTTTAAAAGATAAGAAACAGAAATCAACTCAAATAGAGCTTACTAACACATATCTACCAGCAAACTTATCTTTCGATCGTTTTTTATTTTCACAGTCACAAATAACTGCCGGCAGTCTTCTAACAAACTGTAGCCATATGTATGATTCATACAATTAATATAATATAATTAATACACACACCTTCTTATCATCGTTAAAGGGTACAGCAGCTTCAGCCATACTTAAAGCCATGACCGCAAACAGACCGATATATATGAATATATTTAATAACTGCATTTATATGATATGTAACTTAATATGACTCAATTTATACTGATTGATTTATTATAAAATCTCAAGGCTTTTATACTGAATAGATTTCGATCTGAACTTAAGAAGTATGTGACGATAGGCGTGAGACATTATAGTTTTTTTCAATAGAGGTTTGAGGGTGGTAACCGCTGCAGTATATAGAAAATATAGAAATGATGATGCTATGTAGGTTTATTTTTAAAAACAGCAATATTTGAATATTGTTTAAAACATTTACTAGATTGCACAGGATATGTACTAAGTATGGGGCTAATACGGACAAGCACGAGTTTGGATGTGGATTTGTGGTTGGCAAGAGACTGCGACACCTAGTCTCAAGGTTCAACCCGGTGTGTGAACGTATAGCCGCAAAACACTTATCTGTGCCCATGCTCCGACAAAAGAAAAAAGCCATGAGGACAAGGACGAGTTCTACGAGAGCCTAGAAAATGTATATGACCGTACGATGACATCAAAATTGTACTAGGCGATTTTAATGCTAATATAGGCAGGGAGACCGCATTTGAGCCTACCATCGGGAAATTCAGTCTGCACACCGAAATGTCGAACAATGGCATCAGACTGATTGATTTCTCTGCGGCAAGAAATATGGTAGTTAGCAGCACTAGATTTGACCATAAAAATATTCAATATGGCAACATTGTTATCTCCAGATCAATTGACGACGAATCAGATAGATCACGGGGTAGTCGATCGAAGGCACGCATCGAGTGTTCTGGACGTACGAGTGATCAGGGGTGCGAACATTGACTCGGATCACTACCGCAGTTAAGGTACGCACAAGTCTATACATGGCGAAAAACGTACGTAACCAGGCACAACGAAAGCTGGTCATCGGTAAACTGCGGACCACAGAGATAGCGGACGCTTACTTCAACCACCTAACTCAACTGGTACGGCATGATCCATCCCCTGATGATATTATCTCGCAGTAGTAATATATAGCCGACTGCATAGAACGGACTCCGAAAAGCGTACTTGGGTACGCAAAGCCGTCTCAAGAAGATGCCTGGTACAATACAGGGCGAAACTGCAGCCAATGGCAACGCGAGCCGTTCATGAACGGCACAGGGAGATGAGACGAGTGGCAACTCGTCTTTTTAGTGGGAAAAGCAGTAAGAAAGTTTCAGTCGGCAACCCGACTTACATATACCATCACCCTCAGTAAAACAAAAAAAATTCTGTTATATTTATTTTATTACTCGATTTCTAAAGTGGGCGGAGTGGTACATTTGTATGGGAGGTACCATAAGGGGCGTCGCTAGACTTCCATTTTTTAATCCAAAACTTAATCCTGTTATAGCTTAACAAAATACAGAATTTGGGCACGATCGTGTTGAGGGTATTGATATTATAACTCCATCTCTAAAGTTGGCGGAGTGGTACATTTGTATGGGGGGTACCATAAGGGGTGTGTCTAAACTTCCAGATTTTTTCTCCAAAACTTTATCCTGCTTGAACTTTACTAAATACAGAATTTGGGCACGATCGCGGTAATTCTATTAATAACACTGTAAGACAAATTAAAACTTTTGGCCTCACCCATGATCAAACTGACCAGATTCTGAAAATATAGCTCAAAATAAAACATACGTATCTCCCAGTTTTTCTAGATCAGCTCATTTAAGTTTTTTACGAGTAATTTAATTTTTGGAGGGAAGCTCCCATACAGCAACTACTTCCTGTTCGCAGAACACCGCGAGTTGTTAACAGATTTTGATGAACTTTTTTTAAATGTTTTTCAAATGGCCAGGAGCGGATTCTGACGAAGCCAAAATTTAAAATTTGTCACAAATTAAGTTTGTCACAAATTTAATTTGTCTACAGATTTTTGATGAACTTTTTTAATATTTTTTAAATGGCCTGGAGCGGGTTCTGGAAAAACCCACGATTTAAAATTTGTCACAAAACAATTATCACAAAAATTCATAAAACATGTGTAGGTATGTGCTGGCTGAATACTGCTGGTCAGAACCCGCTCCTAGCCATTTGAAAAACATTCACAAAATTTTGTGACAATTTTAATTTTTGACAATTTGTGACATTTTTTATTTTTGACAAATTTTAAATGTTGGCTTTGTTACAACCCGCTTTTGGCCATTTGAAAAATATAAAAAAAAGCATCATAATCTGTTGACAAATTAAATTTGTGACAAATTTAAAATTTGGGCTTCGTCAGAACTCGCTCCATGCCATTTGAAGAAAATTAAAAAAGTTCATCAAAATCTGTTAACAACTTGCAGAGTTCTGCGATCAGGAAGTAGTCGCTGTATGGAAGCTTCCCTCCAAAAATTAAATTGCTCGTAAAAAACTTAAATGAGCTGATCTAGAAAAACTGGGAGATACATATGTTTTATTTTGAGCTATATTTTCAGAATCTGGTCAGTTTGATCATGGGTGAAAAATCGTGTCGTACAGTGTAATATTAATGGATTTCTAAAGTGGGCGGTACCAGATGTGTATGGGAGGTACCAGATGGGGCGTGGATAAACTTCCAGTTTTTTTTCTCAAAAACTGTTATCTGCTATAGCTTTACTAAAATAAAGAATTTGGGTACGATCGCCTTGGATTTATTAATATTACTACTCCATATCTAAAGTGGGCGGAGTGGTAATTTTGTATGGAGGTACCATATGGGGCGTGTCTAGACTTCCAGATTTTTTTTCCAAAACTTTATCCTGCTTGAACTTTACTAAATACAGAATTTGGGCACGATCACGTTAGTTCTATTAATAATATTAATAGATTTCTAAAGTGGGCGGTACCAGATGTGTATAGGAGGTACAAGATGGGGCGTGGACAGACTTCCAGTTTTTTTTCTCAAAAACTGTATCCTGCTATAGCTTTACTAAAATAAAGAATTTGGGTACGATCGCCTTGGATTTATTGATATTACTACTCCATTTGTATGGGAGGTACCAGAAGGGGCGTGGCTAGACTTCCAATATTTTTTCCAAACCTTTATCCTGTTATGACTTAACAAAATGCACAATTTGGGCACGATCGTGTTGATTGTATTGAAATTATAACTCCATCTCTAAAATAGGCGGAGTTGTACATTTGTATGGGAGGTACCAGAAGGGGCGTGGCTAGACTTACAATTTTTTTTTTTAAACTTTATCCTGTTATAGCATTACTAAATATAGAATTCTCGATTTCTAAAGTGGGCGGAATTGTACATTTGTATGGAAGGTACCAGAAGGGGCGTGGCCATATAGCCCATTTTCAATACCGTAAGTAGTTTTGGGGAAATATTAACTCGTGCAAAATTTGAAAAAATTTGGTTGCATCTTTCGAAAGTTATCGTGCGAACCAGCCGGACAGCCGACAGACAGACAGACGGACATGGCTCAAACGACTTAAAAAGTCATGAATCGAATTTGGTTCAAAGAAACCTAGGGTCTAAAGTCACTCCTTCTATGTGTTACACTTTTGGGTCGTATCAAATGATATATACCCTCATCCCTAAGGTTGATGGTATAATAAGGGACCGGAGGAAGAGACAGAATAAGTGCACAGAGTTGCTTCGAAGTAGAGGGGAAGCCCGAAAATTCTACAAGAGAGTCAAGGCGAGAATGCGTGCAACAGGCCTGACCTCCTGCAAGGACAGCGATGGCCAGTTAGTGACGGACTCGTATAACGTTCTAAAGATGTTTAGAGATTATTTAAAAAATTTACTGGATACGGACACGACTCCAGAAGACCCCCCTCCAATCCATGACGATGGTATTAACTGTCCTCCTACGAGCCAGAGCGAGATATGTGTGGCAATATACCATCTTAAAAACAACAAAGCGACTGGAGCCGATGGTCTCCATGCTGAATTGTTTAAGGCAGGCGGGGGAGAAGCTGATTAGGAGCATGCATCATGGAGAACATCTGGCTAGAGGAGAGCATGCCCGGGGATTGGAGTCTCAGTCTGCTATGTCCCATATGCAAGAGAGGAAATCGTAGTGAATGTAAGAACTACCGTGGAATAAGCCTATTACCGATTGCGTACAAGGTCCTTTCAAGTATATTGTGTGAACGTCTAAAGCCAATTGTAGAAAAACTAATTGGACCATATCAGTGCGGCTTTAGAACAGGCAAATATACTGCGGATCAAATATTCAGCTTACGGCAAATCCTAGAAAAACCCCATGATCGATACCTATCACATCTTTGTCGACTATAAAGCTGCCTTCGACTCTCCGATAAGGAATAGGCTTTATGATGCCATGTCTGAGTTTGCTCCAGCGAGAAAGGTGTTTGAAGACGAATCTGAAGGACGGCGCAGAGCAGACAAACCCAAACTTTGTTGGAAGGACCAAGGACCAAGTGGTTGCCGACGGGCCACCATCTGGTAGGACTAACTGGAGATCGCACGCAGAAGACTGAAGCGTATGGAATTCTTTAATACTTCAGGTCTCTAATTTATGAAGCACGTTCGTAAGCTGTAAGGGGCCCATGGTCTTTTGAAAGATTCATCTTTCAAAGACGCTTCGCTGATTGCCAAAAGTATCTAGCAAATTGGGCGTGTAAAGTTGGAAAATCAACTATCAAGGATTAGTATGCTAAGCTTAGACGTGGTGAAATCAGCACAGAAGACGATGAACGCAGTGGACGCCCGAAAGAGGTTGTTACCGACGAAAACATTAAAAAAATCCACAAAATTATTTTGAATGACCGTAAATTGAAATTGAATGAAATAGCAGGCACTCTAAAGATATCAACTGAACGTTAACATCATATAATTCACGAATATTCGGGTATGAAAAAGCTCTGTGCAAAGTGGGTGCCGCGCGAGCTCACTTTTGATCAAAAACAACGACGATTTGATGATTCGGAGCAGTGTTTGGAGATGATCAAGCGTAATAAAGCGTCGAGTTTTTGCGTCGATATGTAACAATGGATGAAACATGGCTCCATCATTACACTCCGAAGTCCAATTGACAGACATCCGAGTGGACTGCAGACGATGAACCTGCTCCAAAGCGTGGAAAAACGCAACAGTCGCCTGGCAAGGTTATGGCGTTATTATTTTGCGATGCGCATGGAATAATTTTCATTGACTACCTTGAAAAAGGAAGGACCATCAACAGAGGCTGTTACATAGCGTTAGTGGACCTTTTGAAGGACGAAATCGGCGAAAAACGACCGCATTTGAAGAAAAAGAAAGAGCTGCCAAGACAATGCACCGTGTCACATTTCAGTGAAAACGATGGCAAAAATCCATGAATTAGGCTTCGAATTGCTTCCGCATCCTACGTATTCTCCCGACGTGGCCCCCAGCGACTATTTTCTGTTCTCAGATCTCCAAAAGAATGCTCGCTGGGTAGAAATTTTCGTCGAATGAAGAGGACCGGCCGTGGCATAGTGGTTAGAACACGCGACTACCATGCGGGAGATCGCAGGTTCAAACCTGGCTCCAGTCATCTTAAAAAAAAAAGAATTGTTCTTTCATTGTCGGCTCCCCTCGAATGTTGTTGACAGCAACTTCGCATTATTAAAAAATGTCGAGGCAATCGGCGTGTCAAGTAAGAGCTTCTCAAACAGTGACGTTCGCATTCGTCGATAAACAAAGTAGGTGCCGTTAGTTGTGAATCTAAAAATAGAAAGCGTGTTAATTCACAACAACGCGAGAAGCTATCCCATACCTCATTCACGGGGTGCAAAGGGAAATTAAGTTTAAGTAAGAAGAGGTTATCGCCGAAACTGAGGCCTATTTTGAAGCAAAGGACAAATCGTACTACAAAAATGGTATCGAAAAGTTGAAGGGTCGCTATAATCAGTGTATTACCCTAGAAGGGAATTATGTTGAATAACAAAATAACGAATTTTGCCAAAAAATATGTGTTTTACTATGGTCGGCCGGCGACTTTTCAATTTCCCTATTTTAAGCTTTGTTACTATATTTGAATACTTCTAACTTTTTATTAAATAAATGTTTTCTTTTTTATTTTCAGGTAAGTTATAAAGTTTGCTGTTTTTGCAAAAAGAATCGAAAGGTAAAATTGTAGCCATACATGATGGCCTGGAAATTGGAAAAATTATTGATAAAATGATTCTTTATTTTTTTTTTATTTAATTTGTTATTTTTTAATTTAATTTTTTTGTATTTTCTAATTTCTGATTTTTGAAACATTTTTTTTAATTAAATTTATTTTTCTTGTTTTTTAATTATTCAAATAATTTCGTAAACATGATAAAAAAATTTAAATTGTCGAACTTAATAAAAAAAACACACAAATAATTGTATTCATTTTATTTAACCAACTAGTGGACCCGGCAATGCTTCGCTATTGCTTATTTGACGAATACTTATAATATATTTGACACGCCTACTCAAAGGGCTAAGCTTAAGCGTCGTTCTTGCACGCTCTATAAACAATTCGTTACCTCGTTACTCCTTAACCCGATCAAGCTAACCACGTCTCACTAACCGATATTAAAACATCCGTCTGCAAATTCATATCTATAGTACCAAGTACTATCTGAATTCAAATATTCCCCCTTATTATGTATGTCGTAGTCACGTCGAATCATTGTTGTTTTTAAAATATAGCATCGCTGATGTCGTTTGTGACACTGAAATATGACTGGCCTTGATCATATCATGTTCTTTTTCATTAGATTATAAAAAAATTCTCAACACTAAACAATTCTGTTAATTATTACTAATTTAAATCAAATAAAACGAACAGTCGAATGTTGTCGAAAGTCGACTACGACATACGTAATAAGGTGGATTACCTTATATAGTCCTAAAAACATTTTACCCACCTTCCCCTCTGCCGACCGATCGGAAAAAAATATTCAGCATCATATCCCCGCCGGCCGAAAATAAATATGTTGTAGGTATATTCATGTCTACATTGCCGAGTACTATAAAGGCACATTTACACTACTGATATCATTGTCACTATTGCCAATATTGCCAACATTTTGTATAAAACAAACAAACTGACGCAATGTAAATAGTCCTTTAAGTTTACTGACACAACTCTGGAAAACATCTTGCCAAAAGTGTCAGCAAATAAAATTTTAAACTCTTCTAACATTGTCCTTGCTCTTAAAATGTCGTCTGCACATTAATATTAGTGTTGCCGTGTGCTATCTGGGTGTCAAATGTTATCTCTCTAGGGCTAAAATACAGTTTTGCAACGCCTACTCGGCCCGCTGATCCAAAATTTAAATTTCGTCTACCTTTTCATATTCGTCCTGTACTATCTGGGTGCCAAATTGTATCTCTCTAGGGCTATAATACAGTTTTTCCACGTCCACTGATCCAAAATTGAAAATTCGTTTTCATATTTATATTCGTGTTGTCCAATACTATCCTTGTATTAAATTGTACCTCTCTAGGGCTAAAATACACTTATGTCACGCCCACTTCCCCAATGATGTAAAATTACAATGTCGTCTACATATTCATATTCGTATTTGTCGAGTACTATTTGTGTACCAAATAGGGAGCTATAAAAATATGAGTTACCACGCCCACTGATCTCAAATTAAAATTCCGTCTGCATTTTCTTATTCATGTTTCTGAGCATCTGTGTATCAAATTTTATCTCCCTAGCCCTAATATTATTTTCCCACGCCCACTCCGCCCACTGGTTCTAAATTGAAATTTCATATATTATATATTCATATTCGTGTTGTCGAGTACTATTTGTGTATCAAATTTTATCTCCCTAGCTCTAAAAATATCTGCTACCACGCCCACTCCGCCCACTGATCTTAAATTAAAATTCCGTCTGCGTTTTCATATTCATGTTACCGAGCGTCTTCTGGGTATCAAATTTTACCTCCCTAGGTCTAAAAACGTGTTTTGCCACGCCCACTTCGCCCACTGGTTCAAAATTAAAATTTCGTCCGCATATTCATATTCGTGTTGCCGAGTACTACCTGTGTATCAAATTTTATCTCCTTAGCTCAAAATTTCATTAAAATCGGTTCAGCCGTTTAGGCGTGATTGAGCAACAAACACACAAACAAACAGACAGGCATTCACATTTATAATATAAATAGGATTTTGTATTTCTCCAAAATTTTATTATAACAAAAATTAAAATTTTTAAACATCTTTATGTTTATTCAGGAGTCAGTCCGGTGTGGCTGAACTTTAAAAATCCTTTAATATTTGCCCCTTTTAAATAACTTATTTCTGGCTCTACGTGCTGTAGTTGGAGTCCTAGGTCGGGCTGTTGTAGGGCCATTTGGAGGTATCTGCAAGAGAGTACGAGGGAAAAGAAAATTAAAAAACAGTATGGTAATCTTAAAGTAAAATTTCTCTTAATTTATATTATAAATATTTAACCATCTTCATAAAGATCTATTCTATTTCTACCCAAAAAAGCTTTGGAAAGAAAGTTCATCATTACTTCATTACTTTTAGGGTCATTTTCTGTATTTTTTCACATTTTTGTTTTCTACAATTACTTCACTTTTTGTTGTGCACACTTTTTCCACCTCCCATGAGTACCCCTAGTAATTGACTTTCATTACTTTTGTTATTGCTACTTACATATTCGTAGGGGTATGAATAAGCCTCAGCCATATCCATAACCATGGCCACAAGAAGTCCAATGAATAGAAAAATATTGAAGATTTGCATTATGAATTATATATGTACTTGAATTTTACAAATCGATTGTATTGTGATTTCAATAACTCAATGCTGACTGTTTGATTTATTTCAAAATCTCGAATGTTTATATAGCAGTTAGACTGCCTAATGATAGATTATATTTGCATTGGTTTTTCTTAATAATTATGTGATAGTAATCGATCAGAATGTGTTTGAATGTGAAAATATTAATAATGAGTAGAAAACGAATAAGAGATACCCTAGTAAAAAAAATTAATATCCCTTTACACCCCATGAATAAGGTATGGGATAGCTTCTCTGGTTGTTGTGATTTACAACTAACGGCACTTACTTGTTTATCGACGAATGCGAACGTCACTGTTTGAGAAACTTTTACTAGACATGCCAATTGACTTGACACTTATACTGCGAAGTTGCTGACGACAACATCGAGGGGGATGGCAATGAAAGAAGAATGTAGATGACTGGTGGCGGGAGTTGAACCTGGGATCTCCCGCATGGTAGTCGCGTGTTCTAACCATCATGGCACGGCCGGTCCCGTGTACTTAGTAGTAAAAAGACCAAAATTTCCGGCCTACGATAGAAATACCCTTTGGTAGCAAAGAAGTTATCTTTGGAACATTAAAAGTACTTTTTAGTGCAATAAAAATACTTTTCGATACAATAAACGTACTTTTTGATGCATATAAAGTACTTCTCGGTACAAGAAATGTGGTTTAAAGTACAATGAGAGTGTTTGATGTTGCAACAAAAGTACTTTTTGGTATAATACAAGTACTTTTTTGAACAATTTATGTACTTTTTAGTATGTAGAAAGTATTTGTTGATACAATAATAGTACTCTGTCATAAAAACTGTACTTTTTTGTATATATAAAAAAATCACTTTTTAATACAACTTAAGTACTTTATGGAACAAAAAACTTACTTTTAACAAAAAGTACTTTTTGGAACAACTGAAATACATTTTAGTATAAAAAAAGTACGATGAAAATACTCTTTGGTACAATAAAAGTACTTTTTAGTAAAACAAAATTGCTTTCAGATACAATTACAATAAAAGTACTCTTTAGTAGAAAAAAGTTTGTCTTAGTAGGGTTAAAAGTGGTTTCAAGTAGAGGTGGGATTCGTGAATACATTTTTGCACACTCACGCACACTCACGAACATGTTGTTGTACATTCACTCACACTCACGTGTGAAAATTTTTTAATTTTTCACAATCACGTGTGATCACGAACCATTTTTGAACATTCACGAAAGCTCACGAAGATATTTTTTCACTTTCACTCACATTCACGTGTTCACGAATATTCACGAAAATTCACGACAAGAAAAAAAACAGAAAATAAAGAAAATATAAAATTCCAACTGACAAATAATGCTATTGAAAGCAAAACGTGGCAAAATTATCGGAAGTCTGTTATTATAGTAACTACAAATACAAATAAAATACAAATTTTTTCCCATTACATCCCATGGAGGGATAGGGGAGAGCTTCTCGCAATCAATGAGCTGTGCGCTTTCTATTTTTAAGACACACTGATTGGGACCAACAGTTTTACACCGGTTCCGAACGGAATTGAGAAGCTTTTTCATGGCTAATTATACTCGATAGTGTCGCCGGCACTAAGCGAGGTGACCGTCGTCGAAAGAAATGTAAAGTGGTCTGACCGGGATTCGAACCCACGATCTAATGAATAACAGGCGCGCACGCTACCCATTACACCACCGACGGCCACGTAACTACCTATAACAATTTTAGAGACATTTTAGAGAAATTGGTAAAACACATATAACTTAAAATCAATTTGTTAGAACAAAAAACATATTTATTTGTATATTATACAAGAAAGTGTAAAACATATACATATGTAAAGTTTTATGATTTGTATTTTAATATATAAAATTATTATATATTTTTATTTAGAAATAAAAGCATATCTACATTTTCTCCAAGTAGTTTACTTCGTCTCATGTGTGGCTGCTGTGTAAGGGTTACCAGACTAATCATAAAAATAGTGTTGCCAAAAAAAATCTGAATTAGAGTAAAAAAAATATTTTATTTGTCGTGAATTCTTGTGAACACGTTCACGAACAACATTTTCACACTCACTCACGCTCACGCAGAGGTTGTTGCACATTCACTCACACTCACGTGTGAAAATTTTTTAATTTTGCACATTCACATGTGTTTTCACGTGATTCCATCGTGAACACACTGTATATGTGAATCACGCCCACCTCTAGTTTCAAGTACAATTAAAGTACTTTTTGTTGTAACTATAGTGCTGTTGGGTACGTAAAAATTATTTTTGAATACAAAAGAAGTACTTGCTGTAACAAATAACGTACTTTTTGCTACAATAAAAGTACTCTTTGGTATAAATAGTACTTCTCAGTACAATAAAAGTGGTTTTAAATAATTTTTGGTACAAAAAAATTCTTTTTGAATACAACACAAATATTTGTTTTTCCAAAAAAGTACTTTTAAGTAAAATAAAAATACTTTTTGGTACAATAAAAGTACTCTTTGGTACAAAAAAGTACTTCTCAGTACAATAAAAGTGGTTTGAAATACAATACTTGTTGTTAATGTACTTTTTGCTACAATAAAAGTACTCTTTGGTATAAAAAGTACTTCTCAGTACAATAAAAGTGGTTTAAAGTAATTTTTGGTACAAAAAAATTATTTTTGAATACAACACAAATATTTGTTTTTCCAAAAAAGTACTTTTAAGTAAAATAAAAGTACTTTTTGGTACAATAAAAGTACTCTTTGGTACAAAAAAGTACTTGTCAGTCCAATAAAAGTGGTTTCAAATACAATACTTGTTGTTAACGTACTTTTTGCTACAATAAAAGTACTCTTCGGTATAAAAAGTACTTCTCAGTACAATAAAAGTGGTTTTAAGTACTTTTTGGTACAAAAAAATTATTTTTGAATACAACACAAATATTTGTTTTTCCAAAAAAGTACTTTTAAGTAAAATAAAAGTACTTCTCAGTACAATAAAAGTGGTTTAAAGTACTTTTTAGTACAAAAAAATTATTTTTGAATACAACACAAATATTTGTTTTTCCAAAAAAGTACTTTTAAGTAATTTAAAAGTACTTTTTGCTACAATAAAAGTACTTTTGGTACAAAAAAGTACTTCTCAGTCCAATAAAAGTGGTTTGAAATACAATACTTGTTGTTACAACAAAAGTACTTTTTAGTACAATAAAATTATTTTTCAATACAATACAAATATTTGTTTTTTCAAAAAAGTACTTTTTAATAAAATAAAGTACTTTTTAATAAAATAAAATTACTTTTTGGCATAACAAGAATACTCGGTGGTACAATAAAGTACTCTTTAGTACAAAAACAGTAAGCTTTTGAACATTAAAAGTACATTTTAGTAAAATGAAATTACTTTAAGGTAAAATATAAATACTCTTTGGTACAAAAAAAGTGCTCTTTGGTACAAAAAAGTTCGTCTCAGTACAAATATTTTTTTTACTACAAAAGATGTACTTGTTACAAAAAACGTACAGTGTAGTACAGTAAAAGTACCTTATGATAAAATAAAAGTACTCTTTGATACATTAAAAGTACTCTTTGATACAATAAAAGTACTCTTTAGTACATATAAAGTGATTTTTGGTACAATAAAAGTACTTTTTATCAATAAAATTACTTTTAGGTCTTATAAAAGTACTCTTTGGTACAAAAAAGTTCGCCACAGTAGAAACACTTACAACAAGCACTTCCGCCTATTTAGGCGTAAAAAGCAACTATGGTAGAAAAGAGAGAGAGAGAGAGAGTCAGGATATCGAAAATTACAGGGAGAGAGGTGAAGCCCGAAAGTTCTACCAAAAGGTAAAAAGCAAAGGTTTTGGATCAGAGATCCCCACCTGTAAGGACGAAGATGGAAATCTGGTAACTGACATTCAGAGTGTGCTGCAAATATGGAGGGAACACATTCGATGTCTACTCGTTCCCGAAGGCAGCATAAGTGATGAAATTACACCAATTATCGACGATGGTGTAGACTGTCCACAACCGAGCCAAAACGAAATCAGCGCGATAATTGCAAGGCTTAAAAACAACAAAGCAGCAGGAGCCGATGGACTTGCCGATTGAGTTTTTTAGAGCCAGCGGTGATGAGTTGGAAACGTGCATGCACCAGCTCATAAGCACGATTTGGCTCAAGGAATGCATGCCTGAGTGTTCTATGTCCTGTGTTTAAGAAAGGCGATCCAAGTGTGTGTACCAACTATCGCGGTATCAGCTTTTTACCTATCCCATACAAGGTCCTGTCTAGTGTGTTATATGAAAGACTTAATCCCATCCTAGTAAACGTTATTAGACCTTATCAGTGTGGCTTTAGACCTGGTAAATCCACAACCGACCAGACAAATCCAGACTACGACATATATTCTGGAGAATACCTAAGAAATACAGATCGACACCTACTATCTGTTTATCGACTACAAAGCTGCATTTGACAATCCGATACGACAGAAATTATTAGGTGTATGGCTGAGTTTGGTATCTCCGCGAAACTGATACGACTTTGCGGGATGACACTGACTAACACGAAGTCTTCAGTGAAAATAGGCAAAAATCCGACTGAGCGATTTTCTACCAAGCGAGGCTTTAGGCATGGAGATCATGTGACCTCTTTAAGATCGTAATGGAGTTGATGGCACTTTTTTTATCATCTTCATCATTACCTTCTGCTTATCTACTTATATTTTAAAAGTGATTTTTTTTGTTAAGGACTTCTTTTTATTCTGATACCTACATTTTAATTGAATTTAATCTTATATGTATTCCTTTTCATCCCATGAACGTGATATGGAAGAGCTTCCCGCATACCACACAATGGTTCTGGGACAGATTATCAAAGGAACCTAAACGACAGTTTTCTGAGAAGCTAAACATGCCGATTGACACGACTATATAACATAACATTAAAAAGAAATTAGATACAAATTAGTACAAATAATGTACGATAGGTGGCGCCTCCACACTTTTGAGTAAAATGTAGCAGAATTAGATCTGTTAGACGATAATAGTTATTCTTTCTCTTCACATTCATAAGACTGCCAGCTATGACAGCATGTAGAGTGCATAAAATTATATATGCGGTTTTAAAATTGAAATTTGTCTACTTTCTTAAGCTTCTGGGAATTGAATTAATATTTACATTCAGACATTTATATTCTAGGAAATTGGTCAGTTATAGTTTGTCCATGAGACACTATTTCATAGGAAAATGTAGTGATATTGGTGACTAACAAAATAAGTAATTACACTATGTCACAAAATTTCAAAAGTTTCTGTATCCGGGACATTTAATAATACATTTTAATGTAAAATTTCACGCTGAATTCAAATCTGCTCTTAGATATGTGGAAAGTAGAACAGATTTTGAGATTTCCATTTTAAGTGTTTTGAAAAAAGGTAGGTCTACTAAAATGCCATTTTCTCTGGCTATAATTCACCGATTTTACTGAACTGTAACAAAAATAAAAGATAATAAAATTATTTTTTAAAAAAGCGATAGTTGATTAAAATCCAATCATTAACGACGAAGTTATGACACATCAAAGTTGGATTTTTGTAAAATTTTTAATGATTTTTCAAGTTTTCGCTGCCTTTAATAAAGTTTTTTCCGTGTTTCCGTAAAAATTGCTCCGATTTCAGACTGTTACATGATAGAATAATATGTTAAAAAAATTTTTTTTAACATACTCCTAAAACAACACTCCTAAAAACCCATTAAATATAGAAAACATTATGAAAGTTGGGGCGGCATCCTGGGTGCCCAAAGGATTCTATTGTCATCGTGGGCCAAATAATTTCAAAGCGTTACAAAAATGTAACTTCTACAAATCTAGATACAGATACATCCATTTGTATGTTTTCACCCATATGAGAGTGAGGAATAAGTTTAGATATCATTTGATACACGAAATTGTGTAACGCATTAAAGGAAGAAAATTGAACATCTAGCATTTTGGGACCACATTCCATTCAGGACTTTTTAAGACATTTGAGACATGTCCGTCTGTCTGGCTGGCTAGTGGGTAGGATAACTCTTATAAACCTGAACTGATCCTTATGTTAATTTACCAGCATTAATTTTTTCAAAAATGTAGTTAAGGGATTGTAAAATGGGCATAATAGCCCCAACCTTTCTGGTAACTCTTATACAAAATTACCTATTTCTCTCATAATTTCTAAACGAAAAAGTGGGGGATATTTGAATTTGGTCAGATAAATTATCTTTTTATAATAGGTAGAATCTTGGCAAACCAAAACATTCTCCCCAACCATTCGGTTGACTCCCATATAAATGACCGAACCTGACTCAATAAAAAATATTGTTTATAGAGTGTAACGTGATGCAAGTCATCCGTACATATTATATATTCACCTACATACACAATTGTTTCCCTAAACAACCTTGACTTGACTTCGAACGTCACCAACATACCCAACCTGCATACATTTTTTCATGGGCAATAAGGGGCGAATGCCAACAACTCCATCCACGCGATCTACTATCTACAATCTTAATTTGCCTTTAAATACTAATAATTCATCAAAAGGTAAACAACAATACCATCGATTACATCGATCACGACGCGTTCGGCAAAGTACGCGACTGCCACCAACGATACATTCGGCAATCGCCACGAACGGTGAATGAGAACGAAACCCAACATTCAACCAAACACATTAGGGAAACAACATCACACGAGAAAGTTTTATTCAATGCTGTGTGGTGCGATGTAATTCTCATAACATCGAGAGCTCCACTTACTTTAAAAATCGCTCATTTTGGTTGGTGGGTCGTCGATTGCTACCGCTGCGAAGTTCACTGATAAGTTGCTGTGTACTCGAACTCCCCTGCCCTTCTGAGGGCAACAATTTATCGAAGGAAATATTCTTTTTTTTAATCGGACTTCGGTCTGTTGAACCAACTATTGTTGGTTAAACCTAAATTCCATTAGTTTAACTGGACTTCGGTCTGCTAAATCGGACTTCCGTCGATTGAAATGGACTTCGGTCAGTTAAATCGGACTTCGGTCTGTTAAATCGGACTTCGGTCTGTTAAACCGAACTGCGATCTGTTAAATCGAACTTCGGTCTGTAGAATCGGACTTCCGTTTGTTGAATCGGACTTGGGTCTGTTAAATCGGACTTCGGTCTGTTGTATCGGACTTCGGTCTGTTGAATCGGACTTCGGTCTGTTGAATCGGACTTCGGTCTGTTAAATCGGACTTCGGTCTGTTAAATCGGACTTCGGTCTGTTAAACCGAACTGCGATCTGTTAAATCGAACTTCGTCTGTTGAATCGTACTTCGGTCTGTAGAATCGGACTTTGGTTTTTTAATTCGGAGTTTGGTCTATTGAATCAGACTTCGGCCTGTTGAATCGGACTAGGGTCTATTATATCTGACTTCAGTCTGTTAAATCAGACTTCGGTCTGTTGAATCGGACTAGGGTCTATTATATCGGACTTCAGTCTGTAAAATCAGACTTCGGTCTGTAAAATCGAACTTCGGTTTGTTAAATCGGATTTCGGTCTGTTGAATCGGACTAGGGTCTATTATATCGGACTTCAGTCTGTTAATCAGACTTCGGTCTGTTAAATCGGACTCCGGGCTGTTGAATCGGGCATTCGGTCTGTTGAATCGCACTTCGGTCTGTTGAATCGAACTTCAATCTGTTATATCGGACTTCAATCTGTTATATCGGACTTCGGTCTGTTGAATCGAACTTCGGTCTGTTAAATCAGACTTCGGGGTATTGAATCGGGCATTCGGTCTGTTGAATCGGACTCCGGTCTGTTGAATCGAACTTCAATCTGTTATATCGGACTTCGGTCTGTTGAATCGCACTTTGATATGTTGAATCGGACTTCGGTCTGTTCAATCGGGCTTCGGTCTGTTGAATCGAACTTCGGTCTGTTAAATAGGACTTCGGTCTGTTGAATCTGGCTTCGGTCTATTGAATCCAACTCTATTTGGTTATACCGACTCGCCGGTTGCAAAGATTTCGGTCTTGTACACAAAGATACTCTTCGTTCCTGTAGCTTTGTATTAAAATTAGCACCGTACCATCTTGATACTAACACTCCGTCGGGTACGATTATTAGTTCGGTTGCAGAAGTCGACAGCCGATCTTCTGTAAAACACGAGTCATCAACACGATCTTGAGTTGCGGATATCAAACTGATTTACGACGAAAGTGTTTTTTGGGTCCTTGGAAAGTACTTTTGTTGTACCAAAAAGTACTTTTATTGTTTAAAAAAACATTTATTGTATTGAAAAGTACTTTTATTGTACCAAAAAGTACTTTTGTTATATTAAAAAGTACTTTTTATATGAACAGCATTGATTAAAATTCAACATCAATGTTTACGATTACCCCAAAATCCACTTTTAAAGAAACAGACTCGGAATTTCTTTTAACTTATAATCAACATTCATATAATTTACATCGAAAATCAGCTCAACTTTGGATTTTTTTTTAATATGCAACAATTTATTGAGATTTTGTATGTGTGCAATACAACATATGTATAGTTGAGTAACAAATCTATTAAACAATCTTAACAAATCTTGATTAATAACATACAAAATTAAAATAGAGATGTGACAATCATTTGTGGCGAACACTGATATCCATCCACTTAACCTTGACGGGTCAAATCTTGTGTCACAGGATACTGGGTTGGTGGGTATTGGGGTTTACCCTTAGGGTTAGGAGTGGAACGTTTAGTAGACAAACGGCGGCGGCGAGTGGGAGATGAATGTGAGGGGCGACGACGACGACGAGGACTTCCACCAATAGCATAACTTGATCTACGGGTTGTTGTGGGCAGGAGGCTAGGTTTACCAAGTGACTTCTTGCCGCCGGAGGTAGCTACCTGCAAGGAATGAGAAGAAAAAGAAGGCATATAAAATATAGTATAATAAAAATATACTTCGCAGCTCTTTCCACAAAGGATATATTTTAATACGAAACAAGAATTTCCTTTTCACACACTTACCCCACGTTGATCGAATTGCGATTGCGATTGCGCATTGGTTGAACACAAGAACACCACCGCAATCAGGCCAAAGCACAAACAGATATTGAGTAAATTCATCTTTAAATCGATTAGAATTTAAACGTTTTCTACGAGTGAACTGAACTGTATAGTTTGAAGACTATGAAAACTGTTTGATTAGGTTCTTAATTTTCGCAGCTTATATACTAGATGCTTAACATGATGATTGGAAACCGATATGTTTATTTATTAAGGTAAATATAGAAAACTATTTGTGTTCACCACAAGAAAATGTGGTGATAAAGAAATCTTTAGCTGAAACGGGTCTAAGTTTAGAAAATGGTTTCTTATGGATAGTAATAGATCGTTATGAAAATTCTATGAAATCTATTAATCATATGGAAATTATATATTAAAATATGTAATAATGCTTTGTAAGATAAGAAAACAATTAACAACAAAATATTAGAAAAATGTTAGTCTTTAACACTTACGATTATTAAAATCAGGATATGTTACCTGATTTGGACATTAGATAGGATCGAAAAATAAGTTCAGGCGTTCTACCTCCAGTTTTGTAGTTTGTCCACAGAAAATCCTTGGACATCAAAACTTTTTGTGATCCGTGGTGACGGTAACGTGACATTATCCCCAAAATGGTTTTGGTTCGGGTGTTAAAATATATGAATATCTACCTATATATGTAAAAATGAGATTGAGAACGGCTGGACCGAATTTTATGAAATTTTCACAGAATGTTGCTGGATGATCGGTGGTGAAAATATACTTTGATATATCAAATGGCCTTGAAAATTTGTGTGCATACATTTGGCAACAAAATTCGTGATCCAACAAAAAATGGGCAGAATCGGATCAGTGGGAGTGGCTTATATCTTGAAACTTAAAACGACGTATCTCATGAACTATCGGAGGTATAAAGATGATGTTTGGTATATGTATTATTCGTACAGTTTGAATTACAGCTAGGGTGGAAGTGGGCGGTACCACGCCCCCTTTGCAAACATCTCTCTGACTGCTTTGCCAATAGACCGATTGATACGAAAATTTACAAAGTGTTACTGATGACCTGTTAATAGTCCCTGGCTACACTTGGTTGTGATTGGATAGTAGGGGCCGCCCAAACAACTTGAAAATTAACCAGTAAGAAAGTTTCAGTCGGTAAAATAAGTTTATGCGTTCTACCTCCAGTTTTGTAGTTTGTCTACAGAAAATCTGTCGACTTCAAAACTTTTTGTGATCCGTGGTGATGGTAACATTATCCCCAAAATGGTTTTGGTTCGGGTATTAAAATATATTAATATCTGTCTATATATGTAAAAATGAGATTGTGTTTGTTTATTTGATTGTTTGCTTACGGTTACCTTCACCTTCAATATAACATAAAATTTTCTAGTATGTTAATATTATTAATCGATTTGTATGGGAGGTACCAGAAGGGGCGTGTCTAGACTTCCAAATTTTTTCTGAAACACTTTCCCGCTTGAGCTTTACAAAATACAGAATTTGTTCACGACTGCCTTGGATCTATTAATAATATATATCGATTTCTAATGTTGGCGGTACCTGATGGGTATGGGAGGTACCACATGGGGCGTAGCTACACTCCCAGTTTTTCTCTCCAAAACTGTATCCTGCTATAGGTTTACTAAATAAAGAATTTGGGTACGATCGAGTTCGATATATTGATATTATTATCCCATCTCTAAAGTGGGCGGAGTGGTACATATTTTAATGGGGGGTACCAGAAGGGGTGTGGCTACACTTCCATTTTTTCTCCAAAACTTTATCCTGATTTAGCTTTACTAACTACAGAATTTGAACACATCTCTAAAGTGGGTGGAATGGTACATTTGTATGGGAGGTACCAGAAGTAGTGTGGCTCGGCTTCCAAATTGGTTCTCCAAAACTTTGTCCTGCTTAAGCTTTACAAAAAACAATATTTGGCCACGATCGCGTTAAATCTATTAATAATAATAATCGATTTGTAAAGTGGGCGGTATCGATGGGTATGGGAGGCACTAGATGGGGCGTGGGTAGACTTCCAGTTTTGCTTTGTGCTGCTATAGTTTAACTAATTGTAGGATTTGGACACGATCGCGTTGGAAGTATTGATATTATTACTTAATTTCTAAAGTGGGTGGAATGGTGCATGTGTATGGGAGGTACCAGAAGGGGCGTGGCCATGTATCCCATTTTCTATACCGTAAGTAGTTTTGGGGAAATATTAACTCGTGTGAAGTTTCACATATGGTTTCGTCTCTCGAAAGTTATCGTGCGCACCAACCGGACAGCTAGACAGACAGACGGGCATGGCTCGAACGACTTAAAAAGTTATAAGATATATACCCTCCTACCCGTAGAGTGAGGGAATAAAAAGACTATATCTCATAAAATATCGGAGATATGAAGGGCTATTTTGTTAAATCACTGTAAGCAGATATATAATTGAACATAAGCTTTAGAGCCACATATATGTAACATTACATAGGATTATCAAACACACAAGGAAGGTTGTCCTTGTTGCGGCAGGAGTTGTATAAGTCTTGCATAACTTTGATCGCACGCTCACAGCACTGGTTGCTTTGGGCAATGTTGATTGGAGATTCATATGTTTTCCAATGGGTCTTCTAGCATCTGAGAGCTTTTGGGTAGTCATTCAGAGCTACAGATAGCTCTTCAAAATCTTTAGCGCGGAGCAATTGACTACTTAACTAATGATCAGCCTATGAGTAAGAAATTAATGAACAGATTTTACGCAACCTGTTCCGGGTTTCAGGCATCACAATAAACGCAAGAAGAGCTAGAATGGCACGAGAGTTCCAGCGTGCATTGCAGTAATTTGAAGTGACGGAAGAAACGAGAGAGGTGGAAGAGAAATTTCATGTCATCTGTCCAGCCGCCTTTTTCCTTGATCTCAGTTTTACCATTGCTGAAGGCTACTTTCAATTGATCATAATTGCTCATCAAATCCTGCACAAAGAAGTACTCGATGTTTGGTGATTTAGTCGACCCATGGAACTCATCGTCCATGACAACGCGAAGAACGCGAACCAGCACATGGTGCTGGCAACTGATGAACTTGGGTTTGGGTTTCTCTTAGAACATTTGCTGCATTCGAACAACCACACCTGCCTCTTTGCCGGTATTCAAGCTTTTTGTATCGGCAACAATCACCTAACGCATCTAACACATTCTGTCTGTCTGAAATTTTTGTACTGGTTTTAGAACGAAAAATTTAATTTTTGATCCAAAATTAAAATTTCGTCTACATATTCATATTCGTGTTGTCGAGCACTATCTTGGTATCAAATTTTATCTTTATAGCTCTAAAAATATACACGCCCACTATGCCCAAAATTATAATTTCGTCTGCTTATTCATATTCGTGTTGTCGAGTACTAACTGGGTATCAAATTTAATCACTCTAGGTCTCAACACAGTTTTGCCACGCCCACTACGCCCATTTGGTGCAAATTTAAAATTTCGTCTACATATTCATATTCGTGTTGTCGAGTACTAACTGGGTATCAAATTTTATATCTTTAGCTCTAAAAAAAAGTTTTGCCACGCCCACTCCACCCATTGGTTCAAAAACTAAAATTGATCAAAAACTGAATATTCCATTTCGCATTGTCGAATACTATCTGGATATCAAATTTTATCTCTCTAGCTCTAATAAAATTATTCAAACTAGTGTTGAGAAATTCAGATAATCCCATCGTACAGCTTTTGAAAAACAAAACAACATCAAACTTTAACTTCGATTTACTTAAATTGCATTTGTGGCCCATAGAGCACTTAAACCCCTACGGTAACGGCCAGGGCTCTGAAATCGGGGGACAGGGCAAAAAATCTAAAACCCCAAATTCGTTTCTTAACTTATCTATATATGTAGTACAGATAAAATCTTTAGTAAAACTTCCCATGAGTACTTAAAGGGTTAAAATTAACACTTCCGCTGTTGGGAGCACGCGTGAGGTGATAAAGACGTCCACGACTAGGAAAACTTGATCTACGGGTCGTTGCGGGCAGCATGCCAGTTTGTCTGGACGATTTCCTGCCGCCCGAGGTAGATACCTGCAAGGAATTGATACAAGGATTTGATACCCAAATAGTACTCGACAACACGAATATAAATATGCAGACGAAATTTTAGTTTTGGACCCAATAGGAGGAGTGGGCGTGGCAAAACTTTTGTTCAGAGCTAAAGAGATGCAATTTGATACCCAGATAGTGCTCAACAACACGAATATGAATATACAGAGGAAAATTGAATTTTCGATCAGTGGTCGGAGTGGGCGTGGCAAACATGTAATTTCGAGCTAGAGAGATACAATGTGAGACCCATATAGTACTCCACAACACGAATATGAATATGCGACGAAAATTAAATTTTCGGTCAGTGGGCGGATTGGGCGTGGCAAAACTTTTATTTAGAGCTAGGCAGATATAAATTTATAGACAGATAGTCCTCGACAATACAAATATGAATATGCAGACGAAAATTAAATTTAGCAATCAGTGGGCGGAGTGGGCGTGGCAAAACTTTTATTAAAAGCTATAGAGATAAAAATTTATAGACAGATAGTACTCCACAACACGAATATGAATATGCAGACGAAAATTAAATTTTCGACCATTGGGCCCTAGAGAGATAAAATTTGACACCCAGAAAGTACACGGAAAGTCATCAAGGAAACTATCAGCTGCTTTGGACATTTTAATTTATACCAATTTAAGTGTCTGCCTTTACTAATACAAATCACAAACAAATTTTTGTCAACTTTTTAATTTTTCGATCACGATAGAACTTTCTAGAGAAATGTCCATATGTTTATTTGTTTATTTTCCAACTGGTCTATAAAACAATCTTGTGAATTATAACAAATAATATAAATTGAGATGTGAGAATCTTTTGTGGGCTATGGCACTTAACCGCGACGGTCTTGTGTCACAGGGTACTGGGTTGGTGGGTAACGGGGTATGCCATTAGGGTTAGCAGTGGAACGTTTAGCAGGAATACGGCTGCGGGTGAGAGTACTTGTGGGGCGAATACGACGTACACCACCACGATAATTTGATCTACGGGTTGTTGTGGGCAGGATGCTTGTTTGTCTGGTTGACTTCCTGCCGCCGGAGGTAGATACCTGCAAGGTAGGAAAAGAGGTAGGAAGAACATAAAATATAGTATAATAAAAATATATTATATATTTCGCAGCAAGAATAAGGGAAGTCGTTGTAAAAGAACCACGTTTAAAGAACCAGCCGGGAGTTGTGGGCGGTTTTTAAATAGGTTGAGAAAGGTCCTAAAAAAAATTATATAACATCCTAGCTAGTACGATAAGTAATGTTTTGGACTATGAATATTTTTTGTCGTGCTAACAAAAAATTTAACTTCATATCAAGCATAACTTTTTCTTGCATCACAAATTGCCCTTAAAATGGCTCAAATTCTCTTTTATGCCTGATTTGAATTTGGAAACAGCAAATATAAATGTCCTAGTTTGATTCTGCCCTTTCACACACTTACCCCACGTTGATCGTATTGCCACTGCGCATCGGTTGAACACAAGAACACCACCGCAATCAGGCCAAAGCACAAACAAATATTGAGTAAATTCATCTTTAAATCGAATAGAATTTAAATGTTTTCTACGGACGAGCTGAACTGTATAGTTTGAAGACTATGAAGACTGTTTGATTAGGTTCTAAATTTTCGCAGCTTATATACTAGATGCTTAACATGATGATTGGAAACTAACATGTGCCATTTTATGAGGTAAATATAGAAAACTAAATGTGTTCACCACAAGAAAATGTCATAATGATGATGATGAAGAAATTGTTAGCTAAAACTAGTCTAAGTTTAAATAATAGTTTCTTATGGCTAAGATTGTTATATAAAACTTCTAGTAAATGCATTAGTCATATGCTAAAAATATTAGTTTACAATATAGTATAAAAAGTTCTAAAGCTTTGTACCTTTTGCAAGACAAAAAGAAAATTTACACAAAAACACCGGTATCAATCAATAAATTGTACATTTTGGTATCAAAGAAGTATTTTTTGGTACAATAAATGTATTTTTTTTTATACAATAATAGTATTTTTAGGTGCAATAATAGTACTTTTTGGTATAATGAATTTTACTTTTTAGTACAATAAATTAAAGTTTTTAGTACAAAAAATTTTACTCTTTGGAATAATAAATGTACTTGTTAATGTATTAAATTGTCATTTTTGATATTGGGTATTATCTATGTATCGCTCTGTGGCTAAAGTACCCCTTTCGCCCATTGATTGAAAATAATAATGTCGTCTTCAATTTTGAACCTGAAATGCCGAGTACTATCTGTGTACCAAATTGTATCTCTCTGAGGCTAAAACGCAGTATGGTAAAGCCGCCTCCGGCCACTGATCCAGAATTACAATGTCTGGGTGTCAAATTTTATCTCTCTAGGGCAGTTTTGCCACGCCCACTCCGCCCATTAGGTTCAAAATTAAAATGTTGTCTGCATATTCATATTTGCGTCGTCGAGTACTATCTGAGTATGAAATTGAATCTCTCTAGCTCTCAAAACAGTATTGCCACGCCCACTATGGCCAATGGGTCCAAAATTTAAAATTCGTCTGCATATTTATATTCGTGTTGTCGAGAACTATCTGAGTATGAAATTTAATCTCTCTAGCTCTCAAAACAGTATTGCCACGCCCACTATGCCCATTGGGTCCAAATTAAAATTTTGTCTGCACATTTGTATTCGTGTTGTCGAGAACTATCTGAGTATGAAATTAAACTAAAATTTCGTTTGCATATTCATGTTTGTGTTGTCGAATGTCATCTGGGTATCAAATTGCATCTCTCTAGCTCTAAATAAAAGTTTTGCCATGCCTACTATGCCCATTGGGTCCAAAATTAAAATTTCGTCTGCATATTCATATTCGCGTTGTAGCGCACTATTTGGGCATCAAATTGTATTCTTCTAGCTCTAAAAAAGTTTTGCCACGCCCACTCCGCCCATTGGGCCCAAAATTATAATTTCGTCAGAATATTCATATACGTGTTGTCGAGCACTATGTGGGTATCCAATTTTATCTCTTAGCTCTAAATAAAAGTTTTGCCACGCCCACTGATCGAAAATTTAATTTTCGTCTGCATATTCATATAACTGCTGTCGAGTACTGTCTGTGTATCAAATTGTATCTCCCTAGGACTGAAATATAGTTTTGCCACGCTCCTTTACCCCGATGAACCAAAATTAAAGTTTCGTCTTCATATTCATATTCGTGTTGCCATATGCTATCTGGGTATCAAATTTTATCTCTCTAGCTTAAAAATAGTTTTGCCACGCCCACTATGCCCATTAGATCCAAAATGTAAATTTCGTCTGCATATTCATGATTGTGTGGTTGAGTACTATCTGGGTATTAAATTGCATTCTTCTGGCTCTAATAAAAGTTTTGGCACGCCCACTACGCCCATTGCATCGAAAATAAAAATTTATCGTATGTGGGCATCAAATTGTATCTCTGTAGCTCTAATAAAAATTTGCCACGCCCACTGATCGAAAATTCATCTGCGTATTAATACTCGTGTTGTCGAGCACTATCTGGGTATAAATTTTATCTCTTTAGCTCTAAAAAATTTTTACCACGCCCACACCGGCCATTGGTTCAAAATTTCGATACTGTATACTAACTACCCTCCAAATTTCATTGAAATCGGTTCACCCGTTTAGACGAGATTGAGCCACAAACAAACAAACATACAGAAAAACATTCACATTTATAACACAGTACAACCTTTTTCAGCTCATTGATTTTGGGACTCAATTCTGAGAACTGCACGTGAAAGTAGTCCCAAAAAGAAGAACTGTGTACTGGTTATTTAGAGCTAGAGAGACACAATTTAATACCCAGATAGTGCTCGACAACACGAATATGAATATGCAGACGAAAATTTAATTTTTGATCAATGGGCAGAGTGGGCGTGACAAAATTTTTTTTTAGACATACAGAGATACAATTTGAAATTAAATTTTTGTTCAGTGGGCGGATTGGGCGTGGCAAAACTTTTATTAAGACCTAGAGAGATACAATTTGATACCCAGATAGTGATCGACAACACGAATATGAATATGCAGACGAAAATTAAATTTTTCGATCAGTGGGCGGAGTGGGCTTGGCAACATTTTTTAGAGCTAAAGAGATGCAATTTGATACCCAGACAGTGCTCGACAACACGAATATGAATATGCAGACGAAAATTAAATATCGATCAGTGACTCCGCCTGGCAAAAATTTTTTTTTTACAGCTAGAGACATGCAATTTGATATTTTATTATTTTAGCCCTAGAGAGATATAATTTGATATCCAGATAGTTCTCCACAACACGAATATGCAAACGAATATTGAATTTTCGATCAGTGAGCGGAGTGGGCGTGTCAGCTAGAGACATGCAATTTGATACCCAGATAGTTCTCGACAACACGAATATGAATATGCAGACGAAAATTAAATTTTTGATCAATAGGCGGAGTGGGCGTGGCAAAACTTTTATTTAGAGCTAGAGAGACACAATTTGATACCCAGATAGTGCTCGACAACACGAATATGAATATGCAGACGAAAATTAAATTTCGATCAGTGGGCGGAGTGGGTGTGTCAAAACTTTTATTAAGACCTAGAGACATGCAATTTGATACCCAGATAGTGCTCGACAATTCGAATATGAATATGCGACGAAAATTAAATTTTCGATCAGTGAGCGGATTGGGCGTGGCAAAAACTTTTATTTAGAGCTAGAGAGATACAATTTAATACCCAGATTGTGCTCGACAACACGAACATGATATGCAGACGAAAGTTAAATTTTCGATCAGTGGGCGGATTAGGCGTGGCAAAACTGTTAGCCCTAGAGAGATACAATTTGACACCCAGAAAGTACACTTAAGACATTTTAATTTAAATCAATTTAAGTAATTGTCTTTACTTATACAAGTCACAGACAAATTTGTATCAACTTCTTATTTTTCGATCACGATATAACTTTCTAGAGAAATGCCCATATGTTTATTTGTTTAACAAATCTATTGAACAATCTTAAATATTTATGCGAAAATCATTTGTGGGGAGCTCTTATATCCACTTAACCGCGACGGGTTAAATCTTGTGTCACAGGGTACTGGGTTGGTGGGTAATGGGGTTTAGCCCTAGGGTTAGAAGAGGAACGTTTAACAGGAACACGGCTGCTGATGGGAGAACGTGTGAGGAGCATATGACCTCTTCGACCAGGATAACTTGATCTACGGGTTGTTGTAGGCAGGATGCTAGTTTGTCTAAGTGCCTTATTGCCGCCGGAGGTAGATACCTGCAAAGAAAGACAAAATAAATGTGGAATATATACAAAAAGACACAATTTCTCATCGATGGATAATTATAGTTGGAAACAGCAAATATGAATGTCCGAGTTTGATTCTGCCTTTTTACACACTTACCCCACGTTTATCGTATTGCGATTGAGCATTGGTTGAACACAAGAACACCACCGCAATCAGACCAAAGCACAAACATATGTTAAATAAATTCATCTTTAGATTGATTGAAATTTGAAATTTGATTTGATTAAACTGAACTGTATAGATTGAAGACTTTGTAGACTGTTTGATTGAGTTCTAAATTCTCGCAGTTTATATATTAGATGCTTAACAGTGATTGGAAAACAAAATATTAAATTTTTTGAGGTAAATATAGAAAACTATTTGTGTTCACCACAAGAAAATGTCATAATGATGGCGATGAAGAAATTGTTAGCTAAAACGAGTCTAAGTTTAAATAATAGTTTCTTACGGCTAAGATTGTTATATAAAAACTTCTATTAAATGTATTAATCATATGCTAAAAATATAAGTTTACAATATAGTATAAAATATTCTAAAGCTTTGTACCTTTTGCAAGATAAGAAGAAAATTTACACAAAAACACCTGTATCAATCAATAACTTGTACATTTTGGTATCAAAGAAGTACTTTTTGGTACAATAAAGGTACTTTCTTGTACAATAAAAGTTTTTTTTGGTACTAAGGAATTAATTGTTGATATTAAAAAAGTACTTTTTGCTACTATAAATGTACCTTTTGGTACCAAAAAAGTTGTCATTTATATATTATCAGTACTTTTTAGTATAATAAAGGTACTTTTTTTGTTGACTTTATAAAAATACTATTTGATATAATAAAAGTACTTTTTGGTACGATATAAGTACTTCTTGATACAATAAAAGTACATTATGATGCAATAAACGTAATTATTCATAAAATAAAAGTATTTGTTGGTGCAGTACAGGTTCTTTTTTGTACAATAAAAGTACTTTTTGGAACTAGGCAATTAATTGTTGATACAAAAAAAGTACTTTTTGCTATAATAAATTAGAGGTTTACGCCGATAGCTTGGTCGTCGGCGGCGGCGTAGGGGGTCAAGAAAAACCGGCGGCGGCGGCGTAGGGTATCAAGTTTGTCGGCGGCCGGCGGCGTACGCAGTAAAAAAAATTTTTTTTAATAAAATATATAACAATCTGTATCATTTCTAAGTACAATACGAGCTCGATTTTCGCAACCGATAGCAGCCCAAGCTGGTTGCTGTTGCCGTGATTGTTGCGCTTATCGAACCTGTATTGAAAATTGTTATTTTACTTTGTGCAAAATGCCCCACGTCACTAAAAAAATATAATTTTGTAAGCATTCATATTCAATTCATTTATTAAAACAAACAAAAATATAACATTTGTAAGAGCCATACATATATTGCAGCTCGTACTGTATATATATATTTATATATATAATAATTAAACAAAAGTTAAATTTCAAGGAATTAAAAACAAATTAACACTTTTCTGAGAGATCATTGATTAAATTTTACTTACATTATTTAAAAAAATTAAACAGAATTATTCAGTGAGATCATTATTTTCATTTTTTAAATTTTTAAACTAAAAAATAAGAATAAAGAAAAACCTAACTTAAACTTTCTTTGCATGTCTCGTAATTATCATGTATAAATATGATTTTATTAACATTGTGAGGACTGAGCTGCGATCGTTTTTGATTTACATTTAAATGGGAGGTACCAGAAGGGGCGTGTCTAGACATCCAGATCTTTTCTCCAAAACTTTATCCTGTTATAGCTTTACTAAATACAGAATTTGGGCACGATCGTGTCAATGTATTGATATTATTATTCCATCTCTAAAGTGGGCGGTGTGGTACATTTGTATGGAAGGTACCAGAATGGGAGTGTCTAGACTTCCAGATTTTTTCTGCTTGAACTTTACTAAATACAGAATTTGGTCACGATCGCGGTAGTTCTAATAAAAATACTAATCGATTTCTAAAATGGGCGGTACCAGATGTGTGTGGGAGGTACCAGATGGGGCGTTGGTAGACTTCAGTTTTTTTCTCAAAAACTGTATCCTGCTATAGCTTTACTAAATTAAAAATTTGGGTACGAGCGCGATGGATTTATTAATATTATTACTCCATATCTAAAGTGGGCGGAAAGGTGAATTTGTATGGGAGGTCCCATAAGGGGCGCCGCTAGACTTCCAATTTTTTCTCCAAAACTTTATCCTGTAATAGCTTTACTAAGTACAGAATTTGGGTACGATCCCGTTGGGTGTATTGATATTATAATTCGATTTCTAAAGTGGGCGGATTGATGTATTTGTATGGGAGGTACCAGAAGGGGCGGAGCCATGTAGCCTATTTGCAATACCGTAAGTAGTTTTGGGAAAATATTAACTCGTGCAAAATTTCAAGACATTTGGTTGCGTCTTTCGAAAGTTATCGTGCGAACCAGCCGGACAGCCACCAGACAGACAGACAGACAGACAGACGGACATGGCTCAAATGACTTAAAAAGTCATGAAACGAATTTCGTTCTAAGAAACCTAGGGTCTGAAGTGACTCCTTCTATGTGTTACACTTTTGGGTCGTATCAAATGATATATAAACCTTCATCCCTAAGGGTGATGGTATAAAAATGATATGGCGCCGAACGCCGCCGCCGCCGCGCCGATATTTTCATGATTCGGCGGCGGCGCGTTAAAAAAGACAATAATCGGCGGCGGCGGCGGCGTGGCGCGGCGGCGTAAATGTCTATAATAAATGTACCTTTTGGTACCAAAAAAAAATTGACATTTATATATTGTACAAAAAAAGTACTTTTTGGTACAATAAACCTTTGTGTTAAAATAATAAAATTATTGTTTTGGTAGAATAATAACACTTTTAGGTACGAACTAAGTACTTGTTGCTACAACAAAAGTACTTTTTGATACAATAATAGTACATTTCGATTCAACTAAAGTACTGTTTGTTGCAATAAAAGTACTTTTTAGTTCAAAATAAGAACTTTCGTACAATAAAGATAATTTCTGCTACAATATTTGTTATAAAAAAAGTACATTGTGGTTCAAAAGAAATACTGGATGGCATCGGAAAAGTACTTTTTGGTAAGAATAAAATTACTTTGTGGATACATGTAAGGCACTTTGTAATATAATAAAAGTGATTTTTGATACTTTTTTTAGTACAATAATAGTACTTTGTGGGCTCTATACTAGAATTTTTCAAATAGTTCTTGTACTTCTTAGTACAATAAAAGTACTTTTTGATATACATAGTTATAGTATTTTTTGGTACAATAAAGTTTTTTTTTTGTACTTTTTGGTACAATAAATGCTATTTTCAAAGCAAGAAAGATAATTTCTGCTACAATAAAATTATCTTCTGTTATAATAAAAGTATTAACATTCCTTTTTGGTACAATGAAAGTACTTTTGAAATAATAAAAGTATTTTGTAGTCCAAAAAATCAAGAAATGTACTTTTTGGAACCAGAAAATTGCTGCTATAAAATAACTTCAGTACAATAAAAGTACTTTTTGGTATAATAAAAACACTTTCTGGTACTATAAAAGTACTTTTGAATACAATAAAAGTACGTTTTCGTACAAAAAATTACTCTTTGGTACAATAAAAGTAATTTTTGGTACCAAAAAAATTGCTTATTTCTGCTATAAAATAACTTCAGTACAATAATAGTACTTGTTGTGTCAACAAAAGTACTTATTGGTACAATAAATGTACCTTTTGGTACAATAAAAACACTTTCTGGTACTATAAAAGTACTTTTGAATACAATAAAAGTACTGCTTCGTCCAAAAAATTACTCTTTGGTACAATAAAAGTAATTTTTGGTACCAAAAAAATTGCTTATTTCTACTATAAAATAACTTCAGTACAAGAATAGTACTTGTTGTGTCAACAAAAGTATTTTCACGTACAATAAAAGTACCTTTTGGTGTAATAAAAATACTTTTTGGTACTATAAAAGTACTTTTGTATACAATAACAGTACTTTTTCGTCCAAAAAATTACTCTTTGGCACAATAAATGTACTTTTTGGTACCAGAAAATTACAAATTTCTGCTACAAAATAACTTCAGTACAATAATAGTGCTTGTTGTGTCAACAAAAGTACTTTTTGGTACAATGAAAGTACTTTCTGGTACTATAAAAGTACTTTTGTATACAATAAATGTACTTTTTCGTACAATAAATGTTATTATTGGCACAATAAAAGTATTTTGGCGGTACAACAAATATACTTTTTAGTACAAAAAAAAGTACTTTTTGTTACAACAAAAGTTTTTTTTTTGTTTAACAATGAAGTTTGTTCTAGAATGTTTTGACGACAACTTGTATAATGTTCTATTCTTAAAAAGTACATATTCGTAAGTGCTTTATCATCTTCTCCTATCAATCTAAACGTACTTCAGAAAAGTTTCTTTTTTTAAAATTGTGTACTAGGACAACTTAATAAAGGTGGCCAAAGTTCTTCTCCATTGTTTAGCGGTTATATGGTTATTTTTTTTTGATACACAATACTCTATATTTATTAGAAACGAAAATATAATTTTACAAAAAATACTTTTTTAAGTTTTGAGTTTTATTGGATTGTCCACTTTAAGCTTTTCTTGCCAATAGTTTTGCCGGTGGCAAAGTATCGGGCAATGGTGGATAACGGCTGGCCGAGCCACGTGTGGGTGAAGTAAGCACAGGGTAAGGATTACTGGTAGGAGGGCGGCGTGTAGGACGACCTAAACAGCAGACATGTGGTTCGGTTGTTGTTCTCCTACGAATAGGAATTCTTATCTGGAAAGAATGGAATACATTTTTAAGATGGAAATGGTAATAAATTATGTATACAGAAAATGAGTGTTGAACATTGAGGTTAACGACCTATAGCATCTTCTCATATTGAACAAAATTTTAATGCATCAAATTTTTATTGATGACTTTTTTTAATAGAAAAAAATTGCAAGTAGCAATAACGAAATACATTTCTATTCTAAACAATCTAATACTGGATATTTACAAATAGTTTTAGTTAATTTGTTTTAACATTCGATATCCTATGTTGGACAACTTACTGTTGATCCTTCATATTTCTTTTTTTCAGCTGCTTCGGCTAAAGTCCACGACATGACGGCAATAAGCCCTAGGCACAAAAAAATCTTCAGCAAATGCATTTTCCTTTTTATGATGATAAGTGACGATGCGACAATTAATCGTTATAGACTGAATTAACTTGATAATATATCAAGTGTTTATATAGCATTGATTGACCAGTAAGAAATTGCAACCAAAATGTGTCATAACTAACTTTATTTTTCTATAGAGTACATCATGTGTGGGCGAAACATCAGAGAGAGAGGGTTCTAAGTATAGAAAATACTCAGATTGGGTAAATATATGTATGTATTTGTTATGAGTAATTCCACAATGGTTTTACAACTTTGTTATTAAATCAATCTAAATTTATGGATCGGCAGTATTGGTGCCTCGCCCTGGAGAGGTCCTGAACTGAAATTCCAGCGAATTATGATGAGATTGGTGACAATCATGTTGACAGGGGGTACTTAGAACTACTCTGACTAAAGGTACTGTTCACGATCCTAAACTCTTTACCCCCAGACGCAGAGTCGCAGAAGGTAGCAGCAAACGCCATAATGCATTTAGACGCCTGGAGGGCATAAAAGCACTAGGATTATGGTTAAGGCCAAAATTCTGGATAAACTCAATGTAAGATGTCACACAGTAGCAGAGCCTGTTTTCGATCCGAGGTTAATGGGATATATAGCAAGAATAATTTTATTGTACGAGAAATAGCCTAAAACGTGACAAATTCCCCTGTACGATACTTACTAACAATAAATCGATATTAAATTATTATGGCATGTAACATGACCATACGAATGATGCACAACTTCTTCTTTTTGGGGCTACTTTCACGTGCAGTTCTCAGAATTGAGTCCCAAAATCATGTGTTGTATTGCGTTATACCAAAAACTAAGTTAATTTTTACCAAATTGTACTTATTTGGTACCAAAAAGTACTACCGCAGTAGCCGCACGTAGAAAAGTATTCCAAACGCTTCGGTCTTTTGCAATCCGTAGATAGTTCGTCACACCAAGCTTTAGATAACAGCTATTTCACCGGGTCCACCAATCGAAGATTTGCTCGCCCTCTCCTGTGCCGCCCATCGAGTTTATTGCCGAAGATTTTTCAAGCTGGATCATTTTCATCCTCCGCTTGACTACGTCGATGTCGTTGTACAGCTCATACAGCTTGTGGTTCATTCGATGACGATACTTGCCGTTAACGATGATGGGTCCTAATAGTTTGTAAAGTATTTTTCTCTCGAAAACTCCCTAAATAGAGTGATCCGCCTGTGTCATTACCCAGGATTTTGCGCTGTAGAGCAAGATAGGTAGGGTAAGTGTCTGGTAGAGTTACATATTCGTTCGTCGAGAGAGGGCTTTATTATTAAAACGCTTGCTCAGCGCATAGTAGCAGCGGTTTGCGATCAATACTTTTCTCTTGATTTCCAGGCTGACATTATTATTTTTGTTTGCTCGGTAGAAAATGGCTCTGTCAGATTTGTGCCTATCTTCACTGAAGACTTCGTGTCAGTCAGTGTCATTCCGCAAAGTCGTATAAGCTTCACTACATTACCAAAGCAGCCATGGCTTCGAGATGGTACGTGTCGATCTGCATTTCTTGGGTCTTCTCCTGGATTTGTCATAGTGTGAATACGCAGCGTCTTCGTGTCAGTCAGTGTCATCCTGCAAAATCGGGAAACCAAACTCGGCCATAGCACCTAATATTTCTGTCGTATCGGATTGTCGAATGCAGCTTTGTAGTCGATAAACAGATAGTAGGTGCTGCTCTGCATTTCTTGTGTCTTCTCCAGGATTAGTCGTAGTTTGGATTTGTCTGGACGGTTGGGGATTTACCAGGTCTAAAGCCACACTGATAAGGTATAATAAGGTAAGAGTTTTAGTCTTTCATATAACATACTAAACAGGACATTGTAAGCGTTGGGTAAAAATCTGATCCCGTGATAGTTGGTACACACACTTGGATCTCTTTTCTTAAGCCCCGAACATAAAACACCCAGATTCCAATTATCGGGCATGAATTCCTTGAGCCAAATCGTGTTTATGAGCTGGTGCATGCACGCTGCCGGCTTATTACAAGCGGACCTTAAAAATCTCTGCCGGCAGCCCATCGGCTCACGAATCTTTGTTGTTTTTAAGCCTTTCTATCGCCGTGCTGATCTTGTTTTGGATCGGTGGTGGACAGTGTACTCCATCGTCTATGGTTGGTGTGATTTCGTCACTTATGCTGGCTTCCGGAACGAGTAGAGATCGAAAGAGTTCCCTCCGTATTTGCAGCACTCTCTGAATGACAATGACCACATTTCCGGCATCGTCCTTTTAGGTGGGGATTCCTAGTACAAAACCTTACCTTTTTGGCAGAACTTTCGGGCTCATATCTACCCTGTAGCTTTCGATATACTGGCTCTCTCTTTTCTTCCACAGACGCTTTTTCCGCCAGGACAAGCGTTTCATCTCCCTCCTCTTCTCATTATAACGCTCCGTCACTACACGCGTTGCCATTGGCTGCAGTTTACCCTTGTATGCAACATCAATTTCCTTAGACATTTCGCGACATTAATCATCGTACCAGGGCTTCTCTGAGTGTGGATTTTCATAACCCTGTACGGTCGTTGCGGCAGTGGTCATAGAATTCGCAATATGCAGATCGGACTTCGATCTGTTAAATTGGATTTCGGTCTGTTAAATCGGACTTCAGACTGTTGAATCGGACTTCGGTCTGTTAAATCAGACTTTTGTCTATTGAACTGGCCTTCGGTTTGTTAAATCGGACTAAGGTCTGTTGAATCGGACTTCGGTCAGTAAAATCGGACTTCGGTCTATTAAATCGGACTTCGGTCTGTTGAATCGGACTTCGGTCTGTTGAATTGGACTTCGGTCTGTTAAATTGGTCTACGGTCTGCTAACTCAGACTTCGGTGTGTTGAATCCGACTTTGGTCTGCTAAATCGAACTTCGATATGCTGAATCGGATTTCGGCCTGCTGAACAGAACTTCGTTCTGTTAATCTGTTGAATCTCGCTTCGGTCTGTTGAACCGGACTTAGATCTGTTGAATCGGACTTCGGTCTGTTGAATCGGACTTCGGTCTGTTAAATCGGACTTAGGTCTGTTAAATCGGACTTCGGTCAGTCGAATCGGACTACGGTCTGTTGAATAGGACTTCGGTCTGTTGAATCCAATTCCGTTTGGTTATACCGCATTGCATTAGAAATTGATACTAATACTCCGTCGGGTACGATTATTATTTCGCTCGCAAATTGGGAATCGATACAACTACGAGTTTCAGAATTTGATCCACAGAAGAACACGAATCATCAACACGATCCTGAGCTGCGGATACCAAACTGATTTACGACGAAAGCCAAATCATCGATACAACCACTAGTTGCAAAAATCGATTTGCCGAAGAGCACAAGTCATCAACACAATCCTGAGTTGCGGATACCAAGCAGATATACGACGAAAGTCGAATCATCGATAAAACCACGAGTTACAAAAGTCGATTTGTTGAAGAGCACGAGTCATCAACACGATTCTGAGTTGCGTATACCAAAGTGATATACGACAAAAGCCGAATCATCGATACCGCCACGAGCTGCAAATATCGATTTGCTGAGAAACGCGGGTCACCCCCAAGATCCTGAGTTGCAAATTCGAAGCTGGGTTACCAGCAACCCCGAATTAACAATATATTCCTGAATTATCAAGATGACCCAGTATTGCTGATATAAACCCAAATCTCCAATACCTTCTAAATTGTTGACAGTAACCCCAACTACCGACAAACCCGAATCATCAATCATCACTTGCTGCTATTAATCGTAAAACCCGACAAAACCCGAATCGTCAAGCTGACCTGCTGATATTAATCGTAACCAACGACGAATCCGAATCAACAGAACGCTGCCAAATTGCTGTAACGAGCCTGAATTATCGAAAGTACCTGAATAACCACGAACCTGAATACCGAAACGATCTTGATCTACCTCTACCTCTACAGTTTTGGGAGTATAGTATAGAGTTCCCGATCACCGAAAATCGACCGATTCGTTAAGTTCCTAAATATCTTAAATCCACCAGAGTCCCGAAACCTGTCATGGCAGTCAAAGGCCACATCATTACTCGTCGAGCGTATACTAAAAGTTGATCATCTAAAATCGGCCTGAGTACAAATTACCGGACAAGACAACAGCGCTATTACTGAATCCAAATCTGAATTGTTTTCTTATCTAAATACTTTATCTAATAGATTACAAGTTTGAATTATACCATCAGTAAACAATACTGTTGCCCTAGTCAGGGAAAATCTTAACTTAATTTCCCTTTACACCCCATGAATGAGGTATGGGATAGCTTCTCGCGTTGTTGTTAATTCACACGCTTTCTATTTTTAGATTCACAACTAACGGCACCTACTTGTTTATCGACGAATGCGAACGTCACTGTTTGAGAAGCTCTTACTAGACACGCCGATTGACTCGACACTTATACTGCGAAGTTGCTGTCAACAACATTTGACGGGAGCCGACAATGAAAGAACAATTTTTGTTTTTTAGATGACTGGAGACAGGTTTGAACCTGCGATCTCCCGCATGGTAGTCGCGTGTTCTTACCACTATGCCACGGCCGGTTCCAAGTCAGGGAATATCTACTGAGTACTTATTTCGTAAGGTTTTTAGGTGACCTTATGGTGACCCTGACGACGACTGTACTTACCTCAGCCGACGAGAGAGCCACGTTTCAAAGAGATTAACAAAAGATTAACTTACACAGTACAACACATGATTTTGGGACTCAATTCTGAGAACTGCACGTGAAAGTGGCCCGAAATAGAAGAAGTTCTTCATCATTCATTTTGTCAAGTTACATACCATCATAATTTAATATCGATTTGAAGTTAGTAAGTATCGTATAGGGGAATTTGTCACGTTTAACTGCATATTTTCCATCAGGCTTTTTTATAAAGAAGCGTCCATCGTCGCATTGCCTTGCTTTCCAATGACACCCTATGTTATTTGAAACGGAAGAGGAAATGCAGAGCTTAGGCTTACTGAATGCTTTTGAAGGCTTTCCATAAGGCCTTCTAGGTTGTTGTTGTTGTTGTTGTAACAGCTGGTGGTAGCTGGGGTGATAATTCTTTATACCAATTTTCTATTTATCGGCACTCGATCGGGCATATAATCCGATTATCATACGATCATTGATGGCAACTCTGTTCGTTCCTTTGTAGATAACAAGGTTTGTGTCAAGGATTGTTAGGTGTTGTTGTTGTGAGTTTTTACGCTAAATTCCACCAAAGATGGCGTCAGCTGGCTTGTTGATTTATATGAGATGGTGATAAATCATTTTCCTTGAACCTTGCGCAATCTGGATTTTTGTAGTGGAAGCATCTAGGATGAGTTTTGTTGGCTGGAGAACTCGAAAGTATTTGAAAAAGTAATTTTTCATCGATGTTGATTTTGGCCAGTGCCTCGGCCGGGAATCGAACCCGGCACCTTCGGATTGCTAGTCTACGTCGCTTCCACTGAGCTATCGAAGGCCACTGGCCTTCTAGGTACTTCCTTTCGCCGCTGGGTGGGTTCTTAGGCGACCACACGCAAGCACACACCGTATTGTTGTGTGCGTGCGTTCGTTTATGCCTACCACTGCGGCAATTCTAAAGTCTTCAGTTTAGTTTCTTAAAAGGATTTAGGAATTCGTATATAAAAATCTAAATTTTTTTTATTTGCAATTGACTTTATTTTCAAATCATTTGAAGTGAATTTGTGTTACGTTAATATATAAGAAATATTTATGTTTAAAATAAAATTTAATTGTATTGCTTAGATTTATATGTCTATTGAATATATGTGAGTATATGTAGTGGACATTTCAGATCCTGTTGTTATATGTATGTATGAGATTCGGGCCATTCAAAATCTGCTGGGCTTCACAGTGGGCAGAGTGTATCTGCGTGGTGGGTAATTGGGTACAAGTGGATCACGTTTTGGGAAAGAACGAGTGGGGAAAGTACGGTCAGGTAACGGGAGTTTAGATGGAATTGGACGAATAGGACGAGTGGGTTTACCAGGCCGGATTTTGATGCTGTTGGGACCAGTTAGCTGGAAAGATAAAAATATTGAAAGTGATTGATTTTATTTACAAAGGGCTACTATATTATAACTTTGGCTAACATTGTACATAACTTTGGGACTCAATTCTGAGAACTGTACTTGAAGGTAGCCCCAAAAAGAAGAAGCTCTGCATCATTCGTTTTGTTAAGTTACATGTCAAAATAATTTAATATCGATATTCCCCTATACCATACTTGCCAACTTCAAATCGATATTAAATTATTATGGCATGTAACCTGTTTTGTCAGGTTTGATTCTAAACTTCTTCTTTTTGGAGCTACTTTCACGTGCAGCTCTCAGAATTAAGTCCCAAATCAATGAACTGAAAAACGTTTCTAAGACTCTTGATGATGTTTCTTCCAACCTTCCCATCACTTACCTTTTTCGAATTTTCAGCTGCCTCAGCAGAACTCCAAAACATGGCCGCTATAAGGCCAAAGCACAAGAATATCTTGAGTAAATGCATCTTTTTGTTAAAAAGGGAAGTAAATTGAACTATTTATTTAACTCTCCAACGAACGATTGTTTGTGTTTAAAATGAAATTATGCCAATGCTTTTATAGTAAATCGATGGCAAAAGTTAAGCCAAAATGTGTCATATTCTTATGGATATTTATATAAACTTAAGGGGTAATCACCGGATGGTGTGATGATTAAGACATTTGAATTATAATAATTAGATGCAAATTTAAAAATAAAATCATTATGATAAATTTATTACAAATCTAGCAATTGTCTTAATCATCACACCACGTTGCGGTAATTACTACTTTAGTTTCTATATCCATATCCACAATTTGGCTAAACTATTGTAATCGAGGCTGTATAAAAAACTTTACAATATGACAATTTGAATAATCGAGAGATGGATAGAAGTATCATCGAAAGTATTAGGAAACTGTTTGAAGGACAAAACTGTCCAGAGGTTAACTAAATTCTGTATTAAACCAAAATCGAAAAAAAACTATATATCGGCTAAAAGAAATTTTGTATTAAACCAAAAACAAAATTAATGTAATTTGGTATTAAATTTTGTAAGTTAATACAGTACAAACTTTGTTAGCTCATTGATTTGGGACTCAATTCTGAGAGCTGAACGCGAAAGTATGTCCAAAAAGAAGAAGTTCAGCATTATTGGTTTTGTCAAGTTACATGCCATAATAATTTAATATCGATTTGAAGTTAGTGAGTATCGTAAAATTTGTCACGATTTAGGCTCTTTTGTAATTATTATTGTCTTAGTCTCTGGAAAAAATGCCACCCATAATGTCATCAACGATACTTATTTTAAATCTATGCTACCTTAAAAGAAATTAAGGACAATTTGTTGAAAATAACAAAAAACAAAAACATGATTATTTGCAATTTTCATTTAACAGACTGTGTACGATTACGAGTACAACAAAGGATAACCTTTAATGTTCTGTGTTATTGGCATATCAAAGGAAGGCATCCTTGAACTTTTTATGTTGCTCGCAACAAATTGAAATTCTATTTTGAACACAATTGACATTTTGCGTTTAATGTCCTTAAGAGGTTAACAATAAACTGAAATGTTAACTAGAAATTTAAGAGTATTTTAGTAATAAAACATATGTAATAAAACATTCGGCGCTTCATATTTATACTACATTACTCTACAAACCTTATAGCAAAAGTAAAAATCATATTTCCAAAATCTTTTCCAAATCAGACAAACTGTTATCGAGTCTATAGCCAACACACAGACGTCAAAAGAAAAATGAAATGAAAATATCGCAGTACTACATTTTTCAGCTCATTGATTTGGGACTCAATTCTGAGAACTTCACGTGAAAGTAGCCCCAAAAAGAAAAAGTTGTGCATCATTCCTTGTGTCAAGTTACATGCCATAATAATTTAATATCGATTTGAATTTAGTAAGTACCGTATAGGGGAATTCAGGTCACGTTTTAGGCTCTTTTGTTTGACATAACAGAAAAACAGTGATCGAGTCTGTACCTAACACGCAGACATAAAATATTCCAATACGAATCAAGTCATCATATCTTTAATATACGTAATACGTATATTAGCTCCTATCTTCCACTACATCTCTCATACTTATACTACATTATTCTGTAAACCCTTCTAATAATGTCGATGTATAGCTGCCAGTACGTTTTCTAAATTAGACTACTGCTAATCGAGTCTCTCTCCAACACACAGACATGAATTTTAAGTAAAAAGTACTTGTTAATAATACCTCCATCAAAGGTCTCTTCACATTCGTTCCACAGCTCATAATTAAACTACATTAGTCTAGGAACCTTTCAACTTAAGTAAATATCATATTTTCCAAAGTTTTTTTCTAAGTTAAAGAATAGAAATCGAGTCTATACCCAACATACATACATAATATTAGAAAAATATATAGAAAGAATATATCTATGACTTTCATAGTTTTTTATAACATTACATCATTCTACAAAACTTTGCAAACACGAATGTATAACATTTCCAGTGTCTTTTCTATATAAGATAAACAGAGAACGATGAAAAATATTTCAACATCTCCATCAACATCTCTTTCGTTACACTCATCGTAATTCTATAAAACTCCTATACTCTTGTCGATATTATGTTGCCTTTATATTTTCCAAATCAGAAGTCTGGTAACCGAGTCTAAACCCAACACACACAGACATAATATAAAAGAAAAAATCAATTATACCTTTAGAAAATATCTCCTCACATCCATTATATGTCTCATAATGACACTACTGTATTGTAGAAACCTTTCAGTGGGAGCATAAATTATATTTTCGAAGTCTTTTCATAGTCAGGCCATTAGTGACCGAGTCTATACCTAACATACAGACATAATAAGAGAAAAAAAAAGAAAAGAAAAATATAACTATAATTTTATATGAAAAACTTATAATTATTACTAATTGTGTCTTTCATTACACAATTTTCGTCGGCTTAGGTAAGTCCAGTCGTCGCCAGGGTTGCCATAAGGATCCACAACAGCTTACGGAATAAGAACTCAGTAGATTTTCGCTTACTGGGGCAAAATAACAGTATTGTTTATTGATGGTGTAATTCAAACTTATAATCTACTGGATAATATATTTAGATATGAAAACAATTCAGATTCGGATTCAGTGATAGTGTTGTTGTCTTGTCCGTTAATTTGTACCTATGTCGATTTTAGATAATCGAGAACTTTTAGTGTACGCTTGGCGAGTATTAATGTGGCCATTGACTGCACATTCGGGTCGATTTAAGATAGTCGGGAACTTTACGAATCGGTCGATTTGAGGTGATGAGGAACTTTTTACTATACTCAAAAATGTTGTGGGACTCGGGTCGATTTAAGATAGTCGGGAACTTTACGAATCGGTCGATTTGAGGTGATGAGGAACTTTTTACTATACTCCCAAAACTGTAGAGGTCAGATTCGTCAGGACCGTTTCGGTATTCAGGAACGTGGTAATTCGGGTACTTTCAATAATTCAAGCTCGTACCAGCAATTCGGCAGTATACTGACGATTCGGATTCGTCGGTTGTTACGATTAATATCAGCAGTTTGTGGTCAGCTTGACGATTCGGGTTTTGTCGGGGTTTACGATTAATACCAGCAAGTGATGATTGATGATTCGGGTTTGTTCGGTTTAATGTCAACAATTCAGAAGAGTATTGGTAATTCGGGTTTTGTTGGGGTTTTAGGTAAATATTAGCAAGTGATGATTGATGACTCGGGTTTGTCGGTATTTCGGGTTACTGTCAACAATTCGGAAGGGTACTGGTGATTCGACTTTTTATAATGATTCGGGATTAAAACAGCAATACTGGTTCATCTTGATGATTCGGGTTTGTCGGTGGTTCAGGTTTATATCATCATTTCGGGAATAAAATGTAAATTCCCAACCCAGGATTGGGGGATGACTCTCGTTTTTTAGCAAACCGTCTTCTGAAGCTCGTGGTAGTATCGATGCTTTTTTGTTTTTGTCGTATCAGTTTGGTATCCGCTTCTCAGGATCGTGTTGACGACTCGTGCTCTTCAGTAGATCGATTTTTACAACACGTGGTGATATCGATTATTCGGTTCTCGTCGTACATCAGTTTGGTTAGTATCAAGATACTATGGTGCTAATTTCTAATACAATCCTACTGGAACGAAGAGTATCTTCGTGTACCAGATCGAAATCTGTGCAACCGACGAGTCGGTATAACCAACCGGAATTGGATTCAACAGGCCAAAGTCCGATTCAACAGTCCGAAGTCCGATCCAACATACCGAAGTCCAATTAAACAAACCGAAGTCCGATTCAACAGACCTAAGTCCGATTTAACAGACCGAAATCTGATTTGACAAACCTAAGTTCGATTCAACAGACCGAAGTTCGATCCAACAGACCGAAGTACGATTCAACAGACCGAAATCCGATTCAACAGACCGATGTCCGATTCAACAGACCGAAGTCCGATTTAACAAACCGAAGTTCGATTCAACAGGCCGAAGTCCGATTCAACAAACCGAAGTCCGATTTTACAAACGGAAATCCAATTTAACAGACCGAAGTCCGATTTACTAGACCGAAGTCCGATTCAACAGACCATATTCCGATTCAACAGACCTAAGTCCGATCCAACAGACCGAAGTCCGATTTAACAGACCGAAGTCCAAATCAACAGACCGAAGTCCGATTTAACAGACCGAAGTCCGATTCAACAGACCGAAGTCCAAATCAACAGACCGAAGTCCGATTTAACAGACCGAAGTCCGATTCAACAGACCGAAGTCTAATTCAACAGACCTAAGTCCGATTCAACAGACCTAATTCCGATTTAACAGACCGAAGTCCGATTTAACAGACCGAAGTCCGATTCAACATACCGAAGACCGATTTAACAGACCGAAGTCCGATTCAACAGACCTAAGTCCGATTTTACAGAACGAAGTCCGATTTAACAGAACGAAGTCCGATTTAACAGAACGAACACCGATTAAATAGACCGAAGTCTGATTAAACAAAAAATATTTCCTTCGATAAATGATTACCCTGAGAAAGGCAGGGGAGATCGAGTACCGAGCAACTTAGCAATAAACTTCGCTGCTGTAGGAACCGAAATATATACCAAGCAAAATGACCGAAGTTCGATTCAACATACCGAAGTCCGATTCAACAGACCGGAATTCGATTCAATGGACCGAAGTACGATTTAACAGTCCGAAGTCCTATTCAACAGACCGATGTCCGATTCAACAGACCGAATTCCGATTTAACAGACCGAAGTACAATTTAACAGGCCGAAGTTCAATTTAACAGACAGAAGTTCAATTTAACAGACCGAAGTTCAATTTAACAGATTAAACAAAAGAATATTTCCTTCGATAAATTAATGCCCTGAGTAACTTAGCAATATTCTTTACTACGGTAGCAACTGACGAATTTACCAAGCAATATTCTCTATCATTTAAGTAAGTGGAGCTCTCGATGTAATGAGAATTATACCGCAACACACTGCCTCGATTAACTCACTCCCTTGTGATGTCGATTCTTGAATGTGTTTGGATGGATATTGTTCGTCGGGCTCATTCGCCGTTCGTGGCAATTGGCGAAAGTGTCGTTGATGTTAGTCGCGTGTATTGTCGAACGCGTCGTTTTCGGCGATCGTGTGATTGATGGTATTGTTGTTTGCCCCTTTAAGTAATTGAAACTGCGTATACAGTGTATTGTATAATTGGTTGATTAGTGATATTCAAGAGTAAATGAAAGGCAAATATATATTTGGTGGTTATAGGTTAAAAAGCCATAATTGTTTAGTGAGCGCTAGAACTGTTTATATAGGAGGCATATATGTACGGACGACTTTTGTCACGTTACAATACGTATTAAATACATTGCCAGTGCCTTTTATAAAACAGACAATCAGCGATCTAAAAGAAATATGTTAACATACCAACATGACCTCTGTATATTAGCTTCTATCTTCCGCTATACCCCTCATAATTCTATTCAATTACTCTATAAACTCTTGTACTCATGTCTATATTACGTTGACTTAATATTTTCTAAATCAAAAAACTGGTAATCGAGTCTATGTGCCACACACAGACAGAAAATATTAGTTAGAAATATTTGTCAATAATACCTCTATAAAATATCTTCTAAAACCCGATACTTATACTGCACTATATTAGAAACACTATTACATATGTTGGTATTACATCTACAAAGGCTTTTCTATATCAGGCAAACAGAAATTGAGTCTTTAACTAACACACAGACATAAAATATTAGAAAAACTCATAGAAATACACCTGTGGCTCTAATACAAACTTTATATGGTAATGTATTGAATTTCCTTAAAAAATGGGTATTAGTAAAATGGTGCGGTGTCGAGGTTCATATGTAATGGATTGTTAGCAATAAAATTCATATATATTTTTTGGAAATTTGTACCTACTTGACACTAGAAGAGAGTGCCACCAAATTTTCTAGTTTTAAGTTTGAAATGAGCTACAAAATTTTTTACTTGCGTGTTAGGTTATCCATAGCTTTCCTTTTCTTTAAAACCCTTTTAGAAAATCATTTAATATATTCTCTATATTTCTAAAACCAAATTGAAAAAAAAAATTTTTTTCTTGATAAATCAATCAATATGTTTAATTGTTTTTCTTTTATATAAATTTATATATTATATTTCCAATAATTTCATTTTATTTCGAATATTTTGCCTTTGCATTTGACACATTGCCATTGTATCCCTATGCTTCTTAGTTTCTCTTACCCTTAGGTGAAGGAGATCTGCGATTAACATTGGCATTAAAGGTAGAATTGCTGCTATAGCCCATAATAACAACTGGTGGTGCCTTGCCACCTACATTTTTGGCAAATTGCTATAAATATATAAATGAACGGAAATAAAATCACATAAATCAATAAAACAATGATAATTACAGTCACACACTCTACTACAAATACTTACACCAGCTGTTTTGGCTGCATTCTGGGCTACCTTGCCAGCTTGTTGGCCAGCATCGGCCATGTTAAAGTACATGGCTAAGATGACAGCAAAAACGTAGAATAATTTAGTGAAATGCATTTTTAAGTTTTCACACAATAGGACTTTTAAGATCTTGTAGTAAACTTGTTGTTACTGTTGTTGCAGGGAGAACACGATGTGGTATGTGACTTGTGCAGGCATTGATCCAACAATTTATAGGACAGCAATTGTGTGATGATGATGATTTGTGGATAAATTTATTTATAAAGTACTATGTGATAGTATTGTGGCATAAAAAATGGATAAAGCTAATTATGATTCATATATAAAGGGTATAATACGATATAATGGAGAAAGATTTGTAAAAATGTACTTAAGTTGCGGTTAGAACACAGTACAACACATTTTATCCTTACAATAAAAACAGATTAAGTTAATTTTTAATTTGTATGGGAGGTACCAGAAGGGGCGTGTCTAGACTTCCAGATTTCTTTTCCAAAACTTTATCTTGTTATAGCTTTACTAAATACAGAATTTGGGCACGATCGCGTTGGGTGTATTGATATTATTACTCCATCTCTAAAGTGGGCGGAAAGGTACATTTATATGGGAGGTACCAGAAGGGGCGTGGCTAGACTTCCTTATTTTTTTTTCCAAAACTGTATCCTGTTATAGCTTTACTAAGTAGAGAATTTGGGTGCGATCCCGTTACTTACTTAAGTGGCCAATTACAATTTACGAAACGTAGTTCATAAATTTGAGGCCTGAAGTAATAAAGAATTCCACACGCTTCGGTCTTCTGCGTGTGTTCTCCAGTTAGTCCTACCAGATGATGGCACGTCGCCTACCACTTGGTCCTTCCAACGAAGTTTGGATCTCCCTGCGCCATACTTCAGGTTCGCCTTCAAACACATTTCTTGCTGCAGCATTTACATCCATCCTGGCAACATGTCCCAGATATCGTAGTTGTTGGATTCTGATTTTTTTAGCTACGTCGATGTCGTGGTAAAGCTCATACAGGTCTTGGCTCATCCGATGGCCAAAATCGCCATATATTTTTCGGAGTACTTTTCTCTCGAATACTCCCAGGTTGTGTATGTCCATTGTCGTAAGCACCCACGATTTGGCAGCGTACAACAGAACGGGTCAAATTAATACCTGGTGCAGTTGTTTCTTTGTATCTCGGGATAAGGTGGAGTTACTAAAGTATTGCCGAAGTCCGTAAAAACATCTATTTACTTAATTTCCCTATGCACCCCATGAATGAGGTATGGGATAGCTTCTCGCGTTGTTGTGAATTAACACGCTTACTATTTTTAGATTCACAACTAACGGCACCTACTTATTTATCGACGAATGCGAACGTCACTGTTTTGAGAAGCTCTTACTAGACACGACGATTGAATCGACGCTTAATACTGCGAAGTTGCTGTCAAAGGGTGCCGACAATGAAAGAAAATTTTATTTATTTTTTTTTTAAGATGACTGGAGCCAGGTTTGAACCTGCGATCTCCCGCATGGTAGTCGCGTGTTCTAACCACTATGCCACGGCCGGTCCCAAAAAACATCTATTGGCGAGCACTATTCTCCGCTTAATTTCTTGGCTGACATTATTTTTCCTGTTGACGTAATATCCGAAGTAAAGGGTTTTTTAAGAGCTATAGGAAAGTTAAAAAAAAACACATAAAGTTCAGAAAAATGCTTGAAATCTTTATTTGAATCGATAGTACGGTCCATATAATTTAATGTTTGAAGATTATTTCATGCAAATGTTGACCATGACTGCGCCTCAAATGGTCCATCCGCTTAGTCCAATTTTGGCATACTCTTTCCAACATTTCGGCCGCTATCTCATGAATAAATGCTTCAATGTTGTCTTTCAATGCGTCAATTAAAGCGGGCATGTGTGTATAGACATGAGCTTTAACATAGCCCCACAAAAAATAGTCTAAAGGCGTTAAATCGCATGATCTAGGCGGCCAATTGACCGGTCCCGAAAGTGAAATAAAATGTTCACCGAACTCGCCTCTCAATAAGTCCATTGTTAAGCGTGCTGTGTGGCATGTGGCACCGTCTTGTTGAAACCACATGTCATGCAAGTCAAGCTCTTGTATTTTCGGCAAAAAAAAGTTGGATATCATCTCGCGGTAGCGCTCACCATTCACAGTTACGTTACGATTCGCATCTTCTTTGAAGAAGTACGGTCCAATGATGCCACCAGCCCATAAACCGCCCAAACTGGACTTTTTCTGGATGCATTGGTAAATCTTGCAATTCTTCTGGCTGTTCTTCACTCCAAAATCGACAATTCTGCTTATTAACGTACCCATTGACGTATCGTTGTTCGTTTGTAAGACGATTCATAGTTAAATTATAGACCAAACTGAAGATATTTGACAGTGAAACAAAATACGAAACGTGCGTCAGCTGTTTAAACCAGTGTTGCCAAAAAGGTAATAGCTATAAAATCACCCTTTAGATGAATTCATTTACTAACTCAAAACAATAATTGTCAACGTTCACGGTGCGTCCCCATCCAGAGGACTCTTTGTTCGTCAAAATCATTATTTTTATAAACCCATTTTGGCTGACTCCTTTTCTAATGATGAGAAAACTGCAGTAACATCTCGCAGATTTCGGCCAATGATTCCTATATCATCGGCATAGTCTCGTGGCATGTGGCTCTTGTGGAATATGCTGCCAGACATGTTGACATCACCCTATCTCATCACCTTCTCCAAAACTATATTCAATAGTGTACAGGACAAGTTATCACCCTGCCTGAGACCTCTTTCCGTGTTGAGTGGTTCAGGGTGATCGTTACCAAATCATAACCGAGGATATGGTGTTTTCCAAGGTACATCTGCAAAGTCGAATCAGCTTTGCAGGAATACTAAACTCAGACATGGCCTCATGTCCTAATCTGCCTAATCGGAGATTCGAAGGCAGCTTTGTAGTCGACAAAGAGGTGGTAGGTGTCGATCTGCTTCTCATGAGATTTTTTTCTAGAATTCATCGTACAGTGAATATTTTATCCTTCGTAGATTTACAGGTCTAAAGACGCATTGATAAGATCCAATTAGTTTTTCTACAATTGGCTTGAGAAGTTCACACAAAATTCTCGAAAGCACCTTGTACGCAATTGGTAATAGGCTTATTCCACGGTAGTACTTACACTCACTAAGATCTCCTTTCTTGTATATGGGACATAACAGACTGAGGCTCCGATCCTCGGGCATGCTCTTCCCTAGTCACCCAGCGGTAAATGAAATAGGTACTTCGTTTCATTTACCGCTGAGATACTGAGACTCCAATCCCCTGGAGACTCCAATTACTGTCGGTAAATGAAACGAAGTACCTATTTAGTAATCCATGACATCAGTAAGACATTGTAAGCGAGGATCTAAGCACTTAGAATGTAATGCGTGTGTAATAGACTGGTCGCACCTTGTATGGGAAAATTTTTTTTTTTTAAATTTGATTGTGTGCGCTGCTTAAAATATGAGGTTTGGTGTAAGAAATCATGTCCTAATTTTTCAGCTCAATCCGACGGTGCCCAGTCGTGCCGGGTGGAGCCCAAAGTTCTCCATATTATCCCAGATAGCGCCGCAATTTTTTTTTTCTTGAAAACTTAATTTTTTTTTCGGATCTTAAATATTCATGGGTTTCTAAGTATTTTTTATAATATAACTTTTTTTCCTACAACCTATAGTTATCCCGGAATCGGGTTATCTCGGACACGGCACCTTGCGCTGCAATTCAACATTACACACTAGACTGGTCGCATTATGTATGGGATTTTTTTTTTAAATTTTATTGTGTGCGCTGCTTAAAGTATGAGGTTTGGTGTCAGAAATCATGTGCTAATTTTTCAGCTCAATCCGACGGTGCCTAGTCGTGCCTAGTGGGGCCCAAAATTCCCCATTCCCCTATTTAATCAGATCTTTTTTTTTAGTTATACTAGTTAAAAAGTCGGTCCCATAGACCGAAAATCAAAAATCTGACTTCGTTACGGTCTTCCACAGAGAAAGTACTTTAAGTATGACAAATTTCCTATGTCATCAGATGGCTTCAGAAAGTCGTGAAAAGAATAGGACATACATACAAACATCCGAACATACTAAAAAATTATCTTATATATGAATATGAATTGTTGTTCGTTGGTAAGGCCATCACTTGAGAACGCATGGACCGATTCGATTCGAAATAGAAATATCCGTCCACTGATTGTAAATATTTCAAATTTCAGTTTCGCCTACTGATCGAAAATTAAAATTTCGTCTGAGTGAGTGTGTTGGGGGTACGATTAATGGGAAATGTTTATTATGAAAGAGAGAGGAAGACAGTGATTCTAGATCTTCATCCTTGAGCTAACATTTCGTCTGCATATTCATAATTGTATTGAAGAGTACTATCGTGATATCAAATTTTATCTCTCTACTTAGGACTTAAATATAGGTTTGCGACGAGCCCACCGCCCACTTATCGAAAATAAAAATTTCGTCTGCAAATTTGAACCAGAAGTGTCATGTACTATCTGTGTACCAAGTTTTATCACTATAGCTTAAAAAATGGTTTGACACGCCCACTCCGTCCATTTAATCAAAAATGTACAATATATTTAACCTATTATATTTTCAATACAGAACATTATAGAGCTCAATTTGTAAAGAAATTAAATTTTTAGAGCGTTTTTTTTGCAATTTTAGATATATTAAGAAAGTGGGCGCAGAAATGGGCGTGGCCAATTTTTTTTATATAAAACGCATATTACGAACATTGTGACAAAAATTAGTCGAATCGGTCCATGCGTTCTCAAGTGATGGCCTTACCAACGAACAACAATTCATTTTCATATATAAGATAATTTCTTAGTATGTTCGGATGTTTGTATGTATGTCCTATCCTTTTTGCATCTTTCTGAAGCCATCTGATGACATAGGAAGCTGAAATTTGTCATACTTAAAGTACTTTCTCTGCGGAAGATCGTAACGAAGTCAGATTTTTGATTTTCGGACCGAAACTAGTATAACTAAAAAGACCTGATTAAATAGGGGAATGGGGAACTTTGGGCCCCACTAGGCACGACTAGGCACCGTCGGATTGAGCTGAAAAATTAGGACATGATTTCTTACACCAAAACTCATATTTTAAGCAGCGCACACAATTAAATTTCCAAAAAAAAATTCCCATACAAAATGTGACCAGTCTAGTGTGTAATTTTGAATTGCAGCGCAAGGTGCCGTGTCCTTATTAAAGGACACCCGATTCCGGGATAACTATAGGTAGTAGGAAAAAAAGTTATATTATAAAAAATACTTAGAAACCCGTAAGATATTTAAGATCCGAAACAAAATTAAGTTTTCAAGAAAAAAAATTGCGGCGCTATCTGGGATAATATAGAGAACTTTGGGCTCCACTCGGCACGACTTGGCACCGTCGGATTGAGCTGAAAAATTAGGACATGATTTCTTACACCAAACCTCATATTTTAAGCAGCGCACACAATTAAATTTCCAAAAAAAAATGCGACCAGTCTAGTGTGTAATGTATAAAACTCATTATAACTGCGATTAAAGTGGCATCTACTGACATCGTCACTTACTTTGTAATCAAGAGTGTTATCAAGCTCGCATAAAACTTCGCTTATAATGTAATTGCAACCATAATGGGACTTACTGACTTCTTCCTTTACATTGTAAGCAAAAGCGCACCGATTAAACGGGCTATGACACTCCCTTGTAAATGTAAGGCGGAACATAAGCGAGAGAATCACACTGATTGCTACTAAATATAGCTGACATCAGCGATTACGTAATGAGTGTTTTTACCGCTGGGCAGATGTTCTGAATGAGCTGATGCATGCTATTTAACGTATTTACTGCTGCTGCCAATATGCAGTTAGATATGAACTTAAAGACTGTACCAGTATATAAATTATACAATTATTTGTTAATAAGCATAACTTATTAAGATGTGCAACACCTCTCGTATGTTAATGATGCAATAATTGTATTTTATGTTAAAATCGAAACTGCAACTTAATTTGTATAATATTGTGCAGTCACGTAACTTATGCATTAGTTTTAGCAAAAACTCCATATAAATAGAGTAAAATTGTAGTTCTGGTCATATTGTCTTCTCAAAGTTGTACAATTTAACTAAAGTTCTACAATGAAATTTCTACCAATTCTCTTGGGTCTTCTGGCTGTAGCCGCAAAGGCCAAAAAATCGGGTTAATTATGGAAAATCTATACAATGATATGAGGTAAAGCATTTTTCTTAAAATATATAATTTTATCTTAAAGATCATATTTGTTTTGCAGATCTCTTATCGTAACAAGGATAATTGGACATAATGATAAAATATTCATATCTAGGATAATTTGAGATCATTAACAGTTTATGTACAATGGTCTGAATAAAATTTTCAAAATTCACAAATAGCTAAAAAAATTTGTTGTTCTAAATCCTTTTTTTTTAAATTGAAAATTACACAGTGCAACACACTTTTTCGGGGGTGAACCACACCAATATCAAACGATAGCATTTAACCTCAGTAACAAAACCCTAAACTTCATTTTGCTCCACTACGTCACAATTGTTGTTTACAGTGGTTTAAAGTCTGATTTTTGTGGTCAAAAGTCAAATAAAAGAAAATGAAAAATCATGTGTAAAAATAGATTTGGGTTAGTTCATGTCTTCAGAGGCCTACATTAAAACTTTCCGGGGAATATTTTCTCGGAACATTTTAACCCTCTATCTGCCACCCATGCTGAACATTTTAAGAAATTTGACTTTTAAGCTGTTTTTTTAAATTTAAATTCATACGGGTGGGAGCTAGAGGGTTCAAATGTTCTGATGAAATATTCCCCAGAAAATTATAATGTATGTCTTCGAAGACATGAACTATCTTAAATGTATGTTTTATATACACATACAATTATTTAAATTCGTTGATTCGACTTTTTACCAAAAAAAATCAAACTTCAAACCACTGTAAAAAAAATTTCTGACGTAGTGGAGCAAAATGAAGTTTAGGGTTTTGTAACTGAGGTCAAATGCTTCCGTTTGAAATTGGTTTGGTTCACCCCCTAGACAATGACCCTCAAATTGTGTCATTGTGTTATCTGCTGTTGAAACTCTATAAGCTTTTTTTTATTTATTATATTCATTAGGTCTTAAATGTTATCTAGTTGGCAAAATGTGGTTATATTTAGGTGTTGGTTTCTACAATAGTACATTAAATATACTATAGGTGTCTCACTGGGCATTTTACGTATGGGTTCTACATGTGCGTATGAGTTACATTTAACTGTATGTAGTTAATCATACGCTTTCCTTTTAGTACTTGTAACATGTTTAGGAATTTAAAAGGAACCAGCAATTGTTATTGCAACATTAAATGCTAAGACATTTATGAGCTAATAAAGCTAATAAATGTTGGTCTTTCTAATGATTGTTGTGTTGTGTTTTATTCCAAAAAAAAAAAAAAGTTCAATGCCTTTCAGAAAAACACCCCTTATATTCTTAAGTTCTTTAGTTATTTTAAATATCTTTAATTTTCTCTGCCCCTTATATTTGTCATTATACATATTTTGATAATACTCTTAATCTCTTAATCTATCGACTAGTGCCACAAATTTTATGATTATCTGCTTCTTATTGTTGTACAGCCTAACCACAATTTACTCGTAATGATATTATTAATGGCTAACATGGAATTTCCCCTTAATGTATAATCATCCGTTAATAGCTAACACCAAACACTAGCAATCACAACAAAATATATCTCACATCCATTATATGTTGTATCTCCATTTAGAGCACAAACCACAAACACTTTAGTTAGTGATTATGCGAGGCACCACAGGCGTGCGACTGTATAATGTATTTTAAGAGCCTCAAAAACCGCGCATGTATTATCGTATGTAGTATTGACTAATGTTATCATGGCATTTGTTCTTGTTCTAACTTATTTGTTCTATTAAAAGTTATTGCGTTACAAATTGTTGAATGAACTGTTGAGTGATTGTACCGTGACCGCAGGTCATTTCAATTATAGACAAACGTTTTGAAATAAATTTTGAAGCAAAATTTTGTATATTTATTATAACTCGAAAATGAATTGTTCGATTCGGTTGAATTGAATTTGAAAAGTTGACACTTTAGTTAGAGAGACCTGCTTAGTAGTAGATACCACAAGATTGGACATTTAGGTTAAAGGAGGATATGTACTAATAATATTTGTGTCTTTACTTCTAAACGGCAATCTATACGATATTGGAATATGATTAGTTCAACAACCTTGCACATTGGTCAGATCTGTGAAAAATTTGTCCTTAATATGAAGGACACTTCCACTGGGCATAAAACATGTTTTTAAGGTGCTTGTTTTTGGGGTCGCCGATTTCAAATCCGAAGTCAAATTTTGAAAAAACAATATTACAATATTTCTTCCACCCTAGCTGCAATTCAAACTGTACCAAAAACATACATATATATCAACTAGCTTTCCCGGTTCGCGTTGCTTCACCCGTACTTACTAAAAACCTTCTCATGAATTTTAGCAATATAGATAAAATGCAAACGCGAACACCATTTATCTCAGTGAAGCTTTATCCCATTGGTCTGAGTGATTGTACCACTTAGTCCCTTTTTATCTCTGAAAGTACGAACTTCAAAAATACATTCGTATCGCACAACTAAAATTGACTGGTAACCCCTCTAATTCTATAGGAAGTATACCCATATACAATTATAGCTTTAGCCGTTTGGTCTGGGTGATGGTATCAGTTATATCCCTATACGGCCTTTATACCCCTAAACGTTCGAATGTCTAAAAATTCTGTCTGGAGGCTGTCTAATTCTATAGGGAGCGATTCTATATACATTTTCGTAACTCTACCTTTAGGTATTTGATCTGGGTGATATCATCAGTTGTATCCCTTTTTCTGTATTTTTACAACTTAAAAACGAATTTGAAAAATTACTTCATATCGCACAACTAAAATATTCTCCTCAATTTTTGAGACTACTATACCTTTAGCCGTGTATTATCAGTTTTATTCCTATTCAGTCCTTTTTACCCCTAAAAGGTTAGAATTTCAAAAACCCTCCTTGCTTCGTTCTAAGTCTAAGCCTATATAAACTATCACGATTACATCATTAGCCGTTTGGTCTGGGCGATAATAACATTTTTATCCTTTTTTGAATTTTTTTACACAGAAACATCGGATTAAAAAAAAATATTTGAATCCAATTTGATAGTAAGCATTTCCATATAATATTTACGCGATTATACAATTTGCCGATTGGTTTGGGTGATGGTATAACTTTTATCCTTTAATGATAATTTTTACCTCATAAAAGTACGAGTTTCCAAATATTCGTTCTTAGCTGACTTTTACTCGAAAGGGGGAACAATCTTCTCAAAATTCATCATCCTATCTACAGAGAGTATTACAATCGTTCTATCAATATGACCGACGTAACAATTGTTTCAAAAGGGGCGTGGCACTGCCCATTTCCTAGCGATACGTAATCCCCCATGTACAATTTACATATGTAGCAAATCTCATCTTCATACCTTTAATGGCTTGCGAAATATGACCGATTCAAATTTTAGTTCGTGTGGGCGGTGCCACGCCCCTTTGCCTAGGTATGTTTTCATGTAACCTATGATAGAGACCCTACGGATAGTAATACTCAGTGAAAATTTTATTGCAATCGGTTCATTTATTTCGCCCAGATAACGATTTTTTTAAAAGGGGCGTTGCACCGCCCATTTTCTAGCGAGACGTATTCCTCTTTATACCAGTAACATATATAGTAAATCTTCTCTTCATACCTCTAATGGCGCTTGATATAAGACCGATTGAAATTTCGGTTTGTGTGGGCGGTGCCACGCCCCATTGTCCGGCTACGTTTTTATGTAGCCTATGATACAGGCCCTATGGACAGTATCAAACAAAGAAAATTCAATTGCAATCGGTCTATTTTTTCGCCAATATTACTATTTTTAAAAAAGGGGTGTGGCACCGCCCATTTTCCACAAACAAAGTATTTTTTCTTATATGACCGATATAGGTACCAATTCTCGACTTCGTACCTAAAATTTTTTTTTTTAAAGATACAGCCATTTCAAAATTCGAGTTGTATGGGGCGGTGCCACGCCCATTTTATCCTCTTGCACTCCGAATTTCTAAAAATCTCTTCTTAATGCGCGCCAACGTCATAAAAGAAACCTACATTCTAAATTCCACGGTTCTAGCTTTAGCCGTTTGGGCTGGGAAGTGATCAGTCAGTCACCCAAGCCTTTTATATATATATATATAGGTTGTCAAAAAAGTCTTGCGGTATTTCCGCAAGCTTGTCTTTGCAAGCGCGTAGTTCTAGTTCTATTCGTCGCATCTTCATACCTCTCACTCTCTCTCTCTCTCTCTCTGATAGCACATAAGCTAAAGCTATTTTAAAATTTAAGTTTTAGGGGCGGTGACACGCCTCTTTATCCAATCGCAACTAAATATAGCCAAGGACTATCAGCACGTTATTCATCATTACCACATTGTGAAATTTTTATAATAATCAATCTATAAGAAAAACCGTCAGAGCAATTTTTGAAAATGGGGCGTGGCACCGCCCACTTCCGCCCTGGCTATAATTCTGAAGATATGAAGAAAATATATAAAAACCAGTAAGAAAGTTTTAGTCGAGAAAACCGACTTACATATACTTTCATCCTCAGTAAAACATAAAATTTTTTAGTATATTGATATTACTACTCGATTTTTAAAGTGGGCGGAATGGTACATTTGTATGGGAGGTACCAAAAGCAGCGTGGCTAGACTTTCAATTTGTTCTCCGAAACGTTACCCTGCTTAAGCTTCACTAAAAACAGAATTTGGTCACGATGGCGTTGTATTTATTAATAATATTAATCGATTTCTAAAGTGGGCGGTACCTGATGGGTATGGGAGGTACCAGATGGGGCGTGGCTAGACTTCCAGATTTGTTTTCCGAAACGTTATCCTGCTAAAGATTTACTAACTATAGGATTTGGGCACAATCACGTTGGGTGTATTAATATTAATCGATTTCTAAAGTGGGCGGTACCTGATGGGTATGAGAGGTACCAGATGGGGCGTGGCTAGACTTCCAGTTTTTTCTCCAAAACTTTATCCTGCTAAAGATTTACTAACTATAGGATTTAGGCACAATCGTGTCGGGTGCTGAATGGTACATTTGTATGGTAGGTAGCAGATGGGGCGTGGCCAGACTTCCAGATTTGTTTTCCGAAACGTTATCGTGCTTGAGCGTTGTATCTACTAATAATATATATCGATTTCTAAAGTGGCCTATACCTGATGGGTATGGGAGGTACCAAAAGGGGCGTGGCTAGACTTCCAGTTTTTTCTCCTGTTATAGTTTTACTAATTATAGAATTTGGAAACGATCGCATTTGATGTATTTATATTATTACTCGATTTGTATGGGAGGTACCAGAATTGGCGTTTCCATGCCGTTTCACCCTACCCGTAGGATGCGGGTATAAACATAATCTTCACACCCCTGATGGGGTCGGCCGTGGCATAGTGATTAGAACACGTGACTAAAATGCGGGAGATTACAGGTTCAACTACAGGCTCCAGTCATCTTAAAAAAACAAAAAACTCTTTCATTGTCGGCTCCCCTCGAATGTTGTCGTGTCTAGTAAAAGCTTCTCAAACAGTGACGTTCGCATTTGTCGATAAACAAGTAGGTGCTGTTAGTTGTGAATCTAAAAATAGAAAGCGTGTTAATTCATACCTCATTAATGGGGCGTAAAGGGAAATTAAGTATTAAAAAAAAATTACATTTCATACCCCTGATGGTTTAAGAGATGCATCCAATTTAGGTTTCAAATTGCATGTCACGCCCACTGTTCTTATTCTATCCATTTTTTGTTGAATCACGAAATTTGCTGCCAAGTGCATCACTTATAATTATCAATGCGATTGGCGAAGCAGTCCTCCAGATATTGCGTTTTCAAAAATAGGAGCCAATGGGCGGGGCCTCGCCCACTTGAACTCAAGAACTCAAGACACCGATTTCACCACCGACCAAACATCTATATTCTGTGAAAATTTCATAAAGATTGGTCCAAAAAATTAATTAGCGAACCGACGAAAACACAAACCCATTTTTTGATATGACTCAAAAGTGTAACATATATGTAATAGAATGTGTCGCTTTAGATCCAAGGTTTCTTTGAACCAAACTTCTTCAGCCAACAAAACTCATCCTAGATGCTTCCAATACAAAGATCCGGATTGCGCAAGGACCAAGGAAAATGATTTATCAACATCGCATATAAATCAACAAGCCAGCTGGCGCCATCTTTGGTGGAATTTGGCGTAAAAACTCACAACAACATCACCTAAGAATCCTTGACACAAACCTTGTTATCTACAAAGGAACGAACAGAGTTGCCAACAATGATCGTATGATAATCGAATTATATGCCCGATCGGGTGCCGATCAATAGAAAATCGGTATAAAGAATTATCACCCCAGCTACCACCAGCTGTTACAACAACAACAACAACGAAAGCGGGACATCGGTATACTGCGGACCACAGAGGCTTCGGACGCCTACTCCAACCCACTGAAATTATTGTTTTGAGGTAGTAGATGAGTTTACCTACCTCGGTTCTTCCGTCAATAAGAAGAATAGAGCTCGCCGATAGATATTTTTACTTCGGCAGCACTTTAGTAATATTACCTTATCTCGGTAAAATAAGAAACAGCTATAGCAGGTGTTAATTTTACCCGCTCTATTGTATGGTGCCGAATCATGGTTCGAGAGAAAAGTACTCCGAAAAATATATGGACCTATCTGTGTCGACGGCGATTTTCACAATTGAATGAACCATGAGCTGTATGAGCTTTCCGACGACATCAACGTAGCTAAAAGAGTCAGAATCCAACGACTTCGATGGCTGGGACATGTTGCCAGGATGGATGTAAATGCTCCAGCGAGAAAGGTGTTTGAAGGCGAACCTGAAGGACGGCGCAGAGTAGGGAGACCCAAACTCCGTTGGAAGGACCAAGTGGTAGGCGATGTGCCATCATCTGGTAGAACTAACTGGAGAACACACGCAGAAGACCGAAGCGTGTGTAATTCTTTATTACTTCAGGCCTCAAATTTATGAACTACGTTGCGTAAATTGTAATTGGCCACTTAAGTAAGTAAGTTTTAGCCTTTGTCTAAAAATTACTGAGGACTCAAAATTTTCGCTGTCAAGGTCCTTGCTAATTTTCCAAAATTTAAAAATTTTTCTCACACTTAACATTCATAAATACTAAAGTGTGAAATTTTTCGCAAACTTATACATGAAATGGTAAATTTTGTCATTAGTGTATCGAATTGGACTGTCTTACTGATTCACATATCAGCTGGAAACAAGAGTTCTTTGTATAGATAGAAATGAGTTCAGGAGCGTATACGTTATTTCTACATAAAATAAATCATACGTATTTCAGATTTCATAACGACTCAAGCGACACCTATCGGTCATTAATTGAAGTGTTATATAAATCTCTAATAAGTAATCTATATTCCACAAAATGTAAATGTAATTGGAAAAGTTTATATGTCAGTTTTGAGAAAAAATTGGGATTTTTTTTGATATGTCCCGGAGGAACAAATTTTCAATGGATAATATGTCGGAGTTAGGTGGAAGTCGATTCAAATTTTATAAAAAAAACTGATATTCCTATAAATAACCCAAATTATATGTAATTCAATTGATTTCACCTATCGATCATGAATTGCAGTGTTGTATAAATTTCTAGTATGTTAACAGAAATTAACAAATCTTTATTACACAAAAAGATGACATGTAATTTTTTAATTAAAAAGTGGGATTTTTCCTTTAATATGTCCTTTAGGATCACAGTTTGGCAAATTTTTATTTCACACAATATTAACATAATTTTTTTTTATTCAAAAATTGTATTTTTTCTTTGTTATGTCCTTTAGGACCTTCTGTACTAGTTGGCAAAGAATGATGTGTCTGAGATAAGTGTAAGTCTATTAAATTGCAGTATAAAAAGATGAGATACTCACATGTTTTTAAGAGTTTTCAAAATGTTGAATCGTCGTCCTGTAAAATTATGTAAATTGGACATATCAACTGTTGCTATACAGGTAGAGACATATTTTGTTTCTATGTCCAGCCTAGAAAATACTAAACAGTTTTTCATTAGGGGACTTGTATAGATAAGACATATGATAATTTGCTAGAATGCCAAAATTAAAACGAAATCAGTTTATAGCTATTTGATAATTTTTAAATATTTATTTAAATCATTGTATTAACATTTTTAAATTATCCTTTCTCCGTGATGATAAAGGTCCTGTAAAATATATTGAAAATATTTTAATAACAAATTGTATGCATATTATTGGTAAAGCTTCACCTTTAAACAACGTTTCCATTACGTACTAGCCCGACTTTTTGGCCTTAGCGGCTACAGCCAGGAGACCCAAGAGAATTGGCAGAAATTTCATTGTAGAGCTTTAGTATAATTGAACAACTGTGAGAAGACAATATGACAATAATTTGTAGTAAATTCTATTTATACAAAATTTTAAAAAATTATTCTGTACAAACGGAATAAGTACTCAATATAGAAAACTTATGTGATGCATATTAAACTATAAAAAATTTATTATATTTAATTTACATAAAAGACGTGATTGCATGTGCATAGATAACTGCAGACATGAAATGCCATAAGTTAAACCAAATATAAAATTTTTATGTTAATATACAATATTTATGCCAGGAAGTGCCATAAGTTAAAAAAAATATAAAATTTGTAGATCTAATAAAAATATTTATGGATATGAACAGAAAAAATAATAATAGAAATAGACACAATATTTTTTTTATTAGATGTTCAAACTTTTTTTTGCAACACAAAGATTTTTTAGTAGATAATAAATATGTTTTTAAAAGTATATAAATTATTACTGCTGCCATATGCAGTTAAATATGAGCTAAGAAATCTAACAGTATGTAAATTATACAATAATTTTTTAATGAGCACCAATTACACAGAACAACACATGATTTTGGGACTCAATTCTGAAAACTGCACGTGAAAGTAGCCCTAAAAAGAAGAAGTTTTGCATCATTCGTTTTATCAAGTAACATGCCATAATAATTTAATATCGATTTGAAGTTAGTAAGTATCGTATTGGGAAATTTGTCACGTTTTATAGCATGTAACTTGACAAAACGAATGATGCAGAACTTCTTCTTGTTTTGGGATACTTTCACGTGCTGTTCTCAGAATTGAGTCCCAAATCAATGAGCTGAAAAATGTTGTACCGTGTTAATAAATGTTGCAATACTTCTCGTATGTTAATAATGCAATAACTTTATTTTATGTGCTAAACTAATTTGTATAATATTGTGCAGTCACGTAGGTTATGAACTAATTTTTGTAAAAACTTCATATAAATAGAGAAAAGTTGTTATGATTGTCATATTGTCTTCTTAAAGTCGTTCGATATAACTCAAGCTCTACAATGAAATTTCTACCAATTCTCTTGGGTCTTCTGGCTGTAGCCGCAAAGGCCAAAAAGTCCGGCTAATAATGGAAAACTCTGTACAATGATTCGAGGTAATGTAATATTTATTATATGTAATTTATATTAGTCAATCTTAATGGTCACATTTATTTTGCAGATCTCTCATTATTAGCAGAAAGGAAAATTGGACATAAAGGATATTTATTCGTTCGAAGGATAATTGGACATCATTAACGGCAAATGTACAATGGTTTAAATAAAATTTTTGAAATTGACAAATAGCAAAAATAGTGTGTGTCTGATATATGTTTTCCATAAGATATATTATGGATTTAGTATAATGAGCTTAAACTTAGCAGGTCTTCATAAATGATATCCAGTTGCCAACATTTTGTTACGTTTGGGAGATGATTTCCATAATAGTTCATTTAATACACTATAGGTGTCTCACTGGACATCTGACGTATGATTGATATTTACGTAGGAGTTACATTATACTTAATATAGTAAATCATACGCTCTAGGGAGCTTTTCTTGCATTACGAGTAATATGTTTAGAAATTTAATCACAATCTCAGTTGTATATTAATTATTTTTTTGTCACATGCATTTTCAAATGTTCAGATGTTACCGAAGATAAATATGTTAAGGCACCAACCTAGGGCGACAAATTACATAACATTAGTTGAGTCGCATCGCGGACTATAAGCCAGCATTTGTAGTAATTATGTGGTCCATACCGTTTAGGAGCTATGGTCGATCATATGGTCAGACCTTAAATTGGTACAGGTAATTTCTTATGTTCAGATATTACTTACTAACTTACTTAAGTGACCCATTACAACTTACGAACGTGTTTCATAAATTTGAGGCCTGAAGTATTAAAGAATTGCACATGCTTTGGTCTTCTGCGTGCGTACTCCGGTTAGTTGTACCAGATGATGGCACGTCGCCTACCACTTGGTCCTTCCAACGAAGTTTGTGTCTCTTTGCTCTGCGTCGTCCTTCAGGTTCGCCTTTTTCGCTGGAGCATTTACATCCTTCCGGGCAACATGACCCATTAAAACTTGGTATAGCTGTTTGTTATTATCCCAAGATAAGACGGTGTTACTTAAGTGCTGCCGAAGTCCGTAAAAACATCAATTGGCGAGCACTATTCTCCGCTTAATTTCTTAGCTTACATTTTTTTTCTTGTTGAAGGAAGATCCGAGGTAGGTAAACTTATCTACCACCTCAAAACAATAATTTTCAACGTTCAAGGTTCGTTCCCATCGAGAGGACTCTTGGGTCGTCGAAATCTTTATTTTTGTTTTGTCCTCGTTGACCGCTAAACCCATTTTTGTTGACTACTTTTCTAGCGATGAGAAAACTGCAGTAACATTCCGCAGATTTCAGCCAATGATGTCTATATCATCGGCATAGTCTAGCGGCATGTGGTTCTTGTGGTATATTGTGCCAGATATGTTGACACCAGCCTTTCTCAACACCTTCTCCATAACTATATTAAATAGTGTACAGGACAAGGTATCTTACTGCCTGAAACCTCTTTCCGTGTTGAATGGTTCAGAGTGATCCTTACCAATCTCAACCGAGGATTTGGTGTTTTTCAAGGAAGCTCTACAAAAGTCGAATTTTTTTTTTGCAAGAATACCAAACTCAGACATGGCCTCATATAGCCTATTCCTTATCGGATAGTCGAAGGCAGTTTTGTAGTCGACAAAGAGGTGGTAGGTGTCTCTCTCCTTTTTATGAGTTTTTTTCCTGGATATGCCGTAAAGTGAAAATTTGATCCGTTATAGATTTGACAGGTCTAAAGCGCGCTGGTAGGGTCCAATTAGTTTTTCTATAATTGGCTTTAGACGTTCACATAATCTGCTCGAAAGGACCTTGTACGAAATTGGTAATAGGTTTATTCCATGGTAGTTCTTACACTGACTACGATCTCCTTTCTTGTATATAGGACATATCAGACTGAGACTGCAATCACCAGGCATACTCTCCTCTAGCCAGATGTTCTTCATGAGCTGTTGCATGCTCCTAATAAGCTAATCTCCATCTGCCTTAAACAATATTCGTACCCCTGATCACTCGTACGTCTAGAACACTCGATCCGTGCTTCTATCGAGTACCACGTGATCTATTTGATTCCTCGTCAATTGATCTGGAGATAACCTTGTTGCCTTATTCATATTTTTATCGACAAATCTAGTGCTGGTAACTACCACATTTCATGCCGCAGAGAAATCAAACAGAAATTTATTTTTATGAATAAAATATTTCATTCTTATTTCCTAATACAGATGCGAAAAAAAATCAAAAATCAGCTGACATTGGGATCAGCATACATTGGCTAAGAGCTGTTAAATTCCTAAACATATTACTAGTATTGAAAGAAAAGTACCTCAGAGCGTATGATTAACTATATAAAGTTATATATGACTCATAAGTATATATATATCACCCATATGTAAAATATCTAGTGAGACACCTATAGTGTATTAAATGAACTAATACTGTAGAAACAACACCTAACTATAACAATATCTTGCCATCAGCATATAACAAGTCAAAATTTTGCATAATATGTGCATTTTTTCAATATCTCTATCCGTTCCCGAGATATCAAGAATATCATGAATTAAAAAGTGTTATTTTGACATTCAATATAGCAAAGACTAATGAATCTAGATTTTGATCTCTGGTTCCATTTGAATACTCAATGTGTCTACTTTATAGACACAAAAAAATTAAAAACAAGATTTTGTTCAGCTATTTGTTAATTTTGAAAATTTTATTTAAACCATTGTACATAAACTGTTAATGACGTCTAATTATCCTTCGAACAAATAATTATCCTTGGTGAGAATAATGGGAGATCTGCAAAATAAATGTCTTACATAAGAATGGCAAATAATAATAACTTATAATAAATATTGCATTACCTTGAATCATTGTACAGATTTTCCATTATTAGCCCGACTTTTTGGCTTTTGCGGCTACAGCCAGAAGACCCAAGAGAATTGGTAAAAATTTCATTGTAAAACTGGAGTTAAATTGAACAACTTTAAGATGACAATATGACAAAAGTATAAAATTCGCATGTATTTATATGAAGTTTTTATAGAAACTTATTCAAAATCTACGTGACTGCACAATGTTATAAAAATTAAAATGCAGTTTAGACTTGGACATAAAATATAGTTTCTTCAGCATTTACATACGAGATGTGTTGCAACTCTTAATAAGTTATGCTTAGTAACAAATTATTGTATAATTTACATAATGTTAGAGTTTGCTTTGCTCATATTTTATTGCATTTTCATATTGCCTTTTAAAGAGGTGTTCAATTTAACTTTAGCAGTATAAAATGCAAGTTCTAACAATTCTCTTCGGCCTACTGGCTACAACTGCAAAGGCCTTGGGCTTGTGCCTGATGGGAATTGTGTGTGTTGCTTTAAGGTAAAGTTCTTACATAGTAAAATACTTTTAATTTGATTTTACAATAATTTCAATATATTTTATAGACAATTTGTTTCACGGACAAGATATAATATATAAATTGTAATACACAATGGTTTAAATAAATATTTAAAAAATGCCACAGGGCCAAAAACTAATTTCGATTTTTTAATTTGGATTTTTAACAAAATCTCATATGTAACTTATAACGCAGTAACCTAAGCGAAAACCTAAAATGTCTACAGTAGTATGTCTAAGGATTATATGTCCAGTTTTTTTTTTGTAATTTTACCAGAATCCGATTGTTAGTTTTGTCATATGGGCATATTAGCTTTTTATATAGCACATTAATAGACTTACACTTACCTCAGACATATCATCCATTGCCACCATGTGCTAAAAGTCCTAAAGGACATATCATAGATAAAACCCATTATTTAAAAAAAACTGGCATATCTGTGATATAAGGCAGACATGTAAGTTATTGCGAAATAAAAATTTGTTAAGTTGTTGTTTACTTACTAAAAATTTATCTAACAGTGCAACTAATGATCGATAGGTGTCGCATGTGTTATTACAAAATATGAATTACGTATGATTAATTTTTATGTAGAAATAACTCATACGAGCGTCGGGAGTGTGATGCCATGTAAAGATTCTGATCGATTTCACTAGGTAAACCCAGGGTGATCATTGTCAATTAGGCTTCAAGTCTACTCACAGAGCTCTGTATTCGTGGTACTACTGCGAACGGAGTACCTCCACGTGGTGACGCCTGGAAACGTGCCTTTGACACCCGTCAGAGCACGACTAACTGTGAGAGGCGGTTCAGAGTGAGCAATATCCTGGTCAGTGTCTGACCCAGAATGGGCGGCTGTAATAAACTCCTGGCAGGAGGAGCAAAAAAAACACGTTTGAACTATTGCAATGAAAAGAAGTAACACTAGTAAGAAACTTTCAGTCGGGAAACATGACTTACATATACCCTCACCCTCAGTAAAACATACAATTTTCTAATATATTGATATTATTACTCGATTTCTAAAGTGGGCGGAGTGAAAAATTTGTATGGGAGGTATCAAAAGGGGCATGGCTACACCCACAGTTTTTCCCCAAAATTTTATCCTGATTGACCTTTCCTAAATATAAAATTTGGGAACGATCACGTTGGGTGTACTGATATTACTACTTTATCTCTAAAGTGGTGGGAATGGTGCATTTGTATGGGAGGTATCAAAAGGGGCGTGGCTACACTTACAGTTTTTCCCCAAAATTTTATCCTGATTGACCTTTCCTAAATATAAAATTTGGGAACGATCACGTTGGGTGTACTGATATTACTAACTACTTCATCTTTAAAGTGGTGGGAAATGGTGCATTTGTATGGGAGGTACCAAAAGGGGCGTGGCTAGTCTCCCTGTTTTTCTCCAAAACTTTATGCTGTTATAGTTTTACTAAATATAGAATTTGGGAACGATCGAGTTAGATGTATTAATATTACTACTCAATTTCTAAAGTGGGCGGAATGGTACATTTGTATGGGAGGTGCCAAAAGGGGCGTGGCCATGTAGCCCATTTTCAATACCGTAAGTAGTTTTGGGGAAATATTAACTTTTGCAAAGTTTCACAACATTTAGTTTCGTCTTTCTAAAGTTATAGTGTTTACCAGCCCGACAGCCGGACAGAGAGACGGACATGGCTGAAACGACTTAAAAAGTCATGAATCGAATTTGGTTCTAAGAAACTTAGGGTCTAAAGTGACTCCTTCTATGTGTTACACTTTTGGGACGTATCAAATGATATAAACCCTCTTACCCGTAGGGTGAGGGTATAAAAAGAATAAAATGGACCCACCAAAATGTTGACGACCACCACAAACGAATAAAGGACCATGATTAGAGGATATGCACCTGGAATGTTTGAACACTGTATATACCAGGTGCCTCCATCCAACTGGCGGAAGTCCTCGAAGAATACAAGGCTGACATAACAGTTTTACAGGAAATCCAGTGGACGGGACACGGATGCTCGAGCATGAAAAAGTGCGACATCTATTATAGTGGCCATGCGGATAAGCACGAGTTTAGATGAGGATTTGTAGTTGGCAAGAGATTGCGACACCTAGTCTTAAGGTACAACCCGGTGGGTAAACGAATAGCCACCATAAGAGTCAAAATAAAGTTCTTCCCCTTATATGTGCCCATGCTCCAAAAGAAGAAAAAAGCGATGAAGACAAAGACAAGTTCTACGAGAGCCAGGAAAATGTATATGACCGTAACCCGAGCCATGATATCAAAATTGTACTAGACGATTTTAATGATAAAATAGGCAGGGAGGCCGCACTAGAGCCCACCATGAGAAAATTCAGTCTGCACAACGAAACCTCGTACAATGGCATCAGACTGATTGATTTCTCTGCATCAAGAAATATCGAAGTTAGCAGCACTAGTTTTGACCATAGAGATATTCATAAAGCATCAAGGTTATCTCCAGATCAATTAACGAGGAATCAGGTGATCACGTGGTACTCGATAGAAAGCACGCATCGAGTGTTCTGAACGTACGAGTAATCAAAGGGTGCGAACATTGACTCCGATTACTACCTTACCGCAGTTAATGTACGCACAAGGCTAAGCATGGCGAAAATCGTACATAACCAGGCACAACGAAAGCTGGACATCGGCGGACCACAGAGGTAGCGGACGCCTACTCCAACCACCTAACTCAACATACGAGTAATCAAAGGGTGCGAACATTGACTCCGATTACTACCTTACCGCAGTTAATGTACGCACAAGGCTAAGCATGGCGAAAATCGTACATAACCAGGCACAACGAAAGCTGGACATCGGCGGACCACAGAGGTAGCGGACGCCTACTCCAACCACCTAACTCAACAGCTGCGGAATGCTTCAATCTCTGATAATATTTCATCGCAGTTGTAATATATAGCCGATTCCATATATCGGAGAAGCGTACTTGGGTACTCAAAGCCGTCTCAAGAAGATGCCTGGTACGATGATGAATGTCGCAATGCCACGAGAGAGACGTATTATGCATACGGGCGAAACATCAGGCAATGGGAACGCAAGCTGTTCTTTAACGGCACAGGGAGAAGAGAGGAGAGGCAACTAGTCTCTTTAGACGGAAAAAGAAGAAGCTGAAGAAGAGACAAGATGAGCGCACAGATTTGCTCCGAAGTAGAGGGAAAGCCCGAAAATTCTATAAGAAAGTTAAGGCGAGAATGCGTGAAACAGAGTTGCCTTCCTGCAATGACAGCGATGGCCAGCTATTGACGGACCCGGGGAACGGTCAAAAGATATGGAGAGAATATTTCAGCAATCTACTGGATACTCAAGAAGACCCCTCTACAATCCATGACGATGGTATTAACTGTCCACCTCCGAGCCAGAGTGAGATAAGTGTAGCAATAGCCCGCCTTAAAATAACAAAGCGGCTGGAGCCGATGGCATGCATCAGCTAATGGAGAACATCTGGCTAGAGAAGAGCATGCCCGGGTATTGGAGTGTCAGTCTGTTAAGTCCCAGATATAAGAAAGGAGATCATAGTGAGTGTAAGAACTTCCGTGGATTAAGCCCATTATCAATTGCGTACAAGGTCCTTTCGAGCATATTGTGTGAATTGTAGAAAAACTAATTGTACCTTATCAGTGCGGCTTTAGTCCGGGTAAATCTCCGACGGATCAAATATTCACTTTACGACAAATCCTGGAAAAAAAAAACTCATGAAAAGCAGATCGACACCTACCACCTCTTTGTCGACTACAAAGCGGCCTTCTATTCTCCGATAAGGAATAGGTTATATAAGGGCAATGTCTGAGTTTGGTATTCCTGCAAAGCTGATTCGACTTTGCAGATGTACTTTGAAAAACACCAAATCCTCGGTTAAGATTGGTAAGGATCACTCAGAACCATTCAACACGAAAAGAGTTCTCAGGCAGGGCGATAGCTTGTCATGTACACTATTAAATATAGTTATGGAGAAGGTAATGAGAATGGCTGGTGTCAACATGTCTGGCACCATATTCCACAAGAGCCACATGCCATGCCACATGCCGATGATATAGACATCATTTGCTGAAATCTGCGGGATGTTACTGCAGTTTTCTCATCGCTAGAGATGGAGTCAGCAAAAATGGGTTTTGCGGACAACGAGGACAAAACAAAAAGCATGATCTCGGCGAAAAAGAGTCTTCACGATGAGTTTATTTACCTCGGATCTTCCGTCAAAAAGAAAAATAGTGTCAGCCAAAAAATTAAACGGAGAAAAGTGTTGCCAACAGATGTTATTACGGATTTCAGCAGCACTTTAGTAACACCACCTTATCTCGAGATACTAAGAAACAGCTGTACCAGGTGTTAATTTTACTCGTTCTGTAGAATGCTGCCGAATCGTGGGTGCTTACGACAACGGACATACATAACCTTAGAGTATTTGGGAGAAAATCAGAATCCAACGACTACGATGGCTAGGACATGTTGCCAGGTTGGATTTTACTGCTCCAACGAGAAATGTGTTTGAAGGCGAACCTGTAGGACAACGCAGAGCAGGGACACCCAAACTTCGTTGGAAGGACTAAGTGGTTGGCAACGTGCCCCCATCTGATAGTACTAAATAGAGAACGCACTCTGAAGACCGAAGCGTGTGGAATTCTTCAATACTTCAGGCCTCTAATTTATGAACCACATTCTTAAGTTGTAATGGGCCACTAAAGTAAGTAAGTAAGTAGAGTATGTGAATATACAGGAGTTCAGGAGTACTTCTGTCACCCGTAGTGCTTAGAACAGTTGACGAATGTAACAACGATCAAATAGGAGAATCAATGATGACGATTATCTTAGTTAAAAAACGTCATAATTAAGTTGAGTCTGGCTGGCTTCTGACTTCATATGCGTCGAATGTATTTTGTGTATACTTGTGCGAGAGAAAAAAAGTAAGGGTGGGTAGAGGTAACGTTCGTTATAAATAAGTGCAAACATCTGTTTCAACGCCAATAAGAGTTTGTAAGCGTTTCTCGTGTGTAATGTATGGGTCCAGTTATGGGTATGTACTTAAGTATACATTTTTGCCAAGTACTTATTAGTCTAGAAGATAAGAAGTAGTTTGTATTCAATAGTACAACATTTTTCAGCTCATTGATTTAGGACTCAATTCTGAAAACTGTACGGGAAAGTATCTCCAAAAAAAAGAAGTTCTGCATCATTTATTTTTCCGAGTTACATGCCATAATAATTAATATCGATTTGAAGTTAGTAAGTATCGTAGAGTCACGTTTTAGGCTCTTTTGTTTGACATAACTCGAGAACCACTAGTCCTGAAACAAATTTAAAAAAAAAATAAGAATTACAATTCCTTTTATCTGTTCATATAACGTTTCCCTACATAAGTAACAGTTTCACTTTTCCATTCATCAAATGGGTTTGAAATTACTTATGATAATCATACGCCACCATATAACAATATAACAAAAGAGCCTAAAACATGGCAAATTTCCCAATACTAACTAACTTCAAATCAATATTAAATCATAATGGCATGTTACTTGACAAAATGAATGATGCAGATCTTTTTCTTTTTGGGTCTACTTTCACGTGCAGTTCTCATAATTGGGTCCCAAAATCATGTGTTGTACTGTTTTCTAGTTAGTTTATAAGTATGAGTAACGTAAATTATTTGTTACTCATACGTATTATACTGTTTTATGGAATGAATCATGCGACACCTACCATACGTTAGTTGTACTAAAATATAAATTATCGTCAATATTTTATTAAGTAAAAATTACACTCTTTCCCTTCCCTAGAGAAAAGTTACACACACTTAATTTCTTAACTATTCTATAGCAGAGATCTGCCAAGACATTAACAAATAAATCAATAAACGCTTTTAGATTTTTATAATATTATAAGTTTTTATTTAAACCAGTGATCTTAAACCGTTGTCGATTTTCTATTTTCCTTTGTATGAGTAGTGTAATTCTCCAGCTGCTTTTTTGGGCGATGCTGCTACGACCAATAGACCCAAGAGGATAGGTAGAAATTTCATGATGAAGCTTGAGTGTTGTAGACTTTGCTGTGCGAAGATAATATGGAAACATTTGCTAGTTGGCAGTATTTATATACAGCTTAAGGAAATCTTAGAATATATGGGTATAATTTATCAAATCAACAAACACAAGTCGTATATATTAAAAAAAAAATTGAATGCATAATTTTTGTTAAACGTGCTGTACTGTATGTGCATAGATAAGATCCTAATGATGATTTCCTATAGCTTTAACTTAAAGTAAAGTGCAAAAAAAAAATATAGCTAAAATCTATAGATGTAGTGATGATAAAATACCTTATACTTATTTACCCTTTCTTCTCATGAATGAGACGGGGGAAAGCTTCTCAGATTTGAGTTTCCAACATGTGCAGTGTTAAAATATACTAAATGTTAAAATATACCAAATTTATAACGAACCTCATTAGAAGTTAAATGTGTGTTCGTTAAAACTTCAACTCATACGTAAATTATGCAATATTTTTTTCGTTAATGTTAAAAACGTGATTGTGCCTAATTTTTTACATTATTCAAGTAAATCTCAGATATCTTCTAAAACTGCATATAAATAACCCCACCTTGGCTATCTCTTCATATTGTCTTCACATAGTCTTACAAACTACATCAAGCTTTAAAATGAAATTCTTACCTATTATCTTGGGTCTCTTAGCTGTTGCCGCAAAGGCCAAAAAATCTGGCTAGTGGACAGAAGGTTGTATATTGATTGCAGGTAATACGATATTTATCATAGAAATCCAATTTATGTCCTTATAACTTATATGTCTTTAACAGATGTCCTATTACACCCTCAAAGGATAACTGGAAATCATCAATGAATTTCATATAATGGTTTAAATAAAAAAATTTAAGAAGTTGCCTAGTGACTTTAAAAACATCATAGTTTTTTCTTTTATCATAACAGTTTAAATAGTTTTCTGCATTGGGAATTCATAAAGCAACAAATTTTCTTTAGGTTTTATAGTGTGATTAATTTTAGATGTCCTTTGATCCTTTGGTATTGCAGTTACCAAAAGGCATGATCCGTATCTGCTCAAATATTGGGTAAACAGGAATATAACTTAAAAAAATTAACGTGCCAAGTTTGGTCGATATAATCTAAAATTATGGAAAAATTTTCAAGCACATTGAAAATGCTACTAGATCCTTGATATATTAAAAAAGTCCTCACCACTATAAAATTGCATGTAAAAAAATAGAATGTCAAATTTTTAGCACTGAGTGCAATTTTTTATTTCATATCAAATTATGGGAAAATTGGCAAGCCCAATAGCAAGAAGACAAGGTCCTTGAAATGGCAGAAATATCCCCTCGCCTAAACAAATGAAAAATTAAATTTTAATGTAAAATTTTAGGCAAAGTTTATTTTTACTTATTTTATTTGAAACTAGTGGGCCCGGCAATGCTTCGCTATTGCATTTTCACTTGTAATATATTTCACATTTAGGTCTACAAAGTACTTTGACAACTCCTTAACATGAAAGTTAACAAATTAAGTGTTGTTCTTTTAAATTCTAAATATAGACGATAGTAAAAAGTTCATCAGCAAAGTCATATCTTTTACAAATCGGAAACAGACATTCCGTTAAAGATCAAAATTCAATGTAGTAGCGGTAACCGTCTGTATACTAACTATCTCTTTGGGCGTAAAAAACACTTTTGACATGCCTTCTCCGCCTATTGACCGAAAATTAAAATTTCGTTTAAAGCTTCATGCCTTTAGCCATAAAAACCTCTTTTGCCATGTCTTCTTCGCACATTGATCAAGAATATTTCCGAATACTATCTTTGTATTCAACTCATATTACCATTCTATGAGATAATTCGGTCACCAACGTTTGGCTTAACAAAGTGATGGTCTCACGCGCTGTATGGCATGTTACACCGTCGTGTTGGAACCATTGCTCCTTCAAATAATGTGCAATGATATGATAAATAAAAAAAATCAATTGATCGTTCACTGGTTTTAGTTCTTCTACCAGTTGTATATATGAATATAGGCCAAGATCTTTCCTCAGCATTTGCAGAGACGAAGTTGCTGAGAACGGCGTCGGTTCGATAAATTCGAGTCCCCTGTCACACTTACGTCTACAGCATCGTTGGCTTCTATTAGCTGCTCAGATGGATGAGTATATGCACCATAAACTTCACAAAGGGCAAACAGAACGCGCATTTTGAAAATAAATTTGCAAGATTTGTAAACGTTGTTCTTGTGTAGTCTTTACATGGTGATTTTTAAAAAAAAATCTCAATGAAAGTCTATCATACTTCACACACTTCGCCTGAATGACGAATTGGTTGACCTAAAATGGCAACAAAAACGGTAAATGGGTGGGGGGGTCAATTGTACATTAAAAATCCACATGAATTAAAATCCTAGCTGAAACTTTTTTTAAGATAAAAGGATTTTTCGGTTATTTACTCCGTTTTGCGCTTCTTTTAGAAGTGACGTTCGTTGCCCCATGATTATTGAAAGCGTACAGACTTCAGCTTTAAGACACTTCTATCAAAATTTAAGTTTTCTGAACTTTGAAATTGATATTACACACAAAGTTTATTGGTGACATTTCCTAACAATTCATCGTAGATATGGTTACAATGTTTGCGAATAAAAAAACTGGCCCACCTTACTGTTCATATCTCTAGGCGAACTGAAATATAGTGTGGAATTTTGACAGTTATAACTGTTTATTTTAAAAGGGGTGTGGTACCACCCACTTCCACTCTTACTGTAATTTATACTGCAACAACAACATATGTATCAAATCTCATCTTCATACCTCTTATAGTTCATGAGATATAGCCCTTTTTTATTTTCATGTTGTATGGGAGTGCCACGTCCCTTTATCCAATCACAACCAAATATAGTCAGGGACTATTTACAGGTCATCAGTACCACTTGGTAAAATTTTCGTATCAATCTGTCTATTGGGAAAGCCTGCAGAGCGGTTTTGAAAAGTGGGCGTGTCACCCCCCACTTCCACGCTGGCTGTAATTAATACTGCTCCAACAACATATATACCAAATCTCATCTTCATACCTCTGATAGTTCATGAGATATAGCCCTTTTAATTTTCAATTTGTATCAGCGGTGCCACGCCCCTTTATCCAATCACAACCTATTATAGCCATGGACTATCAGCAGGTCAACAGTACCATTTGGTAAAATTTTCGTATCAATCGGTGTATTATAAAAGCCGTTGGAGCGATTTTTGGAAAGGGGGCGTGGCACCGCCCACTTCCACCTTGGCTGTAATTAATACTGCTCCAACAACATATATACCAAATCTCATCATCATAACTCTGATAGTTCATGAGATACAGCCTTTTTAATTTTCAAGTTGTATGGGCGGTGCCACGCCCCTTTGTCCAGTTGGACCGAATTGTAAATATAAACCATCCGGGGCGACACCCAAACGCATACAAAAAAATTTATGCAAATCGGTCCAGCCGTTCGTGAGTTATGAAGTCACAACACACTTGCAACAATTTTTTATATATATAGATGATACTCGGAAATTATGGATTAATGGTCAAGGACATTAAAAGGTCCTTGAAAAAAGCAAAAAATACTCTCTGCTATATAAATGACTATGAGAAAAAAAATGTTGGTAAAGTTATGGGAAAAGTGTAGAATGTTATCTATATATATAAAAATGAAACAGAGTAACGAGGGGGTTTCTTTGGCTGGGGTATACTCGATCTTATACCGGTCTCGGGTATACTCAATCTCGTCCAGGGCCTGCATAAGGACCCACAAACCTTACAGAATAAGAACACAAGTGATTTCCCTGACTTACTTACTTACTTAGCTGGTACTTCTATGCAATCCCAGTGGATTATATACCGCACGTAGAAAAATATTATAAGCGCCTCGATCTTCTGCGCTTCTTCTCCAGTTAGTGTAACGATTGTCCTTTTTAGATGTTCTAATTTGGGAACGGGGCTACCTACTGGGTCGGCTGTGCTCGTCGGTGGGAGGGTTGTGTTGTGTTCCCAGACAAATTCAATCGTTCAGGATTATAAATTTAGGTAGCGTAAACAAATAAAAATACATATTAACACGCAAAGCGATACATATGAATTAATAAGAAGTAGAAAAAAAAAATAACCGGAAAGCCCTAGCCGTCGATGTTTAAGGTGTAGTAGGAGATGTTGTTTACTACACCGGTCCATAGCCCACCCTCCATACTGACATATGCTAAAATTATTTTGTCAGCCCAATTGAAAATATTGAACAAAAAAAATCTCTTACCTAACCCATACCTCTGACTTCACCTTTCGTAATACCACAATATATTTTAATATACCATTTTTTATGGAAATAAAACGTTATAAACTACATTTATTCAAACAGAATAAGACAAATTATCTAATTATAAAAAAACTTAAATTACAAAAAAAAAATATCTAGGTAAAATATCCAGATACTGAATTAAATATTCATTCTTGGAAGGATTTGAATTAAATGTAATGTCAAAGAAACTCACTCAAAACTCATGACAGGTATCAAATCAAAAATCAATAAAATAGTTGTTTACTTGTTTGAATGCAAAAAAAAAATCTAAATAACGCAACATAAAAAAAAAATGCAAACTAAAATTAATTTGGGTAACCCCGGTCTGCTACGATTAAAGGAATTTAACCATTACTTAAATAATTCTTAATAATTTTTATGTTACGTTACTTTTATAGTATTTTTTTTTTCTCCTCTCACTTGATCGAGAGTATCTTCCAATATGACGACAAAACAAAAAAAAAATTATTGAAATTAAAATAGACGAACTTCACTTACATTTTCTTTATGGTCCAACGTTGTCAACAGGCGCCCGATGACTGACGAAGAGTTGCATTGATTATTTCACCATTAATTCGAATGTAAATGTTAAGGAGAACAGGGGAATGTTTGGGAATGTGTTTTGTGATTTTAAATTATTTACATTATAAGGATTATGTTATGATTATTAGATATTGTCCTTTGAGATTTGAATGAGTATCAGGGGGAAAGATAAAAGTAAAACAAGATAAAAAAAAAAAGAAACACTTAAGTATTCAAGTTAAATTTACGTTAACTTTGGCAAAACAAAATCAAAATGATAAAATGCACTCGCGATTAGATCAAAAAAAATTATTTCCGGCACAAATGGTATTGAATGTTTGAAATTGAACTTTTGAGGTAGATAAAGTAGGTCGATTAAAACGACATCAGCATTCCTAACAGCTACTTATACTGCAGGAATCGCAATCCGCTTCCAGATTCTTTCGTATGAAAAGTTCACTTGGCACAGGACTTTTTCCCAAGTTGAATTTCAGTAGAAATTGTCTCCCAGGTATAAGTCTCCCGTATCGAACTCTGGAATCGCCTTTTTCCTCCCGGTCGAAAACCGGTTGCGTAATGTTGCACGAATCCAGTCGCCACAAGGAGAACCTTAGTCAATCACTGGCCAAACTAAATTTCCAATGTACACCACTACAATAACGAAAAATCAGAAACTGACACCAACTCATACTGCTCAAGAGATATCCTTACCAGTCAAAATCCTTCAAAAAGTTTCCTCCTCCGAAATTGGATGCGATCCGAAAATGGAATTTGAATATATATATATATACCAGTATATATATCAGGAGCAAAAAAAAAAATAATGAATCCTCTTAAGCTTTCTCTTTTTTTTCCACAATAGAAATTCAATATTCTCGCCACGAACTCACTCGAACAAATTTTCTTTTTGAATGAAAATTATTGAAAATTTTCTCTCTACCTATGAAATAAAAAACCAAATCTAACTTGATGTTTTTTCGTTTTCAAACAACACTTGCAATACAAACATTGTCAAAGTAGTTTACATTGAAGTAAAAAAAACTATGATTAGGAGGGGGAAAAATGAAATATTATCAGTTAACTAATTCAGAAATATCAAGTGGAATAACAAATATCAAATAAATAATAACAAATCGTTGGCCACAAACAACCTATAACATCGTCACTATCACAAAGTGTCGAGTCAATCGGCATGTCTAGTAAAAGCTTCTCAAACAGTAATGTTCGCAATCGGCGATAAACAAGTAGGTGCCGTTTGTTGTAAATCTAGTATAAAAGGCGTGTTAATTCACAACAACCGGAGAAGCATCCCATAACACATTCATGGGGTTTAAAGGGAAGTTAAGTAGGTTGTTGTTAAGAGTTGTGAAAAGTATTATGTGACAGCAGGTTAGGCGTATGTCGGCATTTCGATATTAACCACAATGTCTCGAGCGCCCCACTGTTGTCGATTTCCTTTAAAAAGGTGCGCATGAGGGTAATTTTTGGAAGTCCCACAAACCTTTTTCTAACTATGTCTACCTTTACTTGATAGTCTAAGGTAGTCCAAAACCAAATTTTTGCACCCCCCATAGCTAAATATTAACCCATAATCCGCAGTCGAATGTTTTAGGGAAGCTTTTTTCCGGCATAAATTCGGTTAACCACGCTAACCCGAAAAGGGTAAAATGCAATACGTCACTGGTCACTTTCGATATTCTAGATTGTTTTCAACTTATTCATTGCTCAAAGATAATTCCTCTGTTTGGAGGGTCGATTTTTATTTTGCAACCCGAAAATCCCCGAAAGTATTCGTCGAAGACTGAAAAATCACGTTTGAAAATTTTCAAACATGTTCCACTATTTTGGAACATCTCGGAACACTGTGAAACCACTTTCTCCTTAAAGGTAGATCCTTTGGTTACACTTTGTCAGTTCTTCTGGTTGCAACAAGTTCCAACTAATGAAGATATCGAAGATTTCCGGACTGAACTCTGGGTTACACATACAACACACAGCGGGTTGTCGGCTTGTCGAAGAAAAATATGGTTGGTGCATAAAGTGTTGCTGCATGGTGCGTATATCATTACTTCAGCGATTTTACCACTAGGTAAAGCACCACTACCGTTAAATATTTTTCCAAGTTTTTCCATTACTCATATTGTTGACATGTTTAGGCCAATTATCAGAAGAAGCTCCTGAGCACAGGAACAAAGATTTTAAGAATTTTCGGACGAACTACGCGAGGCAGATGTCTAGAAAACAAAATTAGGAAGATATATGGCAGCGATTCCTCATCGCTTTCGATCCACACATTTGTAGTTTGAGAGCGTCAGACCTGATGAGCTACAGAATTTAGTCAAACAGACTACACATGAGGTTGGAGATGGGAATGAGGAAAAGATGGATATTGATGAGAATGAATTCAGAGAATTTTTTTGAGAGAGATTTCTCTTACCTCTACCTTGGATGACTGTACAGAAATTCCTCAAATGATTTAGAATTTCGCAACATAGTCTACATATGAATATTCTTTATTTCGAAAGTAAAATAATGTTTCACAAAGAAAACAGATAGTTTCTTTCGATTGAGGCGCTTTCCAAAAGGATTGCGTTTTCCATTCCAGTAACTTGGGGTTTACCTTCTTTGCAAATATGATGATATTCAATCAAAAAATATCCTTACAAAAGCATTCAGGATGATGCCAATAATATAAATCAATTTTTATGAAATTTCCCGTAACATTTTCTGATTGTTCAAATTGACCTTATTGAATTTGACGGCTTTTCAAAGATCAGAAATTTCCTCAAAAATTTTAAAAAACTGGATGTTGCCTCCATACGTAATTTTGAACCATTTTTATACTATGAAATTATAATATGAAATTTTGGCTCAAAGTTCGCCAAATACACGAAAACGTGCATGAAAAAATTCTACAAACCTTTAATCTGAATAGACATTTTTGCCGTGGAATTGGCCATATACATTATTAGATAATGTCTCCGTATTGACGTCCAACCTTGGTCAAGGATCCTTCAAGGTTTTTCCTTGGGTTTTGATAATTCAAGATGCCGCCAAAGCTTTTTGGGGACCACCAATACCCCATGCGCTCCTTTTCGACCCAAATCGACCACTGTGCGCCCTTTGCTGTGCCTTCACTTCCGTCATCGCAAAACTTAAGGGAGGAAAGCATCTTAAAGCTAATGAGAACTTTACCCAACGGTTTTTGGGTCATGCCACCTAAAATCCTTTTAGGTGATTAGGTGATCGTGTATTGATTACTTGGCAGAGATGTCCATTATGTAATGAATAAATGTAAGTAGTCAAAACACGACTTTTATACACATATTTTGAAGTAAAAGTAAGATCACACTAAACTACGAGATCTGTTGATCCATTGTGATTGGCGTCAAAGAAGGAGAAAGGGGTAGGAAGGAGAAAGAAGGGATAGGGGAGGGATAGAGGAAGAAGAGAAAATCGTGGAAAATCTCCAATCATATCTGCCCAGTCAGCTATTAGAGGCACCGCATTAAACCTATTAAATTGCCTACTTCGACTGTGGAGAGATACTCTAGGTCCTCTATGTAACCTTTCTCTGAGTATCTTAGCCTCCTAAGAGCTAGAGCGCGACAGCTATAAAGAAGATATTTCATTGCCTCGGACTCCTCCTCGTCCTCACACACACGCCAGTAGTCCGGTAGAGATCTATCCCATATCTCTGTCAGTTGCACGATATTGTGGTGGCCAGTCAGAATTACACAGGCCAGTCTGCACAGGCCAACGATGTACCCCGATCGGGATCTGCTATAATCGTGCCACAGCTACCTAGCAGTTGTACAGTCGATTCTGTAGATACAGCCTACACCGGCCTACATCGCTATGTACTGGGACCCAACAGAGGCTGACATCCTTACAGTTCCTCACCAACTTTGATTTAAACATTGTGGCGCACCAATTGTGTTACGATAAGAAATTTAAATAACTTTTTTTTAAACAATGTAAATATTTCATTTTTCTTATTGTTAGATAATTCAATTTTATTTTATTGAACAAATTGGTTTTCAAAATGATAGACCGTAAATGACCTACTTGCTCATTCATGGCTTAACCACACGTAGCACGATTTGTGCGCCACCCTGTAGAATTATTCGCTTTTATTGCAGCCTGGTTATATACACATATGGTTATCAGTCTGCTAGTATCGATTCTACATCCCATAATAGCCTACGCGGCTTTTGTGAATGTCCTTCAGAAAGAGAGGCTTAGCTGCGGGTCCAGTCTGAAAACACCAGATCCTGTGTCATGTTCCATATTCGATCCATCAGTAAAGACAGAAAAAGAGTCACTATAAGGTGTCTCAATGTCATTCCATTCCGATCATTAAATTCAACGTCTTAAAACTAAAAAAAACGTAATTTCCCTTTACACCCCAAAAATGAGGTATGTGATAGCTTCTCGCGTTGTTGTGAATTACTGTACGGAAATCCACACGTTTTATCTGTAAGAGGTGGAATAGTCGCATGACCATGTGTGGATTGATGCCAATCGCCAGCTTCCCTTTGTCTGATAGCCCCTCGGGCCGCAATAGCTTTGCCGTACAAGTCCAGCGGCGGAAGGCAGAGGTATATATTCAAAGCAGAATTTATGCAAAAACAAGAAATAAGCTAATATATGCAAAAAACCGTTCTAAGTTGTATGATGAAACTTGACATGCATCTGTTGCTCATTCAAGGAAGTGTATGTATAAAATTTAAAGACATTTGTGAGAATAGGAATAATTTTATGCGAAAAGATCGATTTGGATTGTATGAGCGGTGGCGGTGAGAGTAGCCGATTTTGATGAAATTTTAGTTTTTTCTGATCTCGGACAACTCCTTATAGTTACAACAATTAATAAAGCTTTCCCACTGTGTATTGCTGTGCAAAGCCCCATTGTCGCCTTCGGGCTGAGTCCCCAGCTTTAACCTATAGAGTTTCTGGACACCCCTCTTTAACATCTCCCCGATATTTATTGACCTATTTAGCTTCTCATAGAAAACAACACCTAGGTACTTGGCCTCCGTTGAGAGTTTCAGTTCCACATCATTTAGTTTTAGTGCCCTGACGTTCTTGACCTTATACCTACGGATAAAGAAAACCTATTCCATTTTTTTAAAAATTCACCCCCAAACCACACGCCATGGCCCATCGTAGTAGCTTTCAAGGCCAGTTTGTATAAGGTCGCACATCGTTGGTAGAAATTTCCCACCCATCATGAGGATCACTTCGTCGGCATATGCCACTACAAGAGGGCAAGATGTCGCTGACGGCTTTTAATCGATTCGTCACATTCTTCAGCCACACTCTCTCTCGGACTGGGAATGGTATTTTTCGTTTGCGTACATTCAATAACGTGCACCGAGACTCAAATTTTGGGATGATATTGGCAATAGCGGGCTTCGAAAACCGATTATACATCATAGCTTGTACATAACATCACATCGTCAAAAAACTAATTTCATAGGTCATATGAAGTGAATTACCGAATATAACCTTAGATGCTAAACATATATTAACTGCAATTTTATACCTTTTAGACCTTTTTTACATTTGACATCAATACTTCGACCTTTTTATATTAATTGTGAATTTGATAAACTTTCCCTTCCGTACTATTAGCAGTTATTAAAATTATATTTGCTAAATTAGTACAAGTTTTCCTCGATTTCGTATAGTAGCAATGTACCTTGAATTGATTAAAAATGTACGTGTAAATAGGAAGTGAAATGCTGGCAATAGAGTTACAATAAAAATCTGCAGTGGTTGTTTAATATTAGTAATACCACACTATCATTTGCAGAATGCTTAAATGACAAGCAAATGTTTAAAAACCGTCAAACTTATAGCTCTTATTTTAAATTCGTATTAAAAAAACAATCATCAGAGTTTGCGTTACCAGCATTAACATTAAGTATTCTTATAATATGAAGTTTTCGAACATCTTTTCAAATTATCTGGTCACTTCTCATAATTAACGCACAATTTGCGAGAAATCATTACGTAACCCTTGCTTTCGATAAGGATTGACCTCGCATTTTTTTTGTTTTATGAAACACTTTATCATTATATCAAAGGATTGTTTAGACCATCCATGTATAATCTAATGACAAACGTGCCGTGGTCCTACGCGATGTATAGTGTAATCAACTTACAAAAAAAATTGACAAAAATCAGTTAAGTTAACTCACATTTGTTTAAGTTTAAGAAATACTTAGAATTGATAAGTAAATAAAAAAAAATACATAAATATGTTTTGTTAATGTAACTATTTGACTACTTTGATGATATGCCAACATGGCGTTCTTCTGTATATGTGTTCTTTAAAGGTAATTACAGTTGTCTGCAAGTTGAGTTAACATTTACCCGTGATCGTGCGTATTATTTTACAACCGTTTTCATACCCGGCATTATATTGGTGACCTCATCCTTTATAACTTTCTGGCTGGAATGGAATGCAGTGCCAGCCAGAGTAATGATCGGTACGTAGAATTCATCAATATTTTAAAATATTTCATTAACCGTAGCAAAACTATACAATAGGATTAATTCTAACCCAAGTCAATCAAAGCAAATGAAATCTATGAACAACGAACTCTGTCTGTGTCTTTAAGAATACATATAAATGTGTCACTCACTCTATCTCTCTCTATATATATATCTCTGTATGTGTGTGTGTCTGTGTAAAGCTAATAATAATCCTAGATTTAGACCCATAGCCATCGTTATGATGTACATACATACATGGATTTTGTAATTGTCGAGAAAACGAAAGCATTAGACAAATCAAGTCTGAGTACTAAACTTATCAGGATTCATCCTTACTACAGTCAAATTGCAACAATTCAAAGAAAAAGAATAGTTAAAGTTTTGTTCTTGTACAGAAATAACATTGTTGTCCTCTACGTTGTCACCGTCTAAGTGTTGTTGAGGTTTGCTGTGGAAATAAAAAGCAAAACTTTATTTTGTTTTATGTGTCCTTTACAAATGTATTCGAAACTGAATAGAAACTTTGTTATTTCGTTGATTTCCTCCTGTGTTTTTGGTTATTTATAATTCCTATCCTCAGTGTTGTCTCTATCATTTCATTCACTAGCTTTGTTTTCAGCTCGCACATGCATGTTGTAATCCTTAAACCACACCACAAAATCCAACAATAAAAAAACTACAACCATAGCACATAGTTCTTTCTAGAGTGAACATATGTATATAAATACATACATATATATAAATGCTGACATGTATATGAAATAATAATGTAACGTTTAGAATATAATCAAATAAAATAACATTTTCAATTGATGTTGCCGGGGCTATGATAATTGTGACAGTTACAGTAGCCCTTGTTGCGTATACGCAATGTGTATTTAATATTAACACGTATACGTCGTATGCACATAACACCGCCAGGCCAAAGATGAAACATATCAAGTATGTAGCAAAATTGTGGGTTATTTTGAATACCGTTTTGGTAATATTTTGACTGATAAACTTTTAGAGACAGAAACAGAAACAGAAACAAAACAGGACATAAAGTTGTTTAAATCTACTCAATTAGATATAGGAAAATATTGCATAGAAGGGTTTGATTCTCAAAGAGAATCGAAATATCGAATATATATCAACATGCAAACTCTAAGTTCGATTTTATAAAAACAAATTAAAATGGAAATACATATGTCATTTATTTTGGTGTATGGCGCCATGTCAAATTCAAAATAATCAAAATAATTAAAAGTTGAATTTATCGTAAGATGAGTGCTTTTTTGGGTCACAATCGGACAGCCAACATTTTTTTGTTTTATAAAACTTTCGAAGCACTTTTTTCACTTACGTTTATTGGTTTTTAGTTTCGCGCTTATTAATATGAAATAACTATAACTGAAAAACCTCTGATTAGGTAAGTCGAAAAAATACTTGTCAAACCAAAATTAAATTAATCCCAAATTTTAGAACATTCTGAATCAAATATTACAAAATTTTGCCAACACCTCTTAACAAAAACATGCCTTCGCATGCCAGAATCGAATGTAAAATTTTCCAGCCAAAATCTAAACGATGAAGGGAAACAACAAAATACGTATTTTCTCATTTCATTCCTAAATTACATATGGTAGATTTTCTCGCATTTGCGTGATCTGTCACAATTCTGGAAACAACATAAACTAATCAATACTTTTGCTCTTCGAGAACCTTTTACTATTTGAAAGATGTTGTCTACTACATCGAGAGGTCGCCAAGCTGTAACTGGGCTATAACACAGGTCAGACACATGATAGTCTCATGTTGAAATTATTATTCCACGGTCGGTTCCGTGTATGAAAAAGTGGAATTTATTCCTTTACCAGAAAAGGCATTACTTTAGACCTATAAGCCTATAAGAGCCAGTGGAAACTTGCGTTTAAGTGTCAATGGGCGGATGAAAATGGCCTAGATGTAAATCCGGCCACTACCAATCTTGTCCTTGTTACCCGTTCATATTAGATGGGTCTGAAATTAAGCTGACAGAAATTGTTTCATTATTATTTCCGACAGCAATCTTAGTTTTAGATCGAACATTGTGGAGGGGATTGCGACTGTAGTCTTATACCTGTGCAAGAGGGCAATAGGGGGCGTCCCCTTCAAAAAGAACTTGCAAATTTCAACTTACGAACATGGTTCATAAATTTGAGGCCTGAAGTAATAAATAATTCCACACGCTTCGGTCTTCTACGTGTGTTCTCCAGTTAGTTCTACCAGATGATGGCACGTCGCCTACCACTTGGTCCTTCCAACGGAGTTTGGGTCTCCCTGCTCTCGCCTTCAAACACCTTTCTCTCTGGAGCATTTACATCAATCATGGCAACATGTCCCAGCCATCGAAGTCGTTGGATTCTGACTCTTTTAGCTACGTCGATGTCGTGGTAAAGCTCATACAGCTCATGGTTCATCCGATAGCGAAACTCGCCGTCGACACAGATAGGTCCATATATTTTTCAGAGTACTTTTCTCTCGAATACTCCCAGGTTTTGTATGTCCGTTGTAGGAAGCACCCATGATTCGGCAGCATACAACAGTACAGGTAAGATTAGCACCTCGTAAAGCTGTTACTTAGTATCCCGAAAAAAGGTGGTGTTAATAAAGTGCTGCCGAAGTCCGTAGAAACATCTATTTGCTAGCACTATTCTCCGCTTAATTTCTTGGCTGACATTATTTTTCTTGATGACGGAAGATCCAAGGTAGGTAAACTCATCGACTACCTCCAAACAATAATTGTCAACGTTCACGGTGCGTCCCCATCGAGAGGACTCTTTGTCGAAATCATTATTTTTGTTTTGTCCTCGTTGACCGCTAAACCCATTTTTGCTGAATCCTTTTCTGGTGATGAGAAAACTACAGTAACATCCCGCAGATTTCGGCCAATGATGTCTATATCATCGCATCCATTAAATTTTTAAACGCTCTCTCCATATTTTCAGAACGTTATGCGGGACCGTCACTAGCTGACCATCGCTGTCCTTGCAGGAGGGCAGCCATGTTACACACATTCTCGCCTTAGCTCTCTTGTAGAATTTTCGGGTTTCCCCTCTGCTTTGGAGCAACTCTGTGCACTCATCCTGGCATTGCGACATTCATCATTCTTCTTGAGACGGCTTTAAGTACCCAACTGAGGTAAAGTAGTGATAGGAGTCAGTGTTCGCACCCCTGATCACTCGTACGTCTAGAACACTCAATGCGTGCCTTCCATCGATTACCTCGTGATCTATCTGATTCCTCGTCAATTGATGTGGAGATGACCATGTTGAAGTGCTGCTAACTAAAATATTTCTTGCCGCAAAGAAATCAATCAGTCTGATTCGATGTTTCGGTGTGCAGACTGAATTTTCCGATGGTAGGTTCAAATGCGGTTTCCCTGCCTATTTTAGCATTAAAAATCGCTTAGTACAATTTTAATGTCATGGCTCGGACTACGGTCATATACATTTTCTAGGCTCTCGTGGAACTCGTCTTTGTCCTCATCGCTTTTCTCTTCCGTCGAAGCATGGGCACACAAAACATAGTTTTGACTCTTATGGTGGCTATACGTTCACACACCGGGTTGAACCTTGAGACTAGGTGTCGCAGGCTCTTGCCAACCACAAATCCACATCCAAACTCGTGTTTATCTGCATGACCACTATAGTAGATGTCGCACGTCTTCATGTGCGAGCATCTGTGTCCCGTCCACCGGATTTCCTGTAAAGCGGTTATGTCAGCCTTGTATTCTTCGATGACTTCCGCTAGTTGGATGGAGGCACCTAATCTATACAGTGTTCTAACATTCCAGGTGCATATCTTTAAATCAAGGTCCTTAATTTGTTTGTGGTGGTCGTCAACATTTTGGGGGGTCCATTTTGTTTCTTTTCTTACTTCTTTTCATTGCAATAGTTCAACGTTGATGTCGTTGTACAGCTCATGCTGCTCGTAATTCATTCGATGACGGTACTCGCTCTTAACAATGATGGGTCCAAATATTTAGCGAATTTTCTGCCATATACTGACTTTGGTTAAAAGGACGGCCATAATTTGGAATGTGGGCGCATTAAGCATAACACTGGTATGGGTCGGTCCCCATACAATAATACATACGATTAAATATTATCTCAAGACAATTTTATAACAAAAATTTTTTGTCTGATCCGTATGTATGTTATGGCACAAATGTTTTTAATTGAGCTGCTTTGTTATTTGGCGTAATACCAAAACAAAACTCATACCGCTGTTTCTGATATATTAAAGGCCCCATTTTAACCACTTATATACTTATTTTAAAAGGGGCGCAAATTCTGGTCCCAGGTCATGTCAATCTCACGTTCCAATAAGAACAAATTTTTATGTTTTAATTGTTATCAAATTGCAAATATGTTTCACTTAGGAAAGAATTATGTGTATATTGTACTTTACGTCCTCAGTTCTTACGGCTATTTTTACAATAAGTTAAAAACTTAAAAAATCTTGATGTACATTTCAATTATTTGCTATGCTTTTAAAATCAAACTTACAAAACATGTCACTAGTTTTAATTACCAATGCGCTTTATAATATCATATTTCAATACTAATTATCATATGGCTCCGTAATTTTAGACCTAACCACCAGCATAAACAGTTCATCATCCAACCGTCTTAAATATTAAATAGATTACGCAAGGAAGGTGTAATTAATCACAAACTTATATTTTTATTATTTTATTCTTGTGTTTTATCACTGTATGGTACATATCAGCTTTTGACACATTTCCCAAGACCAACCGCTAACTCGTCCCTTACGAACATTAAATCAACTTTCATACTCGTACACCTCGTTCAAACTGCATCGAGAACATTGCAGTTCCAACTGTGAAACTGAATTCATATCGTCTGTCGTCTCATTGAAATAAAAACGTCGCAACACAAAGTAAACCCACCACACTTTTTATATATCTTTCTCTGTCTCTCCCTCTCTCTCTTTACCACTATATATATATATATATATATATATTGTCCAATATAACTATCAATATTTTCCACGTGAAACCAATATGTATTAGGTCCTTAAAACAAATAACTGCTTCTATCGCTTAAAATTGCCAAATTCTAATATGTTTTTCTCTTTTTTTTTGTGTGAATCGATCACATTTCTCGACAACTTGGAAATTGAATAGGTGTAACAACAATGCTGAATTTCTTTACAACATCAAACGGTTTCCGCAGCACACTTCCGGTCGTTTCAAATCTAACCGCCATGAATGTCTGGGATGGTGTGTGTATGTGTTTCATCTATGCCTCACTGCTGGAGTTTGTATGCGTCAATTACATGGGACGCAAGCGGCCACAGCACAACGTAGTTTATCGGCCCGGAGAGAATCCCGTGACACAGGTAATGTATACGATCACTTTACGTAACTATATATGTGTATTTATGTAAGATAACGACTTACACACGTTTAGTTTAGAGGTCAGACACGATATTGTTTTTTTTTTATTGAATATGCAAATAAGGTTTCATATGAAAAAAATAAATTAATCGAGACGGTATCAAATCGAACAATTCACAAAACAACAAATCCAGTCAGTCAATCAATCAATCAATCAAGCGATCAATCAACAATCCTCTAATCGTTTTGTTAATTTCCTTTCGAATTTAGTTTCATTTTATTGTTTTAAACCTATCTAGAGATCACATAACTATCCACTTTATATATCGTACACTCTCTCCCTCTCTCTTTCTCTATACCTAAATATATCTCTTTCTATATCTCTCTTGTTTACTGTACCTCCAATTGACCTATCTCTTTCTCTATCTCTCTCAATAAACATATAATATATATTGTAATCGTATATAATATATAAACAAATTAATATAATCCTTTAATCATTTTTTATACAACATTTTTGTTCACTTTTGCAATAAGTTTTTACCATTTTGTATTAAACAAAGTATCGAATTATATGTTCCCATTTCTAAACCATTTTTATGTGTATACAAGACACACACATTTTCATTTCAAAAAGTATTATTGTTATTTCCGTTCTATTCCGTTTCGTTTCATTATATTCAATTCCACTTCAACTCCGTCCCTCACGAGTTTCCTTGTATGTTTCTGTTCATTTATTTTGTGTTCTTAAATCCTCTAAACACTTTTTTTTGGTATGTGTGTTAATTTTTAATTCCATGTCCTGCAACAAACTACTACATAACTTCCTTAATTGTTTTCTGCATCATTTAAACTAACAAAAGAAATCCAACTTATAACAATTAAACATAAATCTCCAGAATTATTAACTATATTATTATTAATGTGTTAATGTTTGTTCAACTTTAGTTTTCTGTCTAATGTGACTTTTGGTTTCTTATTAACGTAACAAAATTAAAAATATCAAAATATTTTTTTTAGTTTGTTATGGTGTGCAAGTTGACCTCTCAAAATTATCGAAATTCTTAGGTCCATTTTAAGTAGTTTATATATTTATAGATAAATAGGTATGGACTTTCTTTGTGTGTGTGTGTATATGTATATATATATATATAAAATGTGGTAAATAGGAAAATTTCCCCATCGATTAGCAAACTTTTGTGTGCCTGCAGTCGAAATGTATGTTAACACGTTTTTGAAAATACCAGAGGATCTGACATAATTCGAAATTTAAAATGCGTTTAATTCAAGCAAATATTATTATATATTATACAAAGTGCAGCCCACATAATATCTCATTTAAATTTTTATCTAAGAATCAACTAACAGAAATTAAGCTGTTGTGGAATAACTTAAAAAAAAGAACATACAAAAATAATATTAAATAGAATACCATAGAAAGTATTAAAAATTGGAATTATTTCACACAAGTGAAATGTAAACGATCAACAATTTCTGCGGCCCAAAAATTTTATATACATTACACCGTGTGACAAAATGATCGAGTGTGCGTTTCAAAGGACTTTAAATTTTTAAGGATTATTGAACAAAACTTTGTAATTTTTCGCTATTTTGCGGATTTTGCTGTTCTTATGCAAACTTAAGTATTCTATGTTGATTAGTTTTGGGACCGGCCGTGGCATAGTGGTTAGAACACGCGACTACCATGCGGGAGATTCATGGAATTCAGCTTTGCGTGAGGCATCAAACGAAGCCTATTTAAGAGAAAATTAGGGGAAAAAATTAAAAAAAATTTGGAGGTCATCTTTCCTCGTTTAAAGTCAGCGATAGTAATGTGTGTTGTCAAAAAAAAAATTAATTTATTCGCAAAATTGGTGTCAAAAGTTGCGCAATGTAAAGTATATTAAGGAAAGAAAACTACTTTTGTAGAATAATTTTAGTCCACCACATCATTTCAATGTTCGAAACAAGTTATTTTTATTTATTTATTTTTATTTATTTTTCGATTCAAAAGCATTATACGTTGTTAAGTATTTCCTTAGCTGTGGTGAACCAAAATTACTCTTCAAAGATTTTAGTTTAACTCCGGTTTAACTCACTTCAATTTGGACCTTATACGGAAACAAGTTGATCTTTATGAATTATCCGTTATAATGACCGTCTGCTAACTCCAATTAGCGCCGATTAGTATCGAGTCTTAACGCTTAGATGGCTATGATAGAAAATAGGCATCACTCTAAATAGTATCCTACCAAATACAAAAAAATAAAAAACCGATTACTCACATAAAAATAAAGTTATTACGTTTTGTTTTTGTAGCACAATACGTATGCCAACCTGCCCTGCGGTGAATGAAAGGACCAAGAAGGCCTTATAGAACGCCTTCAAAGGCAGTCACGAGGCCTGCGCTCTGCATTCTCTCTTTACAAGGGCGTAGCCAGGTAGGGGCAGGGGGGGGCAGCTGCCCCCCCCTACAGCTTGGAAAATCTGTCAAAATCCCGGAAAATATGAAAATCGAAATAAAACAATATAGAAATTTCACTAACGTGAACTGACTGATAAAAACTATCACTGTAGAAATGTTTACAGTTTAAAATGTGCTAATGAATTTACAAAATATTAAGAGTTCCTCCTTGAAATTATTAGGAAAATTTAGAATACCTTGCATTGGAAGTTGTAGTACTCAGGACCTTTTTTATTCGTAAGTTTACGTTCAATAAGCGATAAAATTGTGCAAAATTTTGACTGTATTTAGTGTATTGCAACAAAGATACATAGTATGTATGTAAAGGTATACGGGTGAATTTGGTCACTTGTATTGAAGGTACCAAAAAGGTTGTAGAAAATATTTCGGTTTTTTGAAAATTTACCTACAGTTCTAAGATAATTGAACTGACCAAATTCGAATATCGTCCAGTTTTTCATTAAACTTATGTTTTTCATTAGGAAGTTAAAACTTAATTTTGGTAAATAATAATACTGTTAAATCTTTAAAAGTATCAGTAAAGTTTGCTCGAGTTATCCTGCACACCAGACAGCCGCCCATACATACGGACATGGCTCTAGAATTGAGTTCGCTTTTCAGATACATAAGGTCCAACGTGTCTCCTTTACTTATATAAACCACTTTGTCGAAGACTGCATATCCGCAAATCCAACTATAGTCCGCGAAAATCGATTTGAGCCCATAAACCCCTTCCCTTGAGAAAAATATTTTTTCTCAGGAAGGAGCTTATTGGCTTATTTGAAATGGGTTTTGAAATGGGAATGGGTTTCCATAATTATTTTTTGGCTGGAAAGTTGTGACCTGTTATTAATGGGAATATTTGATCTTACTAAAATAGCCAAAATAAATGGAAGCAAATTGATTTTGTGATTTTATTGCACTTTTTAAAGTATATATAATAACTAGGGCGACCAATTTTCAGCACATGCTGAATATTGCTGATGCTGCTTAATTTAACGATTTTAAGCGATCTTGCTTATTTAAAAGGTTTGTGCTTTTTCATGCTGTTTTTGCCCTTATTTAAATTTTTGATACATTTTGATAAGATATGTTTCTATCAATTGAAAATTTTTACATATCACAAGCCCTTGCGGTTCATAAAAATATGACAGGTAGAATTCAATTTGCAAACTATCCTCTTATTTTACACACAGCCTGTGTTCAAGATTTTGTAATAGCCCTATTTTTATCGATAGCTTAGATCGTTTCGATTCATTATATATTACTATAGTTTTTAGGCGCCTTATCGAAAACAAAAATTTAAACTAATGAAACCTAATGTGCCTCTATAACCCAAACCAATAACGACACGATGAGGAACGTGGTTGGAAGCAGCGGAGTATTATACAAATTATTTGGAAGACATAAGGAAGTCATTCAAGAGTTTAACGAAAATGATTTTGAAGCATTGCGATAAAGCAAAGAGGTTCATTCTAATGAAAATTTGTAATCCGACTTTTCCTTCATAAAAATTAACTTAAGTGAATCTGGCATGCCATCACAAAAATTGAGTCAAGCGGATTGCCATTGAATGAAAGCTTGGAAACAGTAAAATCAATTCAACATGCTATAGAAAAACATCTGATAAAAATTATTCAAAAAAAAAATTACTGCCGTTCTTGCGCTAAATCCTGGCTTTGTGGAAATCAACAATATTATTTTTAAAAAATTAAAACAACCAGTGCGTTTATGGGAAAATATTCGCCTGCTGAATCAACATTTTTTAAATACGCTCCCGTTTCATCGTGTGACGTGGAACGCGTTTTTTTCTACATATGGGAAATTTGTTTACAAACCAGCGTAAAAGTTTCTCCTTGGAAAATTTAAAAATGCACTTAGTGCTTAATTGTAATTGTGACATTGACCAAGGTATAATCTCACTTTAAGATTTTTTTTTTTGGTTTAAAAATTACTTTCTTTGTATGAATACACGATTGAATAATTTGGTTAATTTACTTATTGTTTTTTATTACTTCTTTAATAGATGTGAAATTGTTTTTTGTTTGTTTTTTCAATAAATAAAAAAAATTATAAATGCTGAATATAAAATCTATCGTGCTTATTTCAAGGGGTTTTTCATGCTGTTTTAAGTACTGAAAACCTTTTTTTCGTGCTGAAAAATGGTCGCCCTAATAATAACATTCTTCAGATAATGCGTCAAAGAATTAAAAGCACAAATGAATTTCAGCCTACAATAAAAAAAATATATTTCTTTTTTGATAACCCATACAGGTGAAACATAGACTGCGAAGCTTTAATTTAGTGCATTTTGTTGAGTTAAGGCATGGCCGATTACACTGTGGTAGTCGAAAAATAACAAGACCGGATTCGACGGTTTGACTGTAATTCGAACTGCATCATTAGTTTTTGAGTTACAATGACTTTTTCACAGACAATTTTTGTAATTGTAATTTTTTAAGAAACTTGTTCTAAATATTTTTTTGCTTCTACTTTTGGATATAAACCTTAACTCTAAAACCAGGTTTGATTGTAATTGAAATCCTATTCCCAATACCAAGTATATGACACCATGCGATACCAATAATGACCCATAAACGAAACTATAGTACAAGTGATAGCAGTGACCATTTATAGGAAATTTTAAAGGTTATAGAAGTTTGATCAAATTATTTCCGTATTTCTTCAGTTGGAGGCTATGCATGCTTCTTGCATGCTAAATTTCTTCTTTTTATCTATCAAACTAGGTTTTTTTTACCTCAAATGTAAAATTTTAATGCAATGTCAAAATAAACAAAGAAAATATATGAATAACAATTAAATCCTTGTTTGTGTACTCTTATAATAAATTAACAGATTTTATCTCGTTTGTCCAGTTCTGTCGTTGTATCAACTGTCGTTGATAAAAAAGTAAAAAGATTTTTGGCCCAGCCCGCAGAAATGAAAAATATCGATACTTAAAAAAAAATCAGCTAGGATTTCAATCCAAGCATTTTTTGATATATGATCAACCCAAAATACAGTGGAGTTTACACTTATATCGTCATAAACGATATAAAAAAAAGTGTTTTTTTGGACATATGTAATTTTAGACCGCAATTCTTGACCGATTTTCAAAATCTTTGTTTTTTTTTTATTGGAAACAAAATGGTGCACAGAATGTTCCTTTTTTTATTATAAATTCCTAACCGTTATTTTTTTTAAAAATTGTCAAATTTGCTGAAAAATAAATTTTCACTTTAATTTTAATAATTTTGGATTTAACAAATTACTTTATTTTGACAGATGATGTAATGGTATGGTATTGGCACTAATTAGCATACTTGTAAACACAAAATATTATTTTAGTTGCAGTTTAAAACTGAATTTTTGGTATATATTATTTTTTACAGAAGAATTTCTTAAAACTTCTCCAGGTTTTATATTAAAATTTGTTATAATCGGATATTATTTGTGGGCAGGACAATATAGTTTTTGCTTATATGTTCACTTAGTTCAATTTGTAACATATGCTTACAATAACTGCGGAAGTTAAAAATTTTTGGACACGTAATCCCATAAATTTTTCAAATAAAAGTCAAAATTATTTTTTCATCGACTTTGACACATTTTTAAAAATAACGATAAGGAATTCAGAATAAAAAAACGTCCATTCTGTGCACAATTTTGTTTCAATAACACTAGAAAAAAAATTAGAATTGCGTCCTAAAGCAAATAAAAATTATTATTTTGGTACGACATGAATTCGATAATCTAAAATTTTTTTTAAAAAATTTTTAGTCTACCTTTGTTTCATAAAATATTGTCAAAACAATGAGCATTCATATTTCGTTATATACATAGTTATAATTTTTTTTTGTTAACATACTATTAATATGAAATGTAAAACCGACTGCCCCCCCCCCCCCACCCCTACATTGGATCCTGGCTACGCCCTTGTCTCTTTAAATTTCAAATGTCCAAAACAACTTTTTTTTCCCCACTGCACAGTGGGTAAAACAACTGTGCTAGCGGGATTTCAGGCATTCTTAAAGGAAGCGACAATGGAAGCCTTGCCTCCCAACGACACCCTATGTAATTTGGAAAGGAAGAGGGAATGCAGAGTACAGGCCTACTGACTGCTTTTGTTAGCATTCTATAAAGCCTTTTAGGTCCTTCTTTCATCGCTGACCTAATCCTATGTCTCACATATCTTAATTCATCTGTCTCATTGTCTTTGAACCATTTCTGTTATAAAATTCCACACTGTTCAAATGTATTTCTCAAAATTAGTTCTGATACTGGCAGTAATAATATTCATCATCAGACATGATCCGGTTTGGATACCATTCCTAGTTTAATACCGAAAATATGAGAACGGTTTGATAAGAAAGTGACATAAAACTTATTTTTTTGACTAAAAAAACATTATCTTTATCATTTGACTGTCTTCTTTAGATCGATACATTTCGTCTTTTGTCTTACATTTTTGTTTGTTCTTGCGATAGTATAATAATTTTTTAAGGTCTCCAAATTAGGCGTTTATGTTAGTGTCTTCTAGCATCGAGCCGTTTCTTCAGTTTTTTTTAACAGAAATCGTCAAGTATCAACATTTTTGTTGTTTTTCATTTCAACCATATTCTTAACAATTGCAATTGAGCTATGCAAATTGATAACACAATGTCACAAAATTTCAAATGTGTGTATCCGGGACATTTAACAGTTGAATTTAATGTATAATTTCAAGCTCAATTCAAATCTGCTCTGAGATAAATGGAAAGTAGAACGGTTTTTGAGATGTCGTCAAATTTTAATTTTTAGTGTTTTTGTTTTGAACCAGTCGAGTAACTTTAACGCAAAGACGGCAAAAAAAACTTAATAAATGGCAGCAAAAACTTGAAAAATCACCGTAACTTCGTCATTTATGATTGGATTTTAAACAACTGTAGTTCTTGTAAGATATATTTTGTTTAAATGTTTTTTTTTGTACCAGTTTACAAAAATCGGTGAACTAAACCATATAAAATTTGGCGATATCTCAAAAATCGTTCTGTTTTCCAAATATATCTGAGCAGATTTTAATTCAGCGTAAAATTGTACGTAAGGATTAACTATTTAGAAGCCGGTAACAAAAATGTGTTGCATTGTGTAATATAGGTAAGTATGCATGTTTTATTAACTATAAAACTTGTTTTAAAAAATGCCGTCATACCAATTCCAAGAAAATCTTGATTGATTTCTAATATGTGTTTTTTTTTAAACTTCTTTTAAAATAGACTACCACATCCAAAAAATTATCATTAAGATCAGTGCACACACCTCGTCTAAATGATAAATAAATAGGTTAACCTAAAATGGTAACAAAAACGAAAAGTGGGATTTTGGAGGGAGTAAATGTTAAATTAAAAATCCACTTGAATCAAATCCTAGCTGAAGCTTTTGTTGTTACTTTTCTTACATTTTCCATTCCGTGTTCTTTTAACAATTCCAATATAATTTTCCTCTCGGATAAATATAAAGGTCCTGTAGGCGTCTTTCTATACACTTCCATCCCCAGAAAGTAGTCTACTGGTCCTTTATCTCGTACATCAAAGTACAAACCAATTTGTTCCTTAATTACTTTCAGAAACTGTTCACAGGAACTTGCTAGTAGAATATCATCTACATACACAATGAGAATTGCAGTATTATTATCTTTTTTTAAAATATATGCGCATTGATCTGCACTGCATCGAGTAAATCCAATTTCATTTAGGACTTCGTCCAATTTCTCATTCCATTTCCTTCCAGACTGTTTGAGTCCGTAAATTGATTTTTGTAGTTTACATACCTTATTCGGAAATTCTTTACTTTCGAACATCTTAGGTTGATTCATGTAAATTTCAGCATCTATTTCACCGTTAAGATATGCGGTAGAAACATCCAGTTGATGGACATGAAGTTTAAATTCTGCTGCCAAGGCTAACAGCACTCTTACAGTGGAATATCGGGTTACGGGTGAAAAAGTCTCTGTGAAGTTCACCCCATACTCTTGGCTACAACCCTTTGCCACTAATCTTGATTTATATCGCTCTACATTACCGTTTTTGTCATGTTTCATGGTAAAAACCCACTTGCATTTTACGACTGGTACTCCTTCTGGTTTTTCCACTAATATCCAAGTATCATTTTTAAGTAGGGAGTTGTACTCAGCTTTCATAGATTCAATCCACATGTCTCGGTCTTTTCTTGTTAATGCTTCTTCAACATCTGCTGGATCATCCATTTTCTCGCTAGCGATAAAGTTGTTCAAAACACGCCTTCCAGATCTTAACACCATTCCACTCAAATCAGTGTTATTATTTTCCTCCACTATTACCGGCTCATCATTTGCACTCAAATGAATAGGCTCGTCTCTAACTTCATGGAATTCTTCTATTTCCTGATCATCCACGACATGGTTAACCTCAACCATATTTTCTGGTTCTTCACATGCATTGTTTCTAGCTCTTTCAACAAGTTCCAATGTATCCACAGCCGGATAATTATCTTCTTGCTCATAAGTCCCAAACACATTGCTACAATCATGGGGATTATTTGTCAATTCTTCCAGGAGTTTTACATCACGGCTCTTGTACATAGTTTTCGTTTTCATATCGTAAACCCTATAAGCTTTGGACTCATTGCAATAGCCAGTAACTACGCATTCAATTCCCTTTGGTTTAAATTTAGACTTTCCAGGGCGTTTATCTAATTTGATTGCTTTACATCCAAACGTCTTCAAATGGGCCACTGTGGGTTTTCTTCCACTCCATCGTTCTATTGGTGTAACGCCCTCTAACGCAGATGTTGGACAACGATTTCTGAGGTATACTGCAGTGGCAACTGCTTCTCCCCACAGAGATTCATGCAATCCAGATCCAATCAACATGCATCGTGCCATCTCCACGATTGTTCTGTTGGCCCTTTCAGCCACTCCATTTTGTTGTGGCGTGTATTCCACTGTCAACTGCCTCTGAATTCCAAGTTTATTCAGACAAGTTGAGTACTGCGTGCTTAGATATTCGTGACCATTGTCGCTGCGAAGTACTTTTAACTTTTTCCCCGTTTGCCGTTCAGCCATCGCAATAAAGCTTATGAAAGCATTGTAAATTTCACCTTTGTTCTTTAAGAAATACACAAATATCATCCTTGAGTAATCATCAATGAACAAGGCAAAGTATCTTGCACCTCCACAAGAATCTATACGAATCGGGCCACATATGTCCGAATGTACGAGCTCTAACACACCTTTGGACGCTCGAGATGCCTTTTTTGGAAATGGTTCGACATGGATCTTTGCCTTATAACAAACCTCACATTGCATTTCAGGTAAAAATTTTGTAAGATTAAGACCATGAACGAGATTTTGTTTCGCCAACTCGCATAAACTTTTTGCATTTAAATGCCCCTAGCGTTGATGCCAAAGTAAAAACTCTTCATTCGACACTGTGGTACGCATTTGGTATAATTTTACACAGGGCTGATACAAGAACAATTCACCAAGCTTCTTTCCACCCAGTAGAATTTCTTCTCCATTTTGGACTCGAACATCGTCATTCTCAAACGTCACAGAAAGACGTTCCTCGGTCAATTTGGAAACGGAAATGAAATTATAATTTAATTCCGGAACGAACAGTACTTTTTGCAAGCATACATTTTTGCAATTTGACTTCAAATATACTTGCCCAATTCCTTTCGAATATATTACGAAGTCTGCAGCTAATTCGATTTTCTCAGTGTGTTTTCTTAGTTGATGAAAAGCATTCTCGTCACAGCACATGTGACTTGTAGATCCACTGTCAAACACCCAAGCATTTTTCTGCATTATATCAGTGGTAACACCATTAAGCAAGGCATTTGCAGCAGTTCTTCCAGACTTGCAGTCTTTTGCCATGTGCCCTTTAACACCGCACTTAAAGCACTTAAAATCTGACTTCTTCTTGACGAATTTCTTCTCCTTAGACTTCGACAAAAAAGCCTGTTGATGATGATCTTCTACTGCCACTTTACTTGACCTCCTCTCATATTCCTCCATCAGCTTATTTTTTAGTGCATCCAAATTAGGTAATGTATCTCTTGATTCCATTGCGATTACAAAATTCTCGTAGTCTTCAGATAAACTATCCAGCAATATAATCGACAATAGTTCTTGAGAAATATTAACATCAATTTCAGAAAGTTTTTGAACTACGTCGTTGAAATTTGCCTGATGTTCTGACATGGACTGATTGTACTTCATCTTTGTGGCCAATAACTTACGGAATAAATAAATCATACGGGCAGGTCCTTTGGGTTGAAATTTTTTCTCCAATGTTAACCAAGCACTTCTTGATGTAGGACAGTTGTTCACAACATTTAATTGAGACCTCTTCATGCTCAACAGGATGGTCGACAGGACTTTCTGATCCTTGTTTTCCCAAACCATTCGACCAGCATCATCACTAGGTTTTTCCATGGCTTCACTTACATAGTCCCATAAGTCTGTTTGTATTATTACGGAACGCATATGGATTTTCCAGCCGTCATAATTAGTTTCTTCTAATTTTTCAATTTGAAAAATTGATGACATCTTTATGGATATTTGACTTCAATTAACAGCGGCAAAAGTAAAATAAAAAGCACTTAAAAACACACGGCGAACGTTTCTATAATTGTATGTCCTGGGCCCATAACCTTTGTTAAGGCTTTTATAAAACAATATAGAAAACGTCTTTATTCAATAAAGTTTGTTGAGAGAATGAAAAAAAGCTAACATATTTTTCATTACTAACTTATAGTAAAAGCCAGGCTACAATGTTTATACGAACAATTTTCATTACAAAGTATTTTCAACAGCTTTTTGTTTAAAAGTATGGGGTTTTTTGTTTTTTTTTATGTTAGTTTTATTTTTTCCAAAAAATAAATCAAATGAATGGGAGAGAAAAAACACTACAGTTGGTCTAATGCGTGTGTGTCTTTGTGTGTTACATAAAATAAAGCGATATTATTTCCACGCCATCTAACGAGATAAATATCACGCATCTACCCCTGTATGCCTATAACTGACTTAAAATAACGTTTAAATCGTGCGGTTACGCATATATAACAATTGCAATCTGGTTTGTTTCGATAACGGCCTTGTTGTACTCGTACCATTATACCCATGTACAATTTAAGTATTTCGTCATGTACAATTGGTTTGGTATAGAGCACGATTTTCCGATTTCGATACGACTCAACACCTAATTTTGTAAGGTTGAAAATTTCAAATATAAATATAAAATCTCATTTATTTGTAATCAATTTAAATATAAATGTAGGCTGCATTATTTCTTCCATAAAAAAGTATTAGTACAAAAGATAGTGACTTAAGTATACAAACCCAGAGATTTATTTACCTATGCATCCGATGTTAACATACATTTCTTTGCAGCGACAAAGAGATATTTTAGCGAAATTATTAATAATTATATTCAGTGGTAGAGAATACAATATAAATTGTTGTTTAAATTGAGTTTTTCGATTTACTCGTAAACATAAAAATATAAAATATTAAAAGAAGAAAAAAAACAAACAAAACTTACAATAATTGCTATTTATTAACATTGTTCCCAATTTCTGTGATTTATCAAAAAAAAATTCATCAGCAAATTTGAAAGACTAACAATACAAAAACTGATAATCATCCCTTCTAAACTGGAATGAATACATTGACTATATACAATTTTGTTCTGTTAACCTTTTCTTATGGATTGGACAAAACAGAATTGTCATTCAAATAATTTTGTTTACTTTGTCACTCATTGATATCGACTAGTTATAATTTGTTATGACAATTCAAACTTCTTGATATTAAAGAAGCAAAAGTTAAGAAGAAGTGAACAGCCAAAATCATATTTTTTAACACAAATCTTAAAGTGTGTTTTAGTATCAACAAATGATTTATGTAAATTTTGCAGCGTCTTCCAGCGGTTCTAAGCAGGATTGGAGTCATTCTTGCAAGTCCTTTGGTAAGCTATCAACTCATGCACATTCTCTCTCTCTTTCTATTCTAAACTAAACTAAACCGAACTAAACGAAACGAGACATATGGTTTTTGTCAAGAAACCAAGGATGTAGAAGACAATTTCTGACTAAAACCAAAAACATGTTTATTCGAAATCCCCAAACACTACCACAATTACACCACTAACTTCACCAACAACGCCATCACTTCCAACATTGCCATAGACTTTGCCGCCAACATAAGCCATTTCCCCCATACGAATCACCTTCACCCACCTCCACGTCCACCTCTAACAAAAACAGAAAAAAAAGTTATTATAAAACGCTGCTAAAACTCGATGCTCAAGAAACCAAGAAACGTTCAAGGCAAAAGAAAAATGCAAACAGAAATTAAGTCGCTTCCAGACAAAAATGCTTTTGTAAATTGATGAAACTTGATTCTTGAAACGAAAACGAAGCGCTAGTAGAAAAACAAAAATAAACTTAAAAAAATGGCATGTGAATTTCGCTTGAATTGCAAGAGATGAGTTGTTATTATTTCGGTTTAGACGTTCGTTCGTTCATTCATACATTTCTGTTTCTTTTTTTCTCGTCTTCTTTTTCTGATTCTACCGTAGACGCACGCTTTGAGATACTACTCTTCAGTTAGTTCGTTGTTTCATTTCTTTTGTTTAATGAATTTATTCGTTGGCCTTTTATGACTTTTTAGTTTGACTTAATTTATGTGTTGATTTCAATGAAACATATTGACCATCAATTCGTTTCATGAAGTTTTAAAATAAAACCAAAATACAAAACAAAAAACAAATATAAATGAAATAAAAAAACACACTTTAAGGTCACTTATAATTGGGAAAAATGTTACGTGTGTACTATAAAACGTAAACGTATTCACAAACCGCAACCGTATTCATATTGTGTAGTTTTAATTGTATGTAAATATATTAAAAACGCTAAAGCCTAAAACAAGAAAAAACAAAAAAAAATAGCGTAAACCATAACTTGTTAGAACGTATTTACTTAATTAATTTCTTTACTTTCTTAGAATGCTTATTAATAGTTTATATTTATAATTACAACAAGAATTTCCAATAGATTAGTATTGACCATAGTTATGGGATTTATATACAGACAGTATTATTTATATATACCCATAGTAACCTACAACTACTACTCCTACTACTACAAAACTATATACTATCCATGTATTTGAGATTCCCCAATTCGTTGTGTGAATCAGTTGAATCGTAGTAGTTCAAGCAAATTCGAAATTTTCATTTTTGTTCCCTTTGGTTGTTGTTTCAATTCCGTTTCCGTTCATTGGTTATGTTGCTGTAATTGGCTTCTTTGTGATTGAATATGTTTTCGTTTCGTCCGTTTATGATTTTGCGCAATCTCACACACTATTTACCCTAGTACTCGTATATAAACAACACCTAATATTTACAATTTGTACATACACGATACGATGTGCAGAAGAACGAATGCAATGAGAAGGGTCTACGAACTTTCCATCCGTTGGTTTTTTAAAATCTTACTGAAATGAGCGTTAATAGGAGGTGGTAAGATAATTCTTAAAATAATCTTGGTTTTTTTTTTGACAATAATAAATACTTGAATATTTATACTATGAAACCATTATGTTCTACATGTTTAAAATTTTAAAAATTTTAAACTTCCAGTTGGGTCGGGTCTTCTAAAAATAATAATACTAACTCAATAAAAGGCCAATAAAAGAAACAAGAACAAAATAAAAATAACACAGCAATACGCATTGCAATAATAATAAATAAAGTAGTAATTGATGAAAAAATGTCGGCATTTAGGGGTCATTAACGGGGGCCGGCATTAAGGGGTCAAGTTGATATAGCACAGTACAACAAATGATTTTAGCACTCAATTATAAGAATTGCACGCGCAAGAAGCCCCAAAAATAAGAACTTCTGCAGAATTCGTTTTGTCAAGTTAATAATTTAATGTCCGTTCGATTTTTTTTTTGCTCAAGGCCGATTTTTATCGCTTTTTTATTTTAACACGGTTATTAAAGTTAAAACTTTATTAAAAACACTTTACCTCGAGCTTGATCTAAAAATTAGAAAATAAAGATTTAAAATTAACTTAATCTGTTTTTATTGTAAGGAAGCATAAAATGACATAGTAATTGTGGGTTAAACGTTATTGTGTCGCAATAAGCTATTTTTTATGGTCATAGCGAGAGGTCATGTAAGGACAGGAAGTTTACCCATGCCAGAGCGTATGAGTTATATGAAATTTTATTTATTACTCATACGTAAGTAAGTAAGTGGAAACTGTCGAAAAATGGGTGTGTCAGGAGTGATATCGATAACGAATTGCTACGACATTCTAGTTGTTGACAACCGTTCATACAAAATTTTCGTGAACCGCCTAAGTCATTTATTTTAGTTTTTTTTTCTACAAAAGAAACGAAATCACGTTTTCGTTTTTATAAAGGCAACATTAACTGCACTTATCACAAAATGAGGTCTTTAATCACAAAGCACAAAATTTTATATACATATATTTCAAATGATCTCATACCCTTAAACCTTTAGATTAATGGTAAAAAATGAGCGTTTTTGCGATTTATAAGGTACTAAATGCACTTTTTTCTGGTAGGTTTTTTCCGCATTTTTTCACAAAGTGATATTCCGTACGGTATACTAGGATATAACCGTTTAAAAATATAGATAAAGTGCTAAAAATATACAGCCAAATTGACAAAACGAATCATGCAAGGGGCTGCTTTCACGTGCAATTCTCAAAGTTGAGTCCCAAATCAAGACCCTGAAAAATGTTGTACTATGTAAGGCAAGAAAATAAAATATTTAACAAATTGATTCCAGCGGAACTAGCCACTTTATTGTTCTACAATCAATTATTGTCGGTCTTTTTGGCTTGACACTTTTCTGCACACAGATCATTCCACGGTTGGTACGGGATCGCCTTACATAATCTCAGGACATAACACATGATGTTTATCAGATTCTCTTTAGCCACATTGTGTATGGAAGGTGTTATATGCACATTACCAGTTCATTTTTAAGAATTTAATTAACAAAAAGATATTAGCAGCTATGTTAGATTTTGTTTTTAAATTACTTTATCGCTGCTGAAAATTATTCTGCTTAGACAGATGAACTAGTAATATGCGATTGTATAGGTGAAGTGAAAACCTACAAAAGGAAATGTTTGCACTTACCAGATCATCTTATAGATGCGGATATATTTAAAGTAAAATAGGGACATTTTTGAAAAAAATTTATTGTTCTAATGGAAAAGGTCACTGTAGACCACAATTTATTTCTTCTCTATCTGTTCCCGAGATATCAGGTGATAATGTGAAAAAATTCGCCTGGAAACATAGATCAAATTCTAGATTCGTTAGTCGTTGCCATATTTAGTGCAAAAAAATTGTTTTTTAACACCTGACAGCTCGGATAGAGATATTGAAATGTGAACCTTTTGTATAAATTGACTTGGTTTATGCTCAATTGCACAGAACCACTATTTTTTGCAAACAAGATTTCAAACACTTTTTTCATAGATTTTGACCTACAAAACACGAAAATTATTTTTAAAAAATTTTCTTAGGTGCCGTTTTTTTATAAATATTTTTTTTACATTTTTGGAGGTGCACTTAATATGTTGGTAATATTTTGGGTATCTCTTTCCCGATCTTCATATATAACCACTTAAGTTAAAGACAACAAAATTCTCCAAAAGTTCTTCCTTGAAAGTTTTTAAGTAAGTAATGTCGTTTCGATGCTAACGATTTAAATAACTTGAAAAACTGAAATTTTTCTGTAAAATTTGGGGTGACAAATTTATTTATTGTCGTAGGAAAAATTGAAAACGCAATGCAAACCCTAATTTTGCATTTTTTACATATAGTTCAAAGAAAACAACACTACAACCATAAAAATCCATGATCAATTTTAAGAGTTATGAATGTTTTGGCGACAGACGCGTTTTTAAAGATTTTAGTTTTTTTTATATTTAACCCCTTACCACTCGATAGTTGTGCTTTTTTTGGTTACAAACTACTGTCTCTCGATATATATTAACATATATTGACGTATTAACATATATTGATCGACATAAATTGGCACATACATATATACATACAAATATAAAAATTTGTATGGGAACCACCTTAAGGGTTAAAGATAAAGGGTAGATATGTTCTGACAATTTGTTCGTCTTGCAAAATATTGGAGGTCGGTCATACATTTGACTCCTCCATGGGCACCTTTGGTGAAATTGCCGCATTGGGAGCGAATTTAAAAAATTATATGTTATATGGGAGTCAAGATATGGGGTAGGTATGTTTGGGAAAAATATTAGGAGGAAACAATTAGTGGGGGTCTGTCATACATTTTATACTGCTAGGATCTACTTCGGGGCAGTTGGGGGGCTTGTTGTGGATTTTTCACCTTTCCCACCAACTATATGGTCTTCAATAATCTACTGAAATTGATAATTTAAAAATTTGTAAAGTTTTATTGAAATATATGGTGGTCTTCAATAATCTACTTTGGAGTGAAATTTAAAAATTTTTTTTTAAAAAAATACCCTCACTTTTTCATCAAATATCTCGACATCTATAAGAGGTATGGTAAGTGGAAACATATACTTACATAGATATTCACTATAAACTTATTTGAACACAAAATCGAACTTTGACCTCTTTGCGGCACCCTCAAATGCCTAACTGTGCGAAATTTCGCCCAATATATTCGTAATTTTTTAAAAAACAAACGTTAAGTGGAACTCGATGCCCAACATCGCTACTGTCTGTGTCATCAGAGCATAAGCGATTTTGTTGTTCTTTAGCTAACCTCATTAAGAGACAAATATTCCAACATCAATGATAAGTGCGATATTCTCACATGCGCCGCTTTAAGGTATTTTAGAGATGGAAACTCCTTTTTATATATGGTAAAATTTTCTGTGAATTTCTTTATGTTTTCACTTACCGTATTTTATACATATGTATACACCTTTTTTAAGTCTAAATAATCCCTTTTCTCTTATTATATCGTTCTCTCTTAACAAAATATCTCATTGGTTGCCTATATATTGTTGGCCTTATATGCAGCATTCTTTCCCTCCGATGCAATTTGATCCGTGCAGATTGTGAATTTGTTTTCATCGTTCGGTTCAAGATATATTCTATTATTGCTAATAGAGTTTGTTTTACAAGAGTGGTGTGAAATGGATTATGCGACAGCTGGCAGGGCGCATAGCTATGTCGATGGTTGCCACAGTATCTCATTACCACCCTTTGCTATGACTTCCCCACCTATAATCACAAACCTTGTGTTAGAAGCTTTAAAAAACCATCGAGAAGCCCACACATACCGTTGCGAAAATGGCATTAACTAAGACCACAAGTCTTTTGTCTACGCAATTTTTTCATCGGATAAAATTGGATATACAATGCAGGGCCTCGATTATCCGTAATCGACCGGAAACATCAATTATCCGAAAAAGAAATAAGAGAATATTTTATTTTTTTCAATTTTTTTTTTGCATTTTTTTTGTCGGTTACTTTTGAAAATTTTAACATCATGTGAACAAATCGTTAGCATACGATGTGTCAGAACATTCAAGTGTTAGGAATATTATATTTAAAATCTAATTCGATTATCCAGAATGCTTCCGGTCCCGACTACCACGGATAGTCGAGGCCTCACTGTAATTGTTTATAGCACTATTGTCAATCCAGTTTACGTCCCGTGTTTGTTTTGTTGACCTGTGCAGAATTTTATTTTTTTTTCATCGTTCGGTGTAATATCATTCCTTTAATTGATTATGAAATTTGTTTTACAAGAGTTGTGTGAAATGGATAATGTGACAGCGGGCAGTGCAGATAGTTGCCAAATTGTCCCATCAGCATATCTTATGTTACAGGTTTTTTGCGCTACACATTAGAAGTGGCTGTCATTGGTTCAATCTTTCATACAAAACCTAAGTAAAAGATCATAAATTATTTTGGTGAAAAATAAATGTGAAAAATTAAAACATATAAAAACCGTTAATAAATTCAAAATTAAATTTTTGGCCGAGATGAATTGTTCATTGTAAACAGAACAAATGGTGCGTTCTATGTGCGTTTATGAAAAAATGTAACCTGATCACACATAGTGTTGCCACGGTTCATTATAAGCAAAGACAACACTCGAATTGCCACATTGGCACGTTACTTACGGCACAACATTATGTTGTTTAACAATTTTCGTGTGGCACTTAGGACCGTTCTAGGAACTTAGGACCGACGGTGGCATAATGGTTGCTAGCATATGAAGACCAGGTTTCGCATCCAGTCTCAGTTATCTACGTTTCTCTCGTCGGTGTTGTCGTCGGTAACTTCCAATTAATGGCAAGTCAATCGGCAGTATGGGAGAAGCGAGAAGCTATCCCATACCTCATTCATGGGGTGCAAAGGGAAATTAAGTTTAAGTAAGTTTTCAATCGGCAGTATGGTAATAGCTTCTCAATCAGATGACCTTCGGTTTCGTCGTTACAGAGTAGATTCCATTGTGCGATTTAAAGCATGTTAATTCGCAATAACGCGAGAAGCGTTATTAGGAATTTCCTAAATGATAAACAATTAAACCAAATTGGCCCCGAACTGACACTTTGTGACAGTGTCTTCTTGGACCGATTACCGGTTCCCTAGGAGTGCGTAAACCAAATCCATACGTTTGTTTTGAGTTCGCCGCTTAAGTAAAATTTGACTCTCATTAAACTCTTTAGAACAAGTTTGTGGGCATTTTCCCTCTTCACCAATCGCAGAATAGGTACTTTCAGGCAATTGACACCCCATTTTCCATAGAGTAGTTAATGACAATTGCGATCGTTTGATTGTTTACCTAGTTCGTTATCTTGAAATACAATTTGTCAATTCTTGACATAAATAGGTAATTTTGAACATCTGTCACATAAGTGTTCTGATATTATAGTCGTTTAACAGATATTGTTTAACAGATATACATAAATATAAAACAAAATAACACTATTGTCATATGTCAATCTAGATACATGATCCCATTATATTACCAAATGCCACCGAATACTTTCAATTTAAAGTTATCCATATAAGAGAGATATACAAAGAACAAAATCTTGGGTCCAAAATATGTTGCGCACACCCTTATTTGTTTAAATAAATGCCAATAGTACTAAATTTACAATTTTACAGCAGAAAATTTTTAGATTTAAACGATCCCTATCAATTTGCATTTGAGGTCTCGTCATTAGCAAGTCCCAGATAGATACCTTTACATGAATTTTTGATACGCAAACATGCAAGTGCTTCAAATGTGCCACACATTCAACTAATGCTACTCCCAGCATTCCACCATCCACAATCAGTCTATGTACTAACAATATTCACTACCACGACCACCCATCGACTACTTCCTCCACAACGGTCATTAATCTTCATAACCTACAACTCAATACAATTCCAAAAAGAAACTATCATCATATCAATGTTGTATTTGGTGTACCAAGTAACTGTACCGAAATGCAGGAAATAATTGAACGAGAGTTTAATGCGGCCATGTCATCCGAGAAGGCTGCAGCTGGGATTCCTAGTACCGGAACCAGTATTGGGGTGACACCTCGTCCCAGCTCGCCGGCCTCTGAGCAACCTTCACGTGTTCACTTCGAACTGGAGGGAGGAATTATAGCATCAGCAGTTCAAAGTTTGAGAGCTAGGTCCATCAAACGTCGCAACGTAAAGGACGTCACCCAAGGGTGGAAGGAGCGAGAAGCTACAACCGAACAAATCACTCGTGTGTATGAACACGTTTACGCTGAGCCAGGTGGGGTGACGACTTTTTCAGCGGCTCCCACCGTTAAAACTACCACTGTGACTATAGAGACAGACATCACGGATGATGTCGTTGAAATGCCTCCACTGAGGCGCACCCAATCTATGTCAACCAATACTCCGGCACTGGTTATGAAGGGCGTCGACAGCAAAGTAGCAGAGGCTGAAGTGTCCACAAACGGCGAAGTCACTAAATCGAAGATTGAACCTACATCGGCGGCAGGTGAAGAGCACGTCAAGTTGGACATGCCCGTAAAACCACCGCGTAAGAAGACATCTCGCTCAACTTCGCCAGCGAGCCAGCAATATGAAGCATTACAAAGCGCCTTTAACGAAATGGCGGAGGCGGCCGGAAGCACAACTACCGTAAGTGGCAAATAGTGTATGTCCTCAGTTAAGAAACGAATGTTTTGTATGTCGAGCCAAATACAAATGAACAAATTACTTCCGTTGGACATGTTCCGGAGCAAAATCAATCGCTTGAGATGTGTTGTGTTGTATTGTGTCTCGTGTTGCGTTCCCTAACATCTTCTGCTATGCTAAAATCTTAAACTATGCGCTGGAAATTGATGAAGATACCGATTTGTGTGTTTAATTGCTTTTGCCCAAACTAATAGTTATGCCACAGAGATTGCTTTTCGTGGAATTTGGAATGTTTTAATTTCCGGCTTTTGAAGTTCTTACTAACAAAACTTACGACTGAGAGGATGAAACTCTCACGAACTAACTCAACTGAAAATCCGACAGAATGCAAAAGGATATTCTGGTGTTTGAAAAACACTTTTATGACAATTTCAACACAATAACTATTCCTGCACAATTCCTTGAGTTTGTAACAATAAACTTTAAGACAACAATAGAAATACACCAACAACAACTACTTGTGTCACAACACAAGAACAAAGTTTACAGGACCCAACTGGTTGGCAGAGACAGAAAGTAAGTACAAGATGGTACAATAATTACAGGAAACGTAGCAAATATTTGAAAAACTCAATGTAAGCAAAAAGGAAACTTTTCGCTGATATAATGAAATTGTAAGTAAATATTTTTTTTATCAAAAATAATAGATGTTACTTATTTAGGATGTCTAGTGGTACAACATAATGCACCACCGTCATCTGTAGATTTGCAAAATTGTTTTAAAATATCGTGACATATTGTGACTATCTCTAAAGTTTGTAAACAAAAAAGTTGTAGATGTTTTAATCTTCAGGCCATAGAAGAAAGTGTGACCACGCAACTTTATACGTATAAAGAGTTTCCAAGATTCCAGACTGTTAAATGATGTGTTTAAAGAAAACGCAAGCCCAGAGAAACTTATTGCGTAGTTAGTTTTTATTATTACAACAAAAATACGCGGACAAAAGATGCAGGTATATTGCGCGTAATTTTACACCCTCACACTTAGGGGTAGGGAATTGTATTGTCTGCTACGATAAAAAAGTGTAACGCATTAAAGGAAACGAGCTGGGCACCTAGTATCTTAAGACAAATTCGTTTGAGGGCTTTTTAAGACGACTGGCGGGATGGCCGGTGTTTTGGAGTTTTCTAAATGACGTTTTTAAAAAATGTATATTTCTCTTATAACTTTCAAACGGGAAACTGCACGATATTTGAACTCTATCAGATTAATAACCTTATAAAAGGAGGTAAAACCGTAAAAAAAACTGAAACATTTGCCACACTCCTCCCAAGCAAATAACCTAATTCACCGTCATATTCATATTTGCAAATTTAATCCTACTTTTTACTTACTTACTAAATTGGCCCATTACAACTTACAAACGTGTTTCTCAAAGCATAGGCCTTAAGTATTAAAGAATTCCACACGCGTCGGTCTTCTGCGTGCGTTCTCCAGTTAGTCCTACCAGATTGTGGCATGTGCCTACCACTTGGTCCTTGCAACGAAGTTTTAGTCTCCCTGCTTTCCGTCGTCCTTCAGGTCCGCTTGAAACATCGAAGTCGTTGGATTCTGACTCTTTTACCTACATCGATGTCATGGTTCATTCGATGGCGAAACTCGCCGTCGACGCAGATAGGTCCATATATTTTTCGGAGTACTTCTCTCTCGAATTCTCCAGGGCTTTATATGTCCGTTGTCGTAAGCACCCACGATTCAGCGGCATCCAACAGAACGGGTAAACTTAACACCTTGTACACCTGTTTCTTAGTATCCCGAGATAAGGTGGTGTTACTTAAGTGCTGCCGAAGTCCATAAAAACATCTATTTGCGAGCAATATTCTCCGCTTGATTTTTTGGCTGACATTATTTTTCTTGCTGACGGAAGATCCGAGGTAGATAAACTCCTCTAATACCTCAAAACAATAATTGTCAACGTTCACGTTGCGTCCCCATCGAGAGGACGCTTTGTTCGTCGAAATCATTATTTTTGTTTAGTCCTCGTTGAACGCTAAACCCATTTTTGCTGACTCCTTTTCTAGCGATGAGAAAACTGCAGTAACATCCCGCAGATTTCGGCATAGGCTCGTGTCATGTGACTCTTGTTGAATATGGTGACAGACATGTTGACACCAGCCATTCTCATCACCTTCTTCATAACTATATTAAATAGTGTACAGGACAACCTATCACCCCGCCTGAGACCTCTTTCCGTGTTGAATGGTTCAGAGTAATCCTTACCAATCTTAATAGAGGATTTGGTGTATTCCAAGGTACATCTTCAAAGTCGAATTAGTTTTGCAGGAATATCAAACTCAGACATGGACTCATATAGCCTATTCCTTATCGGAGGGTCGAAGGCAGCTTTGTAGTCGACAAAGAGGTGGTAGGTGTCGATCTGCTTTTCATCAGTTTTATCCAGGATTTGCCGTAAGGTGAATACTTGATCCGTCGTAGATTTACCTGGTCTAAAGCCGCACTGATATGGTCAAATTAGTTTTTCTACAATTGGCTTTAGACGTTCACACAATATGCTTAAAAGGACCTTGTGTGCAATTGGTAATTGGCATATTCCACGGAAGTTCTTACATTCACTACGATCCCCTTTCTTGTATATGGGACAAAACAGACTGAAACTCCAATACCAGGTCATGCTTTCCTCTAGCCAAATGTTCTCCATGACCATATGCATGCTTCTTATCAGCTCCTCCCCGCCTGCCTTAAACAATTCAGCAGGAAGACCATCAGCTCCAGCCGCTTTGTTGTTTTTAAGGCGGGAGATTGCCATCCGTATCTCGCTCGGGCTCGGAGGTGGACAGTTAATACTATCGTCTTGGATTGGAGCGGGGTCTTCAGGAGTGGTGTTCGTATCCAGTAAATTTCTGAATTAATCTCTCCATATCTTCAGAACGTTATCTGGGTTCGTCACTATCTGGCCATCTCTGTCCTTGCAGGAGAACAACCCTGTTCCACGCATTCTCGCCTTAACTCTCTGGTAGAATTTTAAGGCATCCCCTCTTCTTCGTAGCAACTCTGTGCACTTATCCTGTCTCTTCTTCAGCTCTTTCTTTTTCCGTTTAAAAAGACGAATTGCCTCTCGTCTCTTGGCCGTGAGCTGTTCACGAACGGCTCACGTTGCCATTGGCTGCAGTTTCGCCCTGTATGAAGTATTCATCATCGTACCAGGCATCTTTTTGAAACGGCTTTGAGTACCCAAGTACGCTTCTCGCAGCATGTTCTAAGGAGTCGGCTATATTTTGCCACTGCGAGGTTCTATTGTCAGGGGTTGGAGCATTACGCAGCAATTGACAGTTTACCGATGTTCAGCTTTCGTTGTGCCTGGTTACGAACGATTTTCGCCATGCTTAGCCTTGTGCGTACCTTAACTGCGGTAAGGAAGTGAACGGAGTCAATGTTCGCACCCCTGATCACTCGTACGTCCAGAACTCTCGATGCATGCCTTCCATCGACTACCACGTGATCTATCTGATTCCTCGTCAATTGATCTGGAAATGACCATGTTGCCTTATGAATATTTCTGTGCTCAAATATAGTGCTGCTAACAACCATATTTCTTGGAGCAGAAAAATCAATCAGTCTGATGCCATTGTTCGACGTTTCGGTGTGCGAGACTGAATTTTCCGATGGTAAGCTTAAACCTGTCTATTTTAGCATTAACATCGCCTAGTACAATTTTGATGTCATGGCTCGGGCGACGGTCATATACATTTTCTCGTCTATGTCCTCATCGATTTTCTCTTCTGTCGGAGCATGGGCACCTATGATTATTATGCGAAAAAACTTTGTCTTGACCCTTATGGAGATTTTTCGTTCACACACCGGGTTGAACCGGAAGACTAGGTGTCGCAAATCTCTTGCCAACTACAAATCCACATCCAAACTCGTAATTGTCCGCATAGCCAATATAGTAGATGTCGCAAGTCTTGATGTGCGAGCACCTGTGTCCCGTCCACCGGACGAGGACTTTCCCCAGCTGGATGGAGACACCTGGTCTATACATGGTCCATAATTCGTTTGCGGTGGTCGTCAACATTTTAGGGGGTCCATTTTACTCTTTCTTGCTTCTTTTCATTGCAATAGTTCAAATGTCGGTGGCGGGTTGCAAGCCCAGCGCACCACGTCGCTATTTTCTCCTCCTGCCAGGATTTTATTACAGCCGCCCATTCTGGGTCAGACTCTGACCAGTGTACCGGTTACTCAGGGCCGACGTGCCTGGGATTTAGGTTTCGCCCCTCACAGCTAGCCGTGCTCTGACGGCTAACCACGTGGAGGTTCCCGTCCGTAGTAGTACGACGAATACGGAGATCTGTGAGAAGACATGAAGTGTAATTGACAAGGATCACCCTGAGTTTACCAAGTGAAACCGATCACACTCTCGACAAGATTTATTACTAACAATGGCTTTCTGATATTTTTGTGTTTCTTGACCGTATGTCGGTACATATGAGCCACTTGTTCTGTGCTGTTTTGTTTATAATTATATAATCTTCCTCTCAGGAACGTCAATGATATGTAGCATTTTCAGAGAGTAAATAAAAATATTTTACTTTTGTATCTATTGGTGAAACCTAAGAAACCGTTGGTAGGTAGGTTTACCCCAACCTTTAGAAATGTTAGTTTCTTTTGAGTTTTTTCCAATTGGTACTTTAATGGTCCCTTTCGGTACACCTATAACACATGACCATATGGTCAGATATACTGAATTTAACTGATGGCATTTGTTGGATGTAACTTTTTCTACAGCTTTACTTTATATCTCGTCTGGTTATACGACCGAATGTCTGTTTTCCAACCGAGCACGCTCCACAAGAAAGCAAATAATAATACTTAAGTAATTTCAAATCGGAAAATTTTAATAACTCGATAGTTAAACAATATCATACATAGGGTGAGGGTATTAATCAGTCAGTTCACATGCCTGAAAATTATATACTGGTGTATTCTAAAGACCACCTGGATTTTCCAATATTTATATGCTTTACGTGTGGCTTATTTTCCGGCCCGAAGGACCAAAAGTGACACGACTGGAAAAGAATAATAATTTTCCAAAAGTAGGAAAGATAAATCAATGTTGTGTTTTAAAATCGAGATTTTTCGGGTATATTACCATCGGGTGGTACGCTATATAGTATATAAAAGGCTTGGGTGACTGACTGATCACTCCCCAGCACCGCCCCATACAGCTCGAACTTTGAAATTACTGTATCTTTTAAACCATTCTAGGTACGAAGTCAAGATTTTGTACGTTTATTGACCGTACACAAAAAATACTTTGTGGAAAGCAGGCGATGCCACGCACTTTTTTAAAAAATTATCTTTGTGTGATACTGTCCATAGGACTTCTATCATAGGCTACATGAAAACATAGTTAGACAAAGGGCGTGGCACCGCCACCACCACCACAAGCCGAAATTTCAATCGATCATACCTCAAGAGTCCATAGAGATATAAAGATGAGATTTACTACATATGTTACTGGTACAAGGAGGATTGCGTCTCGCTGAAAATGGGCTGCGCCATGCCTACATTTACCAACCCTAATAAGTAGCTGTAACGAATAATTAAGACATTCATTGTCATAAACTAAACACCATAAATTACGGAAACGGAACCAACTCTTCATATATTACGAACATAGCATCATTTTACAACGTCACAAACAAACCGGCACTCGCACTGTGTTTGTGGGTTAGTCAGATTTCCAACTGGGAAATGTATGACCAGTAAATAATGTTATTTTCTAAGAATGTACTGTCGCTCATGGTCTCGTTCTTCGTACGTACTATATGTGTAATTGTTTTAATTTAAATTTTCCTGTCCTTCTTTTTGATATGTTTTATCTTTACATACTCGTTGTAAGGCAACAAAGTTAACACTAAAGACCCAATCACATTTCCATACAGCGCTCTAGTCAATTCATTTCCTTTCCCCTTCCAACACGTTAACACACACTGTAACATCGCTGCCATGCTTAAAATGCCGTATGCTATGTTAAGTTGTGAGAAAATGTTACTGCTAATTCTGTAGAAAGTTTAGAAACATTAATGTTGTCGTTTAATGTGCGTGTAGATTTGTGTTACTGCCTGTATGTATGTTTCATGGTAGGGCTGAAACAAGGCTAGGGATTGTACATAAATTCTTTAAATAGCTATTGAAAATCTGCAAGTTTGACTTTATATAGCAAGTGATATTACCAATGGTTTATTTAAATACAAAGTAACTAATAAATGTGGTAAAATGTATCGTGTATCGTGCCAATAAATAAAAACCGTAAATTTCTGTTTCATTTAAACTGACTGATAAATACCATCAAATATACGACTTTCGGTCGCATGGTAAAACTGTGAAAAAGTTACAGCGAATATCTCTGGGCATATGGTAATTTTGGTATGGGGGTCCCGAAAGAGTCTTTGACAGAACCAAATGAGTATCAAAGGAAAAGTCTCCAATTAATCCGACCAAAAATCCCAAAAGTAATCATAATTTGTAATGTGCGGGGTAAACCTATCGTTTTTTTAGATTTCCCTTATAAATACAAAATATTAAAAAAAAATATTCTCAACGGATGACAATAGGACAGCTCAACGTGTCCGATTTTTCTATACCCTCACCCTAGGGTAGGAAGATATAAATGGTTTGATACGACCCAAAAGTGTAACAAATAGAAGGAGTCACCTTAGACCCTAAGTTCCTTTGAACAAATTCGGTTCATGCCTTGTTAAGTCGTTTGAGCCATGTCCGTTTGTCTGTCTGGATGTCCGGCTGGTTCGCACGATAACCAAATGTTTTGGAAACTACAAAAACTACTTACAGTATTGAAAATGGGCTACATGGCCACGCCCCTTATGGTACCTCCCATACAAATGTACCATTCCGCCCACTTTAGAAATCGACTAATAATATTTAAATACTTAACGCGATTTTGTCCACATTCTGAACTTATTAAAGCTATAACACGACAAAGTTTTGGAGACAAAGCTGGAAGTATAGGCACGCCGCATCTGGTAGCGCCCACTTTAGAAATAGATTAATATTACTAATACACACCACGCGATCTTGCCCAAACTCTGTATTTAGTAAAGCTTTATCATGATCAAGGTCTGGAGAAGTCTAGCCACGCCCCTGCTGGTACCTCCCATGCTAATGTACCGTTCCGCCCACTTTAGAGATGGAGTAATTATATCAATACACCCAATACTGTATTCTATTAAACTATAACAGTATAAAGTTTTGAAGAAAAAAATTGAAAATCTAGCCACGCCTCTTCTGGTATCTCCCATACAAACGTACCATTCCGCCCACTTTAGAAAACGACGAGTTCCTCATCAGACCACTTTGTGACGAATTGTTGCATTCTGGTACATCATCAGCTATATATATATCTACTATTATGTAAAATGTCCCCATGCGAAGTCGAAGTCAGCCGAAAATGTACATGAACCAATCACTGAATTAAACAATTGACATGAGAATGGAATTGGTTTTCCCCACACTTCCCCTTTTTCTATCGTACTGAAAACTTTTGAGCTAAGCTTTCTGAGTGGAATATGTTTAAAACTATATTTTCATCAAATGTGATGCATATTTTTAGGCCGATCGTGTGATAAGTTTTTATAAAATTTGTTAAATCTAAACTCGAAACGATCGTGCCCACATTCTGTATTTTAGTAAGCTGAAACAGGAAAAAGTTTTGGAGAACAAATTTGAAGTCTAGCCACGCTTCTTCTGGTACCTCCCGTACAAATGTTCCACTCCGCCCACTCTGCAAATGAAGTAATAAGTTTAATACACTCGACACGATCGTGCCCAAATTCTGTATTTTGTTAAGCTATAACAGGATAAAGTATGGAAAAAAATCGGTCCCTCCTATACTAATGTACCATTCCGCCCACTCAAAGATGGAGTTATAATATCAATACGCACAATGCGATCGTGCTCAAATTCTGTATTCTATTAAGTTATAACAGTATAAAATTTAAAGTCTAGCCACGCTTCTTCTGGTATCTCCCATACAAACGTACCATTCCGCCCACTTTAGAAATCGAGTAATAATATCAATATACTAGAATATTTTATGTTTTATTGAGAGCGAGGGTATATGTAAGTCGGTTTTCCCGATTGCAACTTTCTTACTGGTTTTGTTTTTATTTCTGTTTATCTATTTAATTTATTAGAAAATTACAAAATCTTCTCTGATTTTCGCGATTTTTTTTATTTAAATTCTTTAAAAGGTGACTAAAATTTAATTTTTCTACTCGTAAGCCAGAAACCGATTAAAACCCATTTGTATGGGAGGCTTCTAAATTGGTTATCCAAAATTTTATCCTGCTTGAGCTTTACTTAAAACAGAATTTGGTCACAATCACGTTAGATCTATTAATAATATTAATCGATTTCAAAATTGGGCGGTACCTGATAGGTATGGAAGGTAGCAGGTGGGGCGTGGCTAGACTTCCAGTTTTTTCTCCAAAACCTTTTCTTGCCTCGCATTGGGTGTATTGGTATTACTACTCGATTTCTAAAGTGGGCGGAATGTTAAATTTGTATGGGAGGTACCAAAAAGGGCGTGGCTAGACTTCCAGATTTTGCTCCAAAACTTTATCCTGTTATAGTTTTACTAAATATAGGTACATTTGTATGGGAGGTACCAGAAGGGGCGTGGCATTGAAGCCAATGTTCAATACCGTTAGTAGTTTTGGGAATATATTAACTCGTGCAAAGTTTCAAAACATTTGGTTTCGTCTTTCGAAAGTTATCGTGCGTACCAGCCGGACAGACAGACATGGCTCAAACGACTTAAAAAGTCACGAATTGAATTTGGTTCAAAGAAACTTAGGGTAAAAAGCAGAGCTCGCAATAGTTGGTCACTCTCGTTCTTGTTGTCAGAAAAAAACCACTCATCCACTGACACGATGCGAAACTGTCGAGAAACCCCTTAAACTTCGTTCTTCTTTGGCATGCTCTTTGCTCAACCGACGAGCATTTCTGTTCACTAGATCGGCTCATGGGTTTACTCGAGACAAGCAACAGTAAAAATAAAGACCTTTTGTGCGGACACTTTGCTTGCTTTGCTCACTTACTGATTCTCAGTAGCTGAGCGACGGAAGGTTCTGTTCGTATCGAGCGGTCAGTAAGAGACCGGTTCATGTATTACGTTCAACCCGAAACCTGAGAGCAAGAACTCGAACAAAACGAAAAAATGGTTGCTGTTCAGACACTGAGCATTCCGTCTCATTTGTTTCGGTCTTTTAAGTGAGCAGACCGCGCAGTAAAATTTGGTTGAGCATATTTTGCGAGCTCTGGTAAAAAGTGACTCCTTCTATGTGTTACACTTTTGGGCCGTATCTCTTAATCATATGGGATATTAGATTCAAATGCAAACTAAATTATCATGAATACTAAATTGTGAATTTTTCAAATAACTATCTGTGAAAAGTTAATACTTAAATATTAATTAAAATTAAAATTTTTAAGATATATATAAAAAAATTAACAAAACCAAAATTTCTCTTGTTTTGTATTGTTGATCTGTATATGTAAATAATGAGTTTGGTTTCATTGTTCGGTTCAAGATCTTTTCTATTATTGCTAATATAATTTGTTTTACAAGAGTTGTGTGAAATGTATTATATTGACAGCTGGCAGGGCAGATAGCTATTTCGATGGTTGCCAAACCATCATCATCAGTACCGTTTGCTGTGCCTTCTCCACTCATTATCACAACCTTAAGTGTTACAAGCTTCAAGCAATCAATGTGAAGCTCACACACACCGGTGCGAAAATGGTATCAACGAAGACCACACGCCAACATAATCCACACAAGCTCTTGTCTATTCTTTGTCCATCGGACAAAATTGCATAGAATTGTTTTTGGCAACAAATGCCAACCCCGTGTATTGATTTGTACCACTCCGTCTACAAATGCAATATTTTGCTTCAACTACCCACGAATGAAACTACCACATGAATTGATTTGGCATACAAATCGCTCACTTTGAAAAGCTCTGGAGCCCACAAAAACTATTTCTTTGATAAAATCTTTACGGATTTTTTGAACTGCACTAGTCAGTTTTCCGATTTTTGTCCATGAAACGGAGTAGTATAAGCCGCCTTAAAAATATTCATAATAATTTTGTGAATATTTCTCACGGTAGAAACTCGCTGACAAAAACAATAAATCAACAGAAAACCAAGGCATTATACAAAACTCTCTTACGTTTAAGGCGCTACACGATTCCATATAACATCGGTTCGGCCGATTCACGGTCTGCATTAAATTCCTTTAGCACCAACAAATCTGCTGATGAAAATTTGTTGTTTGCATCAAAGAAACCTATATAAACCTACTGCATATTATAGTAGAATGGAGCCTATCAAAATGTTCAACCAACACCGCGATTCTAGATGTAAAACTTAAGAAATGCATTCTGCACAGTATTATGAATTCATTCTGCTGAACTTTACATTAATTACACTTTAAAAACGGCTTTGGTTCTATATAATATAGTTTTAATTATTTATTCAAACAAGGTATTAAACAGTTATACAATTACCACATCATTCATTTAAGTTTGCAGGCAGCATCATGTCAAGCTGAAAGTACCATCTCTGTGTAGTTCCTGATTCTTCGTGCCTTTGTCATAATATTCACATTAACGTCTTTGCTATGGTGAAGTCACGATGTAGACTTCTTATTATTTTGCCTAAGTGTTAAGTAATGTATTCATATGTATGTGTGTTTTACTTGTGTGTATGTATTTAAGTAGATATGCAATTTAATGTACATATTCATGCTATAATTATTTTAATATATGTATACGTATATAAATAGAATGAATATATACGCTTAATGCATCTGTGTATATAAATATATATATTACGTATGTGTGTATTTGTCCGTCTTCATTTATCTTCACTCCACAATATTTGTTTTTCGTCTGTTAAATATGATTTAAAACTTTTAAATTTCCCAAGCACTTTTCATTTTTAACGTTTCGTTTCGTTACGATGTTAAGGGGCAAATTTACTTGGTTAACCAACCATTTTTGCCAAATTTGTACATAACTCGCAACTCTCGCATTTCATTTGAACTTCCTTCTTATACATCTTCTTAAAGTTTCCTCTGCTTCAGTTCTGTTTTAATGTTGTTGCTATCTCATGGCCCGGTAAACAAAAACGAAAGCTACTTTGTTTTTTAGTCAAATTGTGTTCGTAACAAAAATACATCATCGCAACAATAAACCACATCATCAAACCAAGTTAAAATGAAAAACTTAAGTTTGAGAAGTAAGACTGCGAAAATGGTGTAACTATTCCCCTATTGTCTCTCAGAGGTGGTTTTCATAACCTGAATTTAAGAAAATTTACATTTTATTTTAAGCTTAAAATGTTATTGGGATAAATTATATCTTTGTAATAGATTGTTATATTAGATATTATTACACAATACCTAATAAAAAAAGTATTTAATTTATTTCAAATTTTAAAAAATCCAAACTAGTCTATATTGTAATTACTATATGGCTACAACTTAAATTTGATAACATTTAATAAAGTACAACACACGGATAATAGATACCGAAATAGCCAATGCCTACTCTACGCAACGACCTTCTGGGTTATTAACAACCACGCTCAAACAAGCCCTGGTACGATGAACAATGGCGCGTTCATAGTGGCTAGAACTACCGTGTGGGAGATCCCAGGTTCATACCTCATTCATAGGGTGTAAAGGGTAATAAAGTTTTTTTTTTAAGTGCTGTGAAGGAACGATATAACGAGAAGAGAAGGGAGACGAAATGCCACTTTAGGCGAAAAAACTTATATCGAAAAAGAGAAGGATATCTAAAAGATCAGTCATAGGGGAGAAGTTTGAGGTGAAGTCCAAAAAACTGATTGAGTCATTATTTACCAAGCAAGGCTTTCGACAATGCGATAGTCTGTCATGCGATCTCTTTAACATCGTAAATATCTGGACTGGTACCATCTTTAACAAAGGTTACATGCTGCTTGCGTCTGCCGATGATATATATGATATACATGAAAATTTTAAATCAAAATTTAAAATTTTAATGATTTACATGAGAATTTCAATAAAACTAGATGTAGACTTCTATAAAATTATTTTTATACAGAAAGTTTAAAAAAATGGTAACTTGTTAATAGATCATTATTTGTACAACAACTGATCTCGTCCCAAAATTTAAATGACTTAGTTATAACATTTCGAAAATCTTTTATGATTTCTTATGCTTAAGAATTGATATGGCAATTACATATTAAGCCATTTAAGGTTAAGCTGCTTGTTCAATCACTTAAACTGTCTATATAAACACTCCAATCACACTTAAATTGGTCTGTTGTCTGTTTCCTGCACAGAAAGCCACAAACCGTATTTTCTTTTGAATTGCTATTCGCCAGCTTTGACTTTTAACAGTTAAAGCATTCTCACTAACAAGGTCTTTCGCCGTCTACCTTTTGTTGCACACAAACAGGAGATCAACGCACTTAAAACCAGCTTAATTAATCCGAATACGTCTCGTTTACATGTCCAATTAGGTTTGATTGGAAAATAGCTGCATGCGTAAGAATTTTTGCAAACCAAACTAAGGAAAAACAGATGTAATGTTGAATTTTTACCATCGTAACGTGTATGCTTAACAAACGGGATAGTACGGGAATACATACATATAAAGTTGTTAGAAAATTGTATCTTTAGACATAATATGGAGAATATGTTGATGAAGAATTTATGAAGATTTCTGTAAAGTAAATGAGCGCAATAATATTTGAACTTTTTGGCGAAAAGTTGTCTACAAGAGCTCTATTGGGTTATTTCGGTAAATTCCTATAGCAATATCAAATGTTGAAATAAAAACAAAATTTACATATTTAATTTACCATACATATGACATCTCCAATCTAATTTTTATTGCGTTATTGTCGCAATATTACGAAGACGTTGTAGATGAGTCGAACTATCAAAAAAAATGTATTCTGTGATACATTCCTTTAGGGCTTCCAAAAGTAATATATCCTTAGACTACTGTGGAACGACATTCGGTAGAAATTCTTTTATACTTGTCTCGATTAAAAATATTTTTTTAGTATAAAAATCAAATTTTAAATATTTCGCTCTGTTTTGTAGTGTCGAATACATATACATTTTTATACAATCACCCTTAGGGATGAGTGTATATATCATTTGATACGACCCAAAAGTGTAACACATAGAAGGAGTCACTTTGGACCCTAGGTTTCTTTGAACCAAATTCGAATCATGACTTTTTAAGTCGTTTGAGCCATTTCTGTCTCTCTGTCTGTCTGTTAATATTTTATAATATTTCCCCCAAAACTAATTACGGTATTGCAAATGGGCTACATGGCCCCCTTCTGGTACCTCCCATACAAATACATCATTCCGCCCACTTTAGGAATCGAGTAATAATATCAATACTGAAAATTACAATTTTTATACCATCACCCGTAGGGATGAAGGTATATATCATTTGATACGACCCAAAAGTGTAACACATAGAAGGAGTCACTTTAGACCCTAGGTTTCTTTGAACCAAATTCGATTCATGACTTTTTAAGTCGTTTGAGCCATGTCCGTCTGTCTGTCTGTCTGTCTGTCTGTCTGTCGGGTGGCTGTCCGGCTGGTTCGCACGATAACTTTCGAAAGACGCAACCAAATGTTTTTAAATTTTGCACGAGTTATTATTTTCTCAAAACTACTTACGGTATTGCAAATGGGCTACATGGCCCCGCCCCTTCTGGTACCTCCCATACAAATACATCATTCCGCCCACTTTAGAAATCGAGTAATAATATCAATACACCCTACGGGATCGTCCCCAAATTCTGTATTTAGTAAAGCTATAACAGGATAAAGTTTTGGAAAAAATTTTGAAAGCCTAGCCACGCCCCTTCTGGTACCTCCCATACAAATCTACCTTTCCGCCCACTATAGAGATGGAGAAATAATATCAATAAATAAAACGTAATCGTACCCAAATTCTATTTTGAGTAAAGCTATAACAAGATTAAGTTTTAGAGAAAAAAATTGGAAGTCAATTCACGCCCCATCTGGTACCTCCCATACACATCTGGTACCGCCCACTTTAGAAATCGATTAATATTATTAAAAGACCTAACGCGATCGTGCCCAAATTCTGTGTTTGGTAAAGTTTAAGCAGGATAAAGATTTGGAGAAAAAATCTGGAAGTCTAGACACGCCCCTTCTGGTACCTCCCATACAAATACATCATTCCGCCCACTTTAGAAATCGAGTAATAATATCAATACACTAGACACGATCGTGCCCAAATTCTGTATTTTGTTATATTATAACAGGACAAAGTTTTCGAGAAAAAATTGGAAGTCTAGACACGCCCCTTATGGTACCTCCCATACAAATGTACCTTTCCGCCCACTTTAGGGATGTAGTAATAATATCAGTACACCCAACGCAATCGCGCGCAAATTCTGTATTTAGTAAAGCTATAACAGGATAAAGTTATGGAGAATAAATCTGGTGCCTAAACACACCCCTTCACGTACCTCCCATATAAATGTACTAGGGATGTAACGAATGTGCTTTGGCGAATGCGAATGCAAATGCGAATATTGGAATATTTTTTTTGCGAAAGCGAATGCGAATACTTATTTTTGGTTTTTGCGAATGCGAATGCGAAAGCGAATATTCCAAAATTGTTTATCGAATCGCAAAAATGGCTTACGTTCCTACTGTTTGCCTTTTCAAATAAAAATATGTATTCCAGTTAAGTAATTAAGCATAAAATATCGATTTCAAAGTAAAACAAAAACAAAAATATATATAATTCTCAGAAATTCAGTCTTTAAGGTAACTAAACAATAATTTTATTTACTTTCGAAAACTTTGACGCATTCAGTATTCAAAGTTTAGTAGAGCCAAGTTGTATTTAACAAATAGAAGCTTCGCTGCATATTCGCTATGCAATCTAGTTCTTAGTGGATCATAGATAATTCCGGCTCCACTAAACAACTGTTCGCTGGGAACACTTCCCGAGGCGTAGCTAAGAACTAGCGTGCCAAAGGTACTAACTTTTGGTATTTCGAGCTGTTTCGTTTCCACCACAATAAAGGATCTTCTGAAATATGAATTTTTTTTCTCTTTATTGTATTCAGATAACAATTTTTTAGCATGAGAGACTGAAAACGTAATCTCTTGCATGTCGTCATCTGTCTCACTATTACTTTTACTTGTATGAATGCGAATGCGAATATTGGAATATTTTTTTTGCGAAAGCGAATGCGAATGCGAATATTGAAATATATATTTATACGAATGCGAATGCGAAAGCGAATGTACAAAACGATGCAAATAATTCGCATTCGCATATGCGAACGTTCGTTACATCCCTAAAATGTACCACTCCGCCCAATTTCGAAATCGAGTAATAATATCAATAAAATAGAAAATTATTTGTTTTACTGAGGGTAAGGGTAAATGTAAGTCGGGTTGCCCGACTGAAACTTTCTAACTGGTTTTAATTACAAATCGATTATTTTCAATAACTCAAGACTTAAACAATATATTATATTGGGTGATGGTATTTATCAGTCAGTTTAACTGACTGAAATTTCTGTACTGGTTTTAATAAAAATTGGAGACAATTACTGAAGGTTTTAAAGGAAACAATTTATACTTTAGTGGAAAAATGATGTGTATTAGACTCGGCGATGATGTGTATTGATCGTAATGTCCAGAGGCGTTTTGTTTGAAGAGTACAATACGTCCTGTTTAGATATAATGTTGGGCCACCAAATTCTCAGAACTTTTCGCAGATAGCTGTTGACAAATGCCTGGAGCTTACGTAACATCGAAGCCGCGAGCGCCCACGACTCACATCTGTAGAGCAGCATGGTTTTAACATCTATGTATATTTATAAAAATGGTTGTTGTTTGTTATTGCCAGGAGAATGTTTATGTGAAAGAAAATTTTGGGAAAATCTTCCGGAAAAGTCGGAAAATACGAAAAATCGAAAATTGTTTTTTTTTGTATGGAATTTTGTGTGCAATTGTTGCAGAATGACTTTTCGAATAGAAAAATGGAAAATTTTTGCTGAAAATTCCGGAAAAACTAAAAAAAAATTTCGACGAAATTTTGCATTTTTTCGTATGAATAAATTAATTTGGACGATGTAATAGTGAAAAATTTCGGATAATTATTCCAAAATGACTTTTTGAATGGAAAAGTAGAAAAATTCTGGGTGGAAAACTCGGAAAATTTGGACATTTGTATCGCTCGATTTGATAAAAATCTCAAATTGAATTTTTGTTTAAAATTTTGTGTGCAATTATACCTTAGTGACTTTTCAGTGACTATAATTGATATTTTTGGACGATGTTAATGTGAAAAATCTCGGATAATAGAAAAATTATTGGTGGAAAACTCGGAAAATTCTGGAAATACTAGAAAAAGTTGGATTTTTCGACAAAATTTGCATTCATCAAGCGATTTAAAATTGAAAATTCGTTATGATGCTTGGAAAATTTCGGATTGTTATGAAATTTATTATGTTAAAAGATTAAAAGCGAAATTTTAAAATCTTCTGCATGAGCATAACGCATTGGTCCGATTAACCAAAAACCTCTATTTGCCATGCAAGACAATTCAATGCTCCCACTATAAATGAAGTCGCAGTGGTGGTTGTTGGGAAGAATTTGTAAGCACGTGTACGAGACTAATCGGTCATATGAAGCACTTCATACCCGATGATGTTCTGTCGTGGAGAGGGTGGCTATCACCTCAATTTAAATATGGTCAATAGAATGAAAGGTTTGTTTAGAAGTCATCACTTCTTTTTCATTCTACATTTAAGTTCGGATTCATATTTAAGGAGAAGAAACGAATAAAATGGTTAGTTTTATGCGTATCGATTGATGATTCGGCAAGATATTGACAATCATCTGTTAAGATATCGCCGGTTATTTCAACAGTACAGCGTTGACATGTACAGCAAGGTCGAAACGAAGCGTCTCAATTGTATTGGTTTCAATCAGTCGCCACATTTCGAGAAACTCGTCAACGTTTGCATTTGCTCGAAAACGATACTCCAGCGAATCAAATTCGTACATTGTTGGCGATCATCATAGCCACGTGTCATCTTCCGATTGTGGGACAAATGCAAGGACGAGATGGTTGACGACATTTTGCACAGAGTTCGCACGACAACATCGAATTTCGATCTTGAAATTAACTTCTGATCGAAATCGAAGGCGGTCGAACTGCACTTTCCGCATTGAAGCTGCCGTTGAATATTCTTGCGGTTGACAAGCCAACGTGCAGCGATATTGTTGCGAGAATGCAAAATCATCATTTGGGATGAATGTACGATGGCTCATATTAGATTTACAAAGTGATTCGGGACGATTTGGTGGGGCTATGATATTGCTGCCCGGAGATTTTCGTCAAGAGATTTCATCTCCCCATTCGATTGGCTTTTGCGATGACAATCAATAAATCGCAAGGCCAATCGTTGGTATTATGAGGGAATAATCTCGAATTTCTCTGCTTTTCAAAAGGTCAGCTGTACGTCGACTGTTCGCGTGTTGGCAAACCGTCTTCATTGTTTGCTTTTACGCCGCAAAATCAATCGAAAAACATTGTTTATAAGATCGCTCTTTCGATTAAATTCCAATAAATCACATTAAAACTTGAACTATGTGTGTTTTACCTTAGGAGCGAGACGAAGTTTGCCGGGTCCGAAGTTGTATGGCAGAACAACGTTTGCCGGGTCAGCTAGTTAGAATTAAATATACATATTTTGGTGTTGCGGGAAATCTCATTTGAAGATCAGATTTTGTTTAGCATGGCGAATGCTTGTCTTCCTTTGTTGATGCGGGAAGTGAAATCGAGTGTGGTACAGCCTTCAATGCTTATTAGAAGTGGATATTTCGTTTGATAGGCACACCGTAAACGTTTGTTTTTATATCGGAATGAATTCCGTTTTGTTGGTCTTGATATAAAGGCCGACAGCTTGAGCGTTGGCGGGGGCAGCTGGTTGTTGTGTAGAATCCCGATTTTGAATCCGTCGTAGTGTGCTTTGATTATATTTATCAATTTTACTGGTACGTTTCTGGCCTGTAAGGATCTCCATAAGGATTAACTGCATATACTGTCGAAGGCTGTGCTGAAGTCCAAGAAAAAGAAATGAAGATTGGATTGGCATTCTTTGACTTGCAAGAGGTTTTTCACGGATGCTAAAATTTTGGAAGGAGAGCTTAGTAGCGTATACCACCCGTAGTTCTTTAATTCAGATATATCACCCTTTTAAGTATTTCGATTAGGGTTCCAACCAGCCTCTGGAATTTTTCTTCCTTGAAGATAGCTTCAAAAAGAGGGTGAAGGTATAGCGGCGGTACTCTTGAGTCAGCCGTTTCATTTCCCAGGGCTTTACCCTGCTTTAATTAATGATTTCATCGGTGCTGGGGGTGATGAGTTAAGAACTGCATCTCCTGAAAAATCAGTCGTCGGGATTATTGCTTCGGATTGTTGGACTTGTGGAGATCAGTTAAGAATCTCCGAAAAGTGTTTATGCCATCTGCTGAGTTGGTAATTTTCGGCTGTAAGTAGATGTCACCCTTTATAACATATTGGGCGTGTACTGTTTCTGTTTTTACCCGCAAATTTGAAAGTGATGTCGTAAAGGGCTCTAAAGTTATTATTCCTAGCGGCTTATTCGGCTTAGTTTGCGCGTGGTGAGGACCAATTCCGTTTGTCCGTGCGGCAAGAATTTTTGACTGCTTTGCAGAGAGCTCTAAATTCTGAGTCAAGTTGGGTGCTTGCGTGACGATTGCGGAGTTCCACGTTTAGCATTTTTCGCTGATTTGCGCTGTTCGATGAAGGCTTATGATAGAAACATTCTTATAAAATCATGGCAAATATCAGATAAATTTTATTGAGAAATGTAAAAAGAAATTTTTGTCGGTTTAAAAATTAGTATTTTAAAATATTTTAATTTTGTGTTCTTTATTAATGTATTAATGTCCTTATTTGTACCCATTGTTAAAAACTTGATAAACTTATTAATGTAAAACTATGACCAGAAAAATATGATATGCTTTAAAAAAAACATATTCAGCCGCCAACAACATATACTTTTTTATAGGCACTATTTCTCAAAGGCGTTTTCGTTCATTGGTGTTTGACAGATGTTTCCTTTAGAAGTTTTTATCTTTTGAAAGTTATTCTTATATAAAACGGGCTTTTCTTATAAGAGATGTTGTTATATCTGTCACTTACTGTATCAGAGTTTCTGATCTGACTTTAAAAATATTATTACTATTAGGTAGACGATTTTAAATATAAACGTAGTTATGTAGCTTATAAACAAATTACACCCAACAACCTACCAGCCTTTTTCGCAGTCTCACTTCCTCCCCTCCCCACCCCTATATACTATACGCATCAGCGAATGTGTTCAGACTTACATGTGTTTACCGTTCGTATGTACATTAAGCGTAAACATTAATCGCCACTGCCACCCACACCATCATGTAGGTAATAATTTATAACAATTCATTAGCTTCATATCTTGTTAAGTTATTAAATGCCTAGCAAAATTCTCATGCCGAATTGAAATCAAAACAACATATTATATGACTCAAAATCTGCCGACTAAATCCATACACGGGACAGTGGACCATGAGCATACACTGAGAGAATTCGAAATGAATATCTCAGTGTATGCTTAGCAAACATTTGACAAACCCATATACTTACTTATACATATTTAATGTAATGTGTAAATAAAAAATAACATTCTTTATGTACTTCTTTTTCTGAACTTATTGTTTGATCCCCAACTAACCCAACCAACAACTAACAACTGCTATCGATATGTCGTTGGAAACTGAAGCCCGTAAGTATGATTTGTATAAATTATTGAACAACTACGTTAAATTTACCTAAAACGATACGTATAATGTATATTCTAATTTAATGTTGTTGATTTGATTTTGTTTCATTAAGATTTATGTATATTAATGTATTTTATTACACTTTTTGAAAAGTTTACGTTGTTTAATGGATTTTGTAATTGTATTTTGTGTCTTCTTTCCATTCTTCCTTTTTTATGAATACATATATATATGTAAATCGCTTTTTTGCTGTGTAATTTTGTTGTCGTATATTTACTTCGCTATGTACTTATTTACATTTTCTACATGTGTAAACATTTACGATTGACCCGTAATGTTTGATGTTGCCTTTTACATTCGCCCATCCTTATTACATATATGTATACCTACCTACTACCCACATAACTATGCCGAACGTACATATGTAAAACGTACGTAAATATGTGCGTGCTACTATACTGCTACTACTACTACTAATATTTACGACTATGTATACTGAAAATGCAACAATGCAATCTATCAAATATATGAAATGTTGAAAATATTTATGTGTAAAATATGCAACTTTTTTTTTTACTATAATAACGCCAATTTTATTTGTTGTTCTGTTATTTGTTGTTATTATTGTACAATGCAAACCAATCGAATTTCTATGGCATTTGTTTTTTTTTTATTATTATTGTAACAACTAAAATTGAAATACAATTATTTATGTTGAATTTAACAAAAAAACAAAACAAATTACACTAAATTTGATACGTATTTCCGTACGTGATTTCCTATGCAAATGCATAAACTTCGAAATTGTAATAAAAGTTTTTTAAATTTACCGCCGTCTATCAGGGTGAAAAGAAACGTGACGCCGGTGGACCCAATGAGATCGTAGCCTGTACCACATGCGGCGGCAACAGTGGCAGCCCCTGTACACATTCGGCAAATAATGGTTGCGCCACAGAGGTAAGTATAATTATGAAAAACTTGAATATTTAACCTACAAATGAAAACTAACAATTTACTATTGCACAGTGGGACATTTGGTACATTTAAAGAGTATTGTAGGGAAAACTATATTTATTTAAAATATATTTCTACTATTTGAAGTTAAAGCACAATGAATTTAATAAAAATAATCTTTCTACTATTTGAAGTTAAAGCACAATAAATTAAACCAGTAAGAAAGTTTCAGTCGGGCGACCCGACTTACATATACCATCACCCTCAGCAAAATAAAAAAAATGGTTTTATATTCATATTATTACTCGATTTTTAAAGTGGGTGGAGTAGTAAATTTGTATGGGAGGTACTAGAAGGGGCGTGTTTAGACTTCTAGGTTTATCCTCCAAAACTTTACCCTGTTATAGCTTTACTTAATACAGAGTTTGGGCACGATAGCTTTGGATGTATTGATATTATTACTCCATCTCTGAAGTGGGCGGAAAGGTACATTTTGTATGGGAGGTCCCATAAGGGGCGCCGCTAGACTTTCAATTTTTTCTCCAAAACTTTATCCTGTTATAACTTAATAAAATACAGAATTGGGGCACGATCGTGTGGAGAATATTGATATTATTACTCCATCTCTAAAGTGGGCGGCGTGGTACATTTGTATGGGAGGTACCAGAAGGGGCGTGTCTAGACATCCAGATCTTTTCTCCAAAACTTTATCCTGTTATAGCTTTACTAAATACAGAATTTGGGCACGATCGTGTCAAGTGTATTGATATTATTATTCCATCTCTAAAGTGGGCGGAAAGGTACATTTGTATGGGAGGTACCAGAATGGGCGTGTCTAGACTTCCAGATTTTTTCTCCAAAACTTTATCCTGCTTGAACTTTACTAAATACAGAATTTGGTCACGATCGCGGTAGTTCTAATAATAATATTAATCGATTTCTAAAGTGGGCGGTGCCAGATGTGTGTGGGAGGTACCAGATGGGGCGTTGGTAGACTTCAGTTTTTTTCTCAAAAACTGTATCCTGCTATTGCTTTACTAAATTAAGAATTAGGGTACGAGCGCGATGGATTTATTGATATTTTTACTCCATATCTAAAGTGGGCGGAAAGGTGAATTTGTATGGGAGGTACCAGAAGGGGCGTGGCTAGACTTCCAATTTTTTTCTCCAAAACTTTATCCTGTAATAGCTTTACTAAGTACAGAATTTGGGTACGATCCCGTTGGGTGTATTGATATTATAACTCGATTTCTAAAGTGGGCGGAATGATGTATTTGTATGGGAGGTACCAGAAGGAGCGGAGCCATGTAGCCCCTTTGCAATACCGTAAGTAGTTTTGGGGAAATATTAACTCGTGCAAAATTTCAAGACATTTGGTTGCGTCTTTCGAAAGTTATCGTGCGAAGCCACCGGACAGACAGACAGACAGACGGACATGGCTCAAATGACTTAAAAAGTCATGAATCGAATTTGGTTCTAAGAAACCTAGGGTCTGATACATACAAAATTATCTATTTTTGGAAAATTAATATTTCTTCCATAACTTCCAAAGGGACACTTGGGGGGTAATGAAAATTGGTCGTTTAATTTATCTTGTGATAGGAGGGGAAACCTCAGAAAACCTAACTATTTGCCAGACCCCTTCTGGTACCTCCCATACAAATGACCGAACTCACCCCCTTAGTCCTACATACATATCTTTTTAGCAAGTAAACTGAATTCAGTCAAAATTTGCGTAATTTGTACGCTCATGAAAATTTGACTCTTTGATAAATATGGACTCTATCGGTTGACCCCTTCTGGTACCTCCCAAACAAAATGACCTAAAATCGCCGCCCGTAGCGGTCGGAGCTCATAAAGGTGAACTACTTTTACTACCATCTTTCTTTTCTTAATACCAGGGCCAGAAAGAGGTCCACCGATTGTCCTCTCAGCTGACATATCCATGCAATAGTAAATTTTGATTATATGGCTCACGTAGAAAAGTATTATATACGAATCGATCTTTTGGACCTTTTTCTCCAACTCGTCGCACTAATCGAGTTCATTGTCGATGACATTTCGAGCTGGAGCACCTTCATCAATGCGTACATTTTTAAGGGAGTATTTTTCTCTCGAATACTGCCAGAACTATCCATCCGCTTATGTCATTACCCATGATTCTGCGCCATATGTATGTCGTGACAGTTAGATTCAGTATCTGGAATAGCTGGCTTTTCGTTCGTCGAGACAGGACTTTGTCATTAAATGGCTTGCTAAATCCGTAATAACATCTACTAGCAAGCAGTATTCTTCTTATAATTTCACTTTGAAGTTGTAGTTGACAACGGTCACGCAGCGCCTCAAACGAGTAGATTCTGTGTTCGTTGAAAGTAAAAATTTATTTTTTCCGGATAAGTGAATAAAAAGGCTCAGTAATATCCTTGCCACTCTTCATTGAAGACTTCGTGTCGGTCAGGGTCATTCCAAAATAGCGTATCAGCTTTAGACGAACGCCAAACTCAGCCATGGCTTCGATTAATTCCTGCCGTATCGTACTATTGAAGGCAGTTAATATGGGTATAGATATGTGTCGATCCGTTTTCCTTGGGTGTTTTACAGAATTTGTGTATATCTGGATAGTTGTTGATTTACCAGCTCTAACGTCACACTGAAAAGAACCCAGCAGGTTGGATAACAACGGCTTTAGTTTTTCACATAACACACTCTACAGGACGTTATATGCGATGGTTCAAAGGCCAATACCGCGACAGTTGGATTATGCACTTGGATCGGACATTCACCCGTAAAGCCGAACCGTGCATAGGAGCTGGTGCCTGCTCATTATTAGCTCATCGTTGCTGGACTTGAAGAGCTGAGCCGGAAGAGCTCAACCGGAAACCTCGGTTTGGCTAGGAGGTGGGCTAACTTAGCCATCTTTGACAATTGAAGTGATACCATCCGGAACCAACTTTTAGAGGAAGTGTCCTCTTCATGTATGCAGCACTTATTTGGTATCTGTAACCCGATTTCTGATTTCCGATTTTCCTCTATCCCTTCATTTGGTGGTTTTTCTGCATAAATAGCTTGTTCACCTCTTTTACTGTCTCCTTGTGCCGTTCCCTAACAGTCGGATCGGACCTATTCACAGGCGATTTACTACAATCTTCATATTGCCAGGATCTGTCAGCGGTCGTATGTTGCCTTTAGGCACTCGTAGAATGTACCTTTATTATCATCGCCCTTCTCTTTCGTCGTGGCATGTCAACAATTCAGTGTCATGTATAAATATTTCGCCTGGATACGGATCGACTATTAGCCGCTACCTGAAAATAAAATATATAAAACAAACTTTTCCTTCTATGGAGAGCTTTCGGGCCTCGCGTACCCGAGGGAACCGGGTACCATTTTCTGACTATGCACTGGTAATAAGATAAAGCAAGGGTGTATTCCTTTGTAAGCTTCGATCGAGGAATCTAAAGACGGTATTATAGGCGGCCAAAGTACTCGGTGTAGTTTCCTACACTGCGTTAATTTTGATTTAACCGAAATTTGCGCTGGTTAATTGATTGAATTGTTCGTGTTATTGAGCTGGGTGTCCCTTCGATATCATACCAGAATCACATTTCACATTGTGCATCAATACATCTTTTTGGTTGATGTGGCGTTGCATTCTTAACGCAAAGGGAGGTGGGTAGCTCCGAACCAAAAACAAGGGTGTAACTTCGGTTGCAGGAACACAGTTACGTTCTCATGGGGCATTTTCATTTACAAAATGAAAGACCACAATTGTGCATGTTTTTTTGATGCTCTTCCTATCAAGTCGACAGTAACTCACTCAGTTAACATGTTTATGTTGTTGTCCCCTAGCGTGGCCAAATGGTTAAAACGATGACGCCAGCCGGATGGGGTGCTTCGGCACCTAGCAGAATTTTTGGAATGGGGAGCAATGCTAGTTGCAAAGTGGCCGATTAGTTGACGGCCGGATGAGGAACTTTGATTCATAGCAAATAGCGGCGTAGGCGCATTATTTGTCGTGAGATGTGCGTAATATACTGTCATATGTCCAACAAATGGTGATTTATCGCATACAAAGAGATAAATAATAGTAAATAATAACAGTGGGGGCTCAATCGGGCTTGTATAATGTACATACCAGAGACATGTACAATTTGAATAATTGAATTACGTCTCGGGCCTTAACGGTGTCGTTGCTAGTGGGGTGAAGCCTACCATCTTGTCCGGTCAACTAGATGTGAAAACATAAGTGACATCTGTCACCACGTGGAGGTTGTGAGTCGGCTTAAGATGCAAGTTCAACTTAGCATCTCCAACGGCACCTTGAGCTACAGAATATCTTTGGTCGTGGTTTCAGTCAAATGGACCAATATTCCATATTTCCAGTCATACAATGTAGATGACTGGGTTGGAAATCGAACCCGGGATCTCCCGCATGGTAGCCGCGTGTTCTAACCATCATGCCACGGCCGGTCCCAAATTCATAATACAATATGATTTTTGAAAACTGTAACTTAGCAATAGAGAATAATCTTACCTCACAAGAAAAGCAACTGTCCCACTGTGCTATGTACAAGATGTATTAATATTAAAACATTTAATATAATAACTTTTAGATTAGTTTATTTTCTTACACCTGCCGCCCTTACTAATTGTATTTTCTATATCTACTTTCAGACTTGCTTTGTACAGGTTCGCAAGAAGGAACCTCCACATCCTATACGAATCGCAAAAACTATAGATGTGATTGCTAGGATTACATTTCCAACTGCATACGCCATATTCTTAATATTCTTCTTTGTTCACTATAAAGGATTTTCATAAAATTTAACTTTATAAAAGTGTTAAGATTTAAAATTAAATTATTAAGAAAAACTGCAAAAAAGACAACATCAGTTTCAGTCGAAACCAAAATCGAAACAACAACAAATAAAAAGCATACCAACACCTTGTGCTGTCTCAACTCAACTGCAATTCACTGCGAATGAACAACACCCCAAAAAAACTACAAAAAAAAAAAAAAAAAAACAGAAATAATATTAACCAAAATCGAAAACAAGAAAACTGATGAAAATTACAACAACCGAAATAACAAAATGGAATTTGATTTAATGATAAAGAAATTAATAAATAATACAAATTCAAATAATATTAATTCCATTGTTAAGAAATTATGTTCAATTAGTTAATTGATTGATCGAACATGCAGGAACGCAATTGGTTAACTCACGTAAAAACGCATTCTGGCCAAAGAAAACAAAATTAAGCGATAGCACAATTACTAATTTAAATTTTTGGGCATGCGAAAAACTGAAACAGGTTTCCCACATGAAAACAATTGTAGAGAGAGAAGCATTACAATTTTCAAAATTTCGAATATTTTAAGTGTTTTAAAATTAATGAGTATCAATATATAGATAAAATCATAAATATCTATAAAAGCGAAAGTGCCACTTGTTATCATTTTTGTCTTCAACAGCCAACTGCCAATGGATTACATTTTATTACGTAGTTGCATGTTTGAAATTTTAAAGTTATTACAGAATACTTGGATTTTGGATAAAGTCACACGATTCAAATTTAACTATGTAGTAAGTAACGTTATAGGCCTGCAAGCGAACGGAAACACAAGGGATGTTGTATTTTTAAAGGTACTAAAGATACTTTGTACATAAAACGCTTTCTTATGGCCACTTAAATCAGGCCATACCTGCAACCTGTCCATTAGGTCAGCCCTCTAAGCTAATAAAAGACAAAAAATTCATAAATATTTCTATACAATTTCAAAATACATACCTTTCTACAATTCTGAGAGCCATATGACACTTGACAAATTCAAAACATGACTAAAAAAATTAATTCAAAAATTAAAATCCAAATGTTTTAAAATATTCCAAAATCACCGTTTGTGCTTGATTTGTGAAGCAAACCAGAAATTAAGCTAAACTCACACAATTGTTTTATTTGGGAAACTCTTAAAAATAATAGCCGCATAAGAATGTTTTTACACCTATTTTACTTGCTCGTCATACATATAATTACTCATTTTTTTTTCATTTAAGCTCAAATAGAATTTTATTTATGAAACATAATACATATTTATTTTTATTTAAATTAAATTTAATGCACCTAAAAATTTTATAAAAAACAACAAAAGTTCTTAAGTATAAATTTAATATATTAAAAATACTACATTCTAAGCATTATTTTTTAAAACTCAAATAAAAAATCAAGAAACAAAGGGAAACACAAACATCGTGATAGAAAAACAAAATTATAGAAAACAAAATATATATAAATTACAAGAGATTAAGAAATAATTAACATAATTAAAGCGAAATCCCCCTGGTAAAAACTAAAACGTTTTAAGTTCAGCCACGATAACGTTGTCATTTCGTAAATTCATCAGAGAATTAGTTTCGTTAGTAAAACGACACAAGAACAAGACAAAAACGAATACCAAAAGAAAAAAAAACAACAAACATAAATTTTAAATTTAATTAATATTTTTGACTGCCTTTTTAAAAAATAACATATAAAAAAACCCAGTTATAGAACAATTACAATATAATATTATAAAACAAAAAATTATTATACTATAATAAAAAAAATTAACATAATAACTGTTAATATTTACAATTATCAAAAAAACAACAATTACGCAAAATTCGAATTCACCACTACTGGTCTTTGATTACATATGGATGTGTATATATGTGTGTACATATGAATAATGCATTTTATAACACACACAAGTACAGAAACAGATGAGTCAATGTACGCACATGTGTACTGCAAACATGCTCATGCACACATAGTTAAGTACCTGTAGTACCAGGTATGCATGTGTGTGTGTGTGTAGCATGCCAATATATATATATCAAAAGCAAATAACAACAAAAATTAGGTAACAGAAAAAAATTTAGCCGTTAATTAAGTACCGACCCAATTGTTAAATCTATATATATATAAATGCTAACTTTAAATAATAATACAACAACAACAAAAATATTGAAGATGAAAAAAAGACAACAACCAAATCACGGCAATTTAACCTCAAAAGCTAAATGTACCAAACAAAAAATACATGATACGAAACCAAATGCTTTATTAGTTTAAATATTTAATGAATGATGGTATAATAAATATCGGATAAGAACATACTATATACACACAAACTCTTACATACACACGTACATGCACGCAATAAGCAGGCATAGGCACGATAAATGTAATATGATAAATTGAATAATGATAGTAGATATTAGCTTTGAATAATAAAGACCATCGACTGATGCCCTTGTAGTAATTTTTCACATGTTCGAAATAATCGTGTAGGGCACAGAGGAAATTCAAAATTCCTTAATGTGTGGACATATTGCAAATTTCATAAAGTATAAAACAAGTCACTGTTAAATCGAATCGATTAACAAGGTTTAATACTTTCGAAAACCTGGTGCATTCATACCGCCCTTCAGTTTCAAAATTAATAGTTTTATCTCGACTTTTTGTCAACTATTAGTTCCTCGAAATAAGCCCCAATTAGGGTAACTCCATCTTAATCCATACGAAGAAGGTTGCAGTAACATCTGACAGCTTTTGTACCCCTACATCTAAAACTGAGGTGCCGAAAGTTGATCAAAAAATTCGTGGCTTTCTGAAATTCCCTCATTGATAACCGTCAACTAGAATCTGTCCTTAAATTATGATGAAATTTTTATATAGCAGTTTTTTTTACAAATTCAGGACTTGTAGTAAAATTAATCAATAAAAGGTTGCACAATACCGTCACTGGTACATACATCATACATCATAGTAGAGCAAACAATACTTATGTTACTTGATATTACGATGCAGAAAATATTTTAGAGTATTTATACCCTTACCATTAGGGCCCCAAGTGTGTTAAGACGAAATTCGTTTCACGACTTTTTAAGACGATTGAGATTTGTCTGGCTGGCTGGTAAGAAGGATAACTTGAGATAGTTATGAAAATTTACCTTTATTAAAATTTTACAAAATGAAATTATGGGATTGTAAAAAGAGAGAATATACCCACCCCTACTTTTACCACCCATACAAAATTACATAGTATTGAAAAGTGAATATTGCTCATCTAACTATCAAACCTACAAATAGAGGAAATATGAATGTATTTAGTTCATTTAGCTTGTAATAGCAGACAAACTCTCCAGAATCATAACTTCTGTCACATAGGTCATTATGTTCCACACAAAATTACATATTTTTGGGTAATTATCTTGTAAAAGTAGACAACCCCTCAGCAAATCGAACCATCTGACACACCTCTTTTGGAACCTCCAATCAAATGACCGAAATAGCCCCCATTTCTTTATTTTGCGTTTAGCTAAATCATTTGCTAAGCAATTGACCGAACACTAACTCTAATCAATTCAGAATAAATTTCTTATGAAGGGACATCCAACAAGCTATGTGTTCCACACAGGTTACGTTGTTCAACTGAGTTGAGCTATAAACCGTAATAACGGCATAAGTAAGCGGCGTGCCTCTAATATAGGCGTGCTAAGATTTTGATAGTAAATTTCTGTGGAAGATTACTTCGAACATGGATTTTTTAAATCCTTTCAAATATTTTAAGAACAAAAGATGAGAGTCTGTCTGTCGAAAGTGTTTTGGATTGACATGAAAGCATTTGCCAGCTTTCGTAATAAAACCCAGCGGCGGAAATCCTGAAAAGGAAGGCCTTCTTTCATGAGTTTGAAGGGCTTCTTTTGGATCCGGTATGCCTTTTTCGACCTTCTTTCTTCCTTTCTTTTTTTACATTGCGTGACATTGGAAAAGAAAGCTTTCAGTCGCCGGTCTCCATAAGAAGGCCTTATGGAAGCTTTCTTAATGAAGGCATCATTAAAACTTTCTATAATAGGGCCTTATGGAAGCATTCTATAAGAAGGCATTATGGAAGGCCTGCATACACATGGAAAAGGAAGGACTTGCATATAAAATTAAAACTATACAGTGCAACCCCAAATTATTTTGTTTTTTTGAGAGCGCACAGGTTATTTTATATATTTCTTACTTCTATACATTTCTCTCTATACTTACACTTTTTTTTCAATAGATACTTTTTTTGTACCAAAGTACTTTTTTTGTACGAAAAAGTAGATTTTTGGCCCATAAGCATTTTTCTATTGGAAAAAGTAATTTTTTTGTACCACAGTACTTTTTGTGATAAAAAGTACTTTTATTGTACTTTTCGGTACAAATTTCTTTCTTTGTACCAAAGTACATTTTTGTACCAAAATTAACTTCTATTGTATTTTTGGGACAATAAAAGTATATTTGGTACAAAAAAGTACTTTGGTACTAAAAAGTACTTTGTGAAACTTTCTGTTTGTGCTTTTGTGCCAATACAAATGCTTTTTGGCACAAAAAAAGTACTTAGGTACGAAAAATGAACTTTGTACCGAAAAGTACTTTTTGATACAACAAGAAGTACTTTGTGCCAAAAGCACATTAAAAGTATTTTTTGGTACAAAAAGTAGTCTGTTATAAAAAAAAGTACTTTGTGCAACAGAAAAGTGCTTTTTGCCTAATAAAAGTACTTTTTGGTATAAAAAAGAGCGAGCCAATATACGTACTCTGATTACAACGACAATTCATATCGAAGTATATGTGCTAAATGATAAAAAAAAACTAGTAACAAAGTTTCAGTTGGGCGACCTGACATACATATACCATCACCCTCAGTAAAATAAAAAAATTGCTATTATATTGATATTATTACTCGATTTCTAAAGTGATGGAGTGGTAAATTTGTATGGGAAGTACTAGAAGGGGCGTGTCTAGACTTCTAGGTTTATCCTCCAAAACTTTATCCTGTTATAGCTTTACTAAATACAGAGTTTGGGCACGATAGCGTTGGATATATTGATATTATTACTCCATCTCTGATGTGGGCGGAAAGGTACATTTGTATGGGAGGTCCCATAAGGGGCGCCGCAGGGCTTCCAATTTTTTCTCCAAAACTTTATCCTGTTATAACTTAATAAAATACAGAATTGGGGCACGATCGTGTCGAGTATATTGATATTATTACTCCATCTCTAAAGTGGGCGGAGTGGTACATTTGTATGGGAGGTACCAGGAGGGGCGTGTCTAGACATCCAGATCTTTTCTCTAAAACTTTATCCTGTTATAGGTTTACTAAATACAGAATTTTGTCACGATCGCGGTAGTTCTAATAATAATATTAATCGATTTCTAAAGTGGGCGGTACCACATGTGTGTGGGAGGTACCAGATGTGGCGTTGGTAGACTTCCAGGTTTTTTCTCAAAAACTGTATCCTGCTATAGCTTTACTAAATTAAAAATTACGGTACGAGCGCGAAGGATTTATTGATATTATTACTCCATATCTAAAGTGGACGGAAAGGTGAATTTGTATGGGAGGTACCAGAAGGGGCGTGGCTAGACTTCCATTTTTTCCAAAACTTTGATATTATAACTCCATTTCTAAAGTAGGCGGAATGATGTATTTGTATGGGAGGTACCTTTTAAATTTGCATTAGTGACTTTTTAGTGCGCATCAACGCTGTCGCCTGTCTAGGCTATATGTCTCCAGTCTCCTAATGACCCACTTGAAGGTCAGTAGGCTTAAGTTCTTGAGCCGATTATATTTATATTTATGGCCATTTTCATAAACTATTACGATGCACACAACTATCTTGTAGATGGTCGGGTTGGCAACCAATAGCAATTTGTCCACCATATCCAATCGACGGAATCTAGAAATAGTAGCATATTAACTCTCTCAAATACCAGAAGCTTCCCTGCTGGGTACCAGAAATAGTAGTGGGATGAATCATGAGATGCCAAAATATTGTTTTTTTTAATGTTTCAATACAGCATTTTGAAAAAAAAGACATGTCGCTTTAAACACAGAAATCATTTTGGTATAGTGCGGTAAAAAAACAGCGCCATAAATGTATTTAAAATTCAATGTTTGTTGCCATGTAAAACGATTTACAAAACCCTAAAGCAGATGATTTAAATGCCGCCATTACAAGTTTTTGTTTTTGTATTCTATTTTTCATTGTAAACTAATAATAGCATTTAAAACATTTTGAATTATTGATAGTTGACCACATATATTTTGTACCCCAGATAAAACAAAACTTTAAAGTATGATACCATATCGCTTGTGCTAGATTTGCTTTTTATTTGTTTTATATTCAAAAAAAAAAAAAAAAAAATTGTTTACTGTAATTTTGCCCAGTCTCATTTTTTACTGGTATCTGCTCACATTGCATATGTATGCATGTATATGTGTATGTTTGGGTGTATGTGCATATGAAGTTTACCCTAGGAAATGTAATATAAATGTTATTATTTAAAGATTTTTTACTAGTTAGTAAATTGTTTGGTTACTTGAAAATAAATCTTAGTACTTTAATTACGTAGTCCCAACACACACATTCAAATACAGGCACACGACACTTACACATTCAAGGCTTAAATGCATAGTGCAGATCAACAAACCGATTGATAAAATAGAAGAAAATTGATATCACGAAGACAAATAAAATATATTACCAAAATTTTTGATATCTTTGGGGAAACATGTACAAAGAATATGTGTCGAGAGAAATCAATAAAATTACATACAGACATTTTGGCCACATAAACTAATCCCAAACATACAACCAGATACGACATACATTATTTACTATACTCGTATCTACACATAATTGCTCATCTGTATTTACACGTACCTACTACATACATATACAAATGCAATTATTGTCATTGAATGAGCCAAAGTTGTACATACATACATATTTTTTAGGAATATTTTCTACAAATGCAGTTTACATTACGATGCACATTACTAAAAAAGAAGTGTGCATATACATATACTGTGGTGGTTTTTATTTGCCGTTAACGCTTTACTACAGATAACGACAGTCTGCAATTAAATCTTAGTTAGTGGCATTAAAAAAATCTTTAAGACATTTTGTTATTTAAAGTCACAAGAGATCTAAAACTTTTTTTATTTCGTTAAATTTTTTTAATGAAATTTTTAAAATACAATTAGATGTCAGAGTCTTTGTTACGAAAGAACAATATCTGACATGTATGTCTTAAAGACATTTGGATGGAAATTTTATTGGTCTATTTAGAAGGTCCAATCATTCGATCACTCATCTCCAAGTATTGCGCAGATGTGCCGCACATTACACAAGTAATGTTGGCTTCCAAGGCCTATCGAGGAAGAATTTTGACTTCAAGAGTTACTTTCTTAATAAAAGCAATAATCACATGCTGTGTGTGCCTTATTATTTTTCCCAATATTTTATAGATTTTTTACAATTAATTATCCTGTGACCACACATCTTATTAAAAGACCAAAAAGATAAACAATTACACAGTACAACACATGATTTAGGGGCTCATTTCTGAGAATTGCACAAAAAAGTAGTCCGTAAAATAAGAACTTCTGCATCATTGATTTTGTCAAGTTGGCTGCATTAACGATTTATTGGCCATACGATTTTTTTTGCTCAAGGCGGATTTTTAGCACTTTTTCTATATTTTATATCTTGTCATTGGGGTTTGACATTTAGAAATAAAAATTAATTTAAAACTAGCGGACCCGGCGAACTTCGTCTCGCCCCAATTTTATGCATTCAGATAAACTCAGTAGAGAATGTTTGATAAACAAAGTTTTTCGACTAGATTTCCGCCACAAAAACAAACAACGAATGCGGTTCTCCAAAACTCGAAAAGCCAACGTTCAGCTGACCGCACGTAAAACAGGGAAGTTCGAGATTAATCTCACATAGTTCCAACGATTGGCCTTGCGATTTATTGATTGTCGTCGGGGAATTGGAATGGATGATCAGTTGGAATTATCTGATCCGTAAGAAAGGACTTCCTCTTCTTTGAATTTGTTCTTGATAATCGTCTGAAATCACATTTTTTATCAGATTCTTGACCGTACCGTTGCACAATTTCGGATGACTCAGATTCCGCAATATGATTATGATCGATCTCACCTTTATCTGTAAATTATGCGGCATATAAAGCTAGTGGAAAATTCGGTCGGATTGTTGGTCGCTTCATCCTCTACGGTCACGCTGTAAACAGATTTATACGAATGCAGTTCTCAAGCGATTTAACTTTCTAATTTGAAATTCTAGCTATTGATATCTTTATTCTTTGCTGCTAGTAACATACTGCCCGTGAATTAATCCAATCGAGATTTTTATAATTTTGTGCAATGTCATGAGTTACTTTTTCAACTATGTGAACTGGGAAAAATTTGCAGGGAACGATATCAATTCAATCGAAACATCAACCCGAATTTGCCCATTACCAAGCGCTAGCAGTTGTTTCGGGAATTCAGCAGAAGATGGGAGGTTCTGGAATAAGCCCCTAATTTTTAGGTCAATTACAACTTCTTGACATTGACGACGTTTTCAAGCATGGTTTTAGTAAATCGGCAGCATAGCCCCACTAAATTGTTTTAAATCCTCTCGTAAATCCTTTATCGTTCGGTCAAAATTCATCCGAAATGTTGATTTGGCATTCCCGCATATACTTCGCTGTTGCGAAATTCTTGGTCATTGTGTGCTTTGGCTTTTCAACCGTGATAAGATTCTTCGACAGTTTTAAAGCGGAATTTGCAGTTCTAATGCCTTCCAACAATGTGGCAGGTATGCCAGAGGATGTTGCGGCTAACGTTATTTGAGATCTTGGCCAAATTGTTGTTGTAATCGACAAAAAATGTCTGGCTGTCCCACTCGGAGCATCGAGAAAGTAAATGCCTCCAGTTTCATCTTGTAATCGCTATTTAGCAGCAGCAAATTTGTTCGATATCTTCCGGTCAGCTCATCTGGATTAAAGTCCTGCTCCCGTTAAAATTCGCGATCTAATGCATCTTGCATCGAACGATTTGGCGCTGGCATTCCCAACGTCGACAGCAGATTGCCGCACATCCCGTCGGTAGCGACGGATTTTTTATATAAATATTATGTATCTCGGTACCAACCAATATTTAACCTAACATCGCTCAAAACCATCAAATCATGTGAAAATTGCAAAATATTGTCGATAAAAAAAACAAATTTTTTGCACTTCCGGAATTTTCCGAATTTTTGTCTAAGAATTTTCTATATTTCCATTCGAAAAGCCATTCCGTAACAACTGCACACAAAATTACATACAAAAAACCAATTTTCGAATTTTCCAATTTCCCGACTTTTGCGAAGGATTCTTTCAAAATTATCTTGCATAAAACCCTAATACCAATTACGAACAATTAAATACAAAATGGGCCAGTCGTTCTCTCTTAATGAATTACTACATACTTTTCACACCGTTTTCATACATATAGATTTCACAAAAAACCAAATTTTCCACCTTTACGTCGTCTAAAATCAACAAATCAAGCGATACAATGAAAAATTTCGTCGAAAAAATCCAAAATTTT